>JANAVB010015000.1:10226475-10335221 GCA_029216955.1 Iris pallida
TTCGTCCAGCATCATCATCACAGCCATGGGAGGCCAGCCAGCGACTTTTGCCATGACAGCCGAGGATGCTCAGGCCATTGGAGATCTAGTCGCAGGTTCCGTTCTTTTGATTTAATTCTGCGATTCCTGCCTTGAAAATTCAATTCCATCTGTTCCTATCTGTTTCTTCATTGTTGATAAGTTTCGTTCTGGTGCTTCATTATGATTTAATTTTCTTCTGAGATAAGTCGTATGGGCTAGGTCGCCTCGATTATAAGATTTTAGAATCCTCTAGGGTCATGCTAGCAGGCATAGTGAGGACATATAGTCGGACTATGGATGTATTTCTCGGGTGTGGGAATTTAAGGTTTTCGCTGCCAAGCGCGCGGTAATGCGAAAATTTTAAATACCACAATTCTAGAGGTATTACCATAGTTGAGGACTCTGTGATTATCGTAGCCTTGCTCACTGGCATGACAGAGATTCTGAGTATCATGGTTTTGGACAGACGCATATGATTATCTGACGGTATGGTTGAGACTCTGATTGTGGGGTGTTTGACCTAGAAGGACTACTACCATTTTAATTTCGAGGACGAAATTCTTCTAAGGTGGGTAGACTTGTAACACCCAGTTTTCTAAAATGAGGGTAATTTTGAAATTTTGTATTTTAATTTATTTAATTATGATATTTATTTAATAATATGATTTTTGGTAATTTTAATTATTTTTAAACCATTTAAATCATGACTTGTGATTTTGGTGCATTGACTAGTGTAGCCTTAGACTGTTGACCTAGAGCCTAGTCATTGTGATTAGGATATTTGATTAGTATATTTTAGCCTAGAGGATATTTTGGTCATTTTAGAATTTATTGGAATTTTTAGGAATTTTTAGAATTTATTTTGGAATTGTTTGATTGAAGGTTGACTAGGTTGACTTTGACTAGCTTTGACTTGTGACCTAACCCTAGTTAGGTTGGACTTGACTAGATATGAGATCCTAGGTTAAGTTAGGTCAACCATACTCTAGTTAGTGCAAACATTTGAGAATATTGAGTCTTGAATGGAAAGATTTAACCACAAGTCATGACTTGTGATTTTTTAAGTCATTTGTTTTATAGCTAAGCCCAAAGCCCATTAGCCAAGTGCCCAACCCTAACCCTAACCATTTTGTCCAGCCACTTAACCCTCATTGGAATTTTCCCCTTATAAATATTCTCTTGGAATTAGGGCTAGCCTCTAAGGAAGAACAAGCTTTAGGAAGAGGTAATGTCCCTACTTCAAAAATCTCTAGAAAATCCATTTTAGCTCCTTTTTCCCCCAAACAAATTGCAATAGGTTTTAATCTGAGTATTCTTGCTGTTCTTACAACTTATTCTCAGATCCAAATCAATTTGGAGGAGTTTGACTCTCAAGAGGAACCTCTCTCTTTAGAGCTTTTGGAGACTTTGATACATAGAGGTAACTTCCTAATCTCACCATGAAATTCTAGTTTTATTGCATTTCTAGGGAACCCTAGGCCTAACCTAACTGTAGGAATAGGAAACCCTAAGTTTTCGTGTCCTTTCGTGTCCAAACTGGACACGTATCAGTGCAATGTCTTAGGTGTTTGATGGAATGTCACAGTGGATTTGTTTGTATTATTTTCGAAATGTTTTTGAATGAAAATTTCTATTTTGTTGTCGCTTACCTATTTCTTATGGACTGAGTTATTATTGGTGTGGTGTCGTGTCAGTTTGGACACAGGGACACGCTCGCACGCGCTCGGGGCTGCATGCCCTGCTGTGCGGGGCTTGTGCCGGACACGACACGGCGAGTTTTGACACGAGTTTTTGTGGGAGCCTTGGGGCACCCACTGACACGCCATGTGTCGAATTTGGTGGGCCCACGTGGCGTATCGAGGAACAAATCCTCGACGCACGGGTTTTGTATGGTTGTGTGCACTGTGTTTTCTTGACACTGATACGGGCTTCGTGTCACTCACTGACACGACTTGGACACGGGTTAGCTAGCTTATAGGGTAGCCCTATAGGTGGTCTACCTAGGTTGGTGTGCACGAGTCCTAGTTCGTGCTGTGTCGTGTGCACGACACGCGTGCACACGTGCACGATGCAGTGCACTGGAACAGTGCCTGTGTGCACTGTTTCGAGTATTGAATCACTTGGACACGTTTGTGTCCACTCTGGTGGACACAAACATGTTGTATGACAATTATATAAGGTATATTTTCATTACCAAATTTTTATTTTGTGTTTTAATGAGTTTTCAATAGGCATTTGTCTTTTTTTTCCAAAGTCTGAAACTGGGTGTTTATTTCCTGTTTTTTTCAGTTTTCAGATACGATTTTGGACAGCTGTTTTAACCTAATTAATACTGTTTAAATGTAGGTTTAAGTCCCTACATTTGTTTCCCTATACTTGAACTAACTGTGATTGGGTTTTAAACATGTTTGGTTGTGTTTTGGTTTTGATTTGGAGCTTTGAATATTGGGTTGAAACTGTTGTATGGGTGAGAATGAAAAACTAGAATCTGGGTTCAGTTTTCTTTTCTGATTTGAATGATGTATATGTTGATCTATATATATATACATATGTATATATATGACATGGTTTATATACATATATTTGGATACATATCATAGGTGTGTGTGTGGTGTATGTTGTTTAGAGTTAGAGAGGAGGATTTTTATGAAAACTGGGAATTAGTTTCAGTTTGAATTCTGTGAGTTGGTTCTTTCCCTATGATGTAATATTGCCAGGTTTTGACACTTATCTCATTCTCTCACACCCTCATGTTTCACACTCATTGACACACACCCACATGCTGTCCTAATCAGTCCTAAACAACCCTCTAAAAGCCTGTCAAAAGCCCCATAGTTCAGTCCCTAAATCCCTCCAATACCAGTCCATTGATTGTCCCATGTACCAGCCCATTCCTTCCTAAAATTCAGTCCTAAACTTAGCCCCTAAACCTGCCAATAACTGTCCTATTTCAGCCATGTATACCCAGGGTTCACCCCACAGAAAATTCAGTCCTAAACTAGCCTGATACCCTGTCATATGACCACAGAAATTCAGTCCCCAACAGCTACTTTCAGTCTATCTAAACCCCCATATATTACCCCACATTTTAGTCCTAATAACTTCCAAAACCAGCCCTCAAACCACCACTAAAAAGCCCCATGTTCAGTCCATTTGACACCCATGTATCACCACACACATGAACCCCCTTTATACATATGTATATATTTATATGTATTAGCATGATGTTGTATGGGTTACACATTAGCCTATGGTTGTATATATGATATATATAAGGTATATATAGTAGTGTGTTATGTAACTATATGTATGTACCTTGTATCTATGAGTATATATATATATTGTATATATACTTGGTGTGTCATTAGTGTTTGTGTTTGATTGATAGGGTAGGTTCTATAGCATTGTATGGTAATATAGCCTTGTAAGGGTATGTGTTAGCTAGTTTAGCCTAGTGTAGACTTGTTGACCTAGTTTAGACTTGTTGGATCTAGTTTGACCATAGCTGACCTAGTTTGACTTCTAGGGTTGACCAGAGTTGACCAGGGTTGACCAAGAGTTGACTTTGGCCTAGATTGACCTAGATTCATGTAGAATACATAGCAGAGCTTCATTTTATCATTTTAGACTTGTTGTGACTTGTACTGTTCTATAGGAGACAGACACCACTCCTCGGACAGTATATTCTCTTCAGACACTCAGGCTATCAGGCGAGTACATTCTCTGACCGTTTCATACTTGTATGGATTTACATTCTTGCTCTAGATTACTGTACTTGATGCTGACACGACCGTTATCACGGATTGGTACTATATGGATCTTCTTTTGAGATGTTATCTCCTTGTATTCACTAAATACATATTGTGACGTGCGTTTCACTTCCATATTGTATTTATTGAATACCCATATCCTTGTATACTCATTGTGCATATTGTACTCTCATTATCACATGAGCCCCAGGGATAGACCATTGTACACTATTGTATAACATTGTACATCCATTGTATAACATTGTACACTATTGTATAAGATAACGTAACTGGAGTAGATCCTTGTGTATTGATTGGGGAGGGGGAGTAGAATTGGTTATGTACTCAAATCCTATTGTACAACATTGTATAACTATTGTATATGTCTATTGTACACCCACGTACAATGGAGTTACCATTGCATTTTCCTAGCCCGTTTACATAACCAGATTGTACTCTAAATCACATGTTCCTTACAGTTCTTACTTATCGTATTTAGATATTTCCTGTTATCAAATCTCTACTGCTTTCATATATCTTCTTCTTTCAGCGTTTCATGTACTTTACTCTATTGTATGCTTTAAATTTCCTAACTCGATATGAACTGTGTGAGATGTTTTGTGCTCGCTCCCGTCCTGACTGGACCTGTTGAAAATATTACAGAGATGAGGAGGAGGCCTGCATAGACACCTACTATGGGACAACTGTAGATGACATGTGTGACCCAGATTTCCAGCCTGATCCACTAGCTTAGAGACTGAGGCTCCCTAGTCTAGGTTTTACTATTTCTGTCTTCTGAGATCTGATTGTATATATTCTTTCATTTTCAGTATTAGAGACTTGTACTTGAGTTAGATGTTCTGTTTGTATGGCAGTAGACACTTAGTCTCTCTCTGATTGTATCCTGTGGATCTTTTATTCCAGTATCTATCTATATTTTATTTTTTTTAACATTCTGCCTTAGATGTGATTGAGACTGTATATTGTCATGTCACCTCCATTCGGAGTGTATATACTGTACAGGTACCTTTATATTGTTAGATGATTGACCTAGGACAGCGTTCTACCACCGACACTGCGGCGTAGGCTGGGTGTTGTTACGTTCTCGTACCCTCACAGTGGGTGCGGGTCGTGACAGGGAAATAGAACGATGGAGATCGAGCGGCAGTTGCTCCTATACTCCGTTGACACTCCGATTACAAAAGTAGGAGAAAACCTAAGAAAATTGCTTACTTTCGACTCACTGGCAAGAAGTGCAACAATTTGGCTCTTGAAAATGCTCTCCGTTCTGTCCGTTGAAGAGGGAAGAAGTCCCCATTTTATAGTCGTTCTTGGGCTGGAACGATGTTATGCGCCCACACGAAGAGACACGCCAGTTCTTACGTGGGTGCATGGTCCTGCTTTGGGCGCATAGGTGTAGGCGCATACAGGCTGCGAGATCGTGGGTTGGTCGTGGTGTTGACGTGGCTGCATGCTTCGGTACACGACTGCTCATGGTGACTGACTTGGCCATGCGCTTCGGTGCACGTTTTGATCGTGGCTTTCACTGAGTCAGGCTTGGGCGCATAGCCATGTCTCAGGCTATGTGCCCTCCTTTCGGGGGAACTAGTCTGGGCGCATGGAGTTATACTTGGACTGGGCGCATGGAGCTTCATTTAGTGGGCGCATGGTGTCGAACTGACTGGGTGCATGGAGCTGCTTTGACTTGGGCGCATGGGGCTATGTTTGCTGAAAATTTTCATGCTTCTACAGGACCCCCTTGAAAGTTTTTGACACTTGAGAAAGTTTAAAATACTTTAAATGAAGCATGAATCGTCTTCTCGCGAAGCAATGGGTGCATAGCACGGCTCTTCCCTTAGGCGCATAGTATTTTAGCCAGCCTGTCAGGAAGATACGACTGTTGAGATTTGCCTCAAAATCCGAACTGACAGATTCATCAGAACAGAATTTGAAGTGGTCCATCCTTTATACGCCATCCACGTCAGCAAGTGACAGTCGCATACTATACAGGAAACTGGTCCTTCACGTGGGCACATAGGCCATTGTGGGTGCATATAACACAACGGGCGCATGGACACATAAAGCAAGTGGGCGTATAGGAAGTGGCCCGTGCCTATAAATAGACCCTGGAGAAGAGAGAAAGTTCATATTCCTTTTTCTCTTTAAAATTTTCAGAAAACTCTTCGTCTTCTTCCTTTGAGAATCATGTCTCCCAAGGCCGCCAAGAGATCCGCAAAGGGCAAGGGGGTTGCCTCGAGTAGCTCTTCTCCTGCGGAGGAGTCCTCAGCAGTCCAGGACCCAATTTTGGGTGAGGGCGTGCTTCAAAAAATGAAGTCTCGAGCGTTAATTTGGACGCTCAAACTTCTCTTCTGTCAGGGCGCTTACGCCTAGGACAACATACTTTTGTGAGCATTACTATGCGCCCAAAGAAGTCATGCGCTAATACTGAGGCGCGCTATGCACCCACGTGTTACCATGTTTATGTGCTCTTTAAGCTGAGGCACGTTTATACGCCCACTAGCTGTCTGTGTGTTTATGCGCCTACAAGTCTTGTTTTGGGCGCATATCCTTTGGGCGCATGGCCGTTTGGGCGCATAAAAATCTGTCAGAACTTTAGTTTTTCCTACAATTTTTCTAAGTCTGACTGTCTTTCTGCCCCCTTTTCATATTATGTAGGGATCTGGTTGGCAAATTTCTCCAGGATTGGATCGACAATTCTGGGTATGGTGAAGATGTGACATTTGACACCCATATCAGAGAGCTCAAGACTCTTCATGTTTTGGAAGGGTTTTCCTCAGATGGTAGGAAGAACCTTTATACATCGAAGAGTCGGACGGTAGTCGGGCATTACCATGAAAGTTCTGCTTTCACGGTCCTTCAAGTTGGTAAGAGCAACACTAGGGATATTGTTTTGAAGGTATGGTCCTTTGAAGAAGTGGGCCTACGACGTCTGCCATATGGGGGAGAGGAGAACATCATTTGTAGATGTTTTAGCATGCTATATTTGCCCTCCTCCATGTAGCTTCTTGAAGGTTTAACAGCCTTGTTTGCTTGCTCAGTAGTAAAACATGACCTCCTTCGTGGGCCATAAGACCACTTTTCGACGGAAACGTGGTGCTGCCAGGCTGATCAAGCTGTGTGTTGTTGACTAGTAGCAGATTTTCCCTTCTTTTGGGCATAAAATGTAATCTCCTATTTTTTTGCCTGAGCGAAAGAGATGAAGAATTTTTTGTTTTGCTCATGAGATGTAGTCCTGTGAATGTAACTGATTTTGAATAAACAGAATACATTCGCTCCACTCTTTGCTTGTGATATCTGTGGTGCTTATATTTAGAGAGCCAAATACCGCATTTGTGTAAAGGGTATCTCGCTGGAGGACCACCCTCTCTCCTTCTCTCTTTTTTTTGGCCGTCACGACTCTTGTACCCTTTTTTTGTCTTTCGATAGACGTTTAAGTACTGAATAAAGAATCTTTTCAGAAGTGGATGTAATTTTGTGAAATATCAATGCTAGAGGTAATGTGGACATAGCAAGGACATTTCTGATGGGTATTCCGCTGGGGAAATTTTGTGTGGACCTATTACCCGTTTTATATTCGAATGTTTTGAATATAGATAATAAGTTGAATGAAGCTGCTAATAGAGGCAATATGGACGTAATAGCAGAGGATGTTCTATATCTGACCAGAGATAATATGGACGTGGAAAAATATATAGCATTAGGGAGGAGTGGATAGTTCAGAGGTAGTATAGACATGACTATCTTTGATGAATGCTTTGCTCAGAGGTTATGTGGTCGTGGCAAAACATCTGATCATTCCGCTAGGGGAATAATTATCGAAAAATAATTCAGAGGTAATAGGGACGTGATTTGTTTTTCGCAAACCGAGTTTGGACGGAGTCAAAAAATGGAAATGATTCTACTGAGAAAATAATTAGAGGACCTATTATCCAGGGCGTATTCAAGACTCTTGAAATACGGATAATAGTTAGATAGTTTTTTTTGAATCATATAAACATCGTACTGTACTTTTACATGACTGAACGTATGTGAACATTATGTAAAAGAGGTTACACATAGTATCTCTTCAGGAACTTACCGTTGATAGGCATCATGAGCAAGTCACCGTCAGGCTTGGTCAGCCGGTACGCACCGTTAGAATACACCGATTCTATGACGAAGGAACCTTCCCATTTAGGTTGGAATTTTCCTTTTGTTTTGTGTGTCATAACCATCTATCTTCTTACTGCTAGGACCATATCTCCGACTTGGAAGATCATTTCCTTCACCTTTTTGTTGAAAGCTCTGGAAAGGCGTGCTTGGTATAGCTCAATACGCTGTTGAGCTAATAGGCATTTTTCGTCTAGCGCTTCAAGCTCTTGGAGTCGCAGACGGTAGCTCTCTTCAGTAGTCAGCTCCCTGGCTAGGGCTACCCGGAGAGAAAGAATCTAGATTTCTAGGGGAAGAACTGCTTCACTCCTATAAACCAGAAAGAATAGCGTACTGCCTGTTGGAGTCCTGACCGTTGTGCGATAGGCCCATAGACATTCACTGAGCTTCTCATTCCAATCGTGCTTGTTTGAAGACACGAATTTCTTAAGAAGTTTATGATGGTTTTGTTGAAGGCTTTTGCTAGCTCGTTAGCCGCTGGATTGTAGGCAGTAGAGGCTGTGTTCTGGATTCAATTCTTATCGCAGAACCGATAGAACGCATGGCTTACAAACTATGGACCATTATCATGGATGATCCTACAAGGTAGGCCGAAGCGGTAAATGACGTGATATTTGATAAAACTGATCACGTTTGATGTCTTCACTTCAGTTAGCGGTATAGCTTCCGCCCATTTGGAGAAGTAATCGGTTATAACTAGGATGAATCGATGTCCTTTGGAGGATGGCGGGCTGATTGGTCCTATTACGTACATGCTCCAGGCTTCAAATGGCCAAGATGCTACCGTCGGGTGTAGAAACTCCGAAGGTTGGTGAATGAAATCAACATAGAATTGGCAAGCTCTACACTTCTTTGTATATTCAACAGCATTTGCTATCATTGTGGGCCAGTAATAACCCATTCGTTTGAGGTGATCTTGTAATTTGGGACCTGGTTAATGTGCATCACAAACTCCATCGTGAGCCTCCCGAAGTGCTTACTTAGCTTCGGTGTCTGATAAGCATCGTAACAGTAGCCCGTCATAAGAGCGTCGGTATAACATCTTAGTAGCTGTGTCATAGTAAAATCTGAGGGATCGTCTTTAGATGGATACTGCTTCCTTTGGGTCTTCGAAGAGGATTCCATAGACATCGTAGTCTATGAAGGAAAATCTCCAGTCTTTAGCATCGATGTTTGTTTCTGCTGCGTAACTGTGATGAATATGCAAGGCATCTTCACAGAAAATAATTCTCGACCAGACACTGTGATCGACTGCTGAATATTAGTAGAAACGGTCAAGGAAGCAGCAAGACCGGCTATAGCATCTGCTTATATATTCTGTAGTCGAGGCACGTGCTCGATGAAGAATCCAGCGAAAGTAGGCACCAACTCGATTGTTGCTCGATGATAGGGGATGAGATCTTCTTGGCGAACTTCCTAATCCCCTCGGACCTGACTAACTATTAGCTTGGAATCGTTGTAAGCCTCTAGATAGTCAACTCCCAGTTGCTTAGCCAGTTGTAGGCCAACTATAAGGGCATTATATTCGGCTACATTGTTGGTGCATGGTTCCACGAGAGAATATGCACGGTGTATGACCAGATGATCAGATGACACAAGCACAACGCCTACTCCAGCCATGATGTTCCCTTTGGGCCCTGTTTTTGATGTGCTATCAAAGAACATTCGTCAAATAGGGATCTCTTCAGTTGCAGTGTTAGACTCCACCACTTCATCGGAGATTTCGTCGTAGAGTTTGGACGACTCCGACACCGGATGAGCTGCTAGAAAATCAGCTAATGTTTGACCTTTTACTGCCTTCTGAGGGACGAAGATCATATCATATGGGATCAACAGCATTACCCATGTAGCTGAACGACAATTGAGAGAACTCGGCTTAGTCATGAGTATTCTGAGAGGGTTGACTTTGGATATGATGTGGATAGTCTGCCCAGACACATAGTGGCGTATCTTTTGGATGGCAAATACTAGTGCAAGGCATTCCTTCTCTACCAGTGTGTATCTATGCTCGGCACCCACCATTGTACGGCTGAGGTAGTAAATTGCCTGTTCATGGCCGCCTTCGTTCTTCTGAGCTAAGAGGGCGCCAAGGGAATGATCCATGGCACAGACATATAGTAAGAAGGGCTTCCCTATTATTTATTAGGGCTACCAGAACTGGAGGGCTTGTAAGATATGCTTTGATGTCGTCGAATGCCCATTGACATTGTTCAGTCTAGACGAAAGATACGCCTTTCTTCATGAGCTGAGTGAATGGTTGACACCTTCCAGAGAGGTTTGAAATGAATCGTCTGATGTAAGCTAGCCTTCCTTGTAGTTCGTATAGCTTTTTGAGGTTTCTTGGAGGATGCATGTCGAAAATAGCCTTCACTTTCTCCGGGTCCAGATGTATACCCTTTGAAGTGATGACGAAACCAAGAAACTTGCCGCTGGAGACTTCCAGAAAAGACTTGGTTGGATTCATCTTGAGTTGGTATGCACGTATTAGTTCGAACACCGTTCTCAAGTCTTGGAGGTGGTTGTCCTTGAGACGACTTTTGACTGCAATATCATCTACGTAGCACTCCACAATTTTGCATAAATGATCGCAAAAAATTGTGTTCATGGCTCGCTGGTATGTTGCCCCGGCATTCTTTAATCCGAAGGGAATCACAGTATAGCAGTATACCCCCAACGATGTTCGAAAAGATGTATACTTTTTGTCGCCGGGGAACATCTTGATCTGGTTGTAGCCTGAGAACCTATCCATGAAGGACATCCGTTCGAAGTCACAAGTATTGTCGATCATTATGTCGATGATCGGTAGAGGGAACTCGTCTTTCGGACATGCAGAGTTCAACTCACGGTAGTCGATACAAACTCGAACTCTACCATTCTTTTTTATGACTGGGACGATGTTGGCAACCCAATCGGAATGTTGTTCCTCGTGAATGTATCCACTGGCGATGAGCTTTTTGACTTCATTCTCGATGGCTTCTATGACGTCTGGTCGAAATTACCGTTGTTGCTGTTTTACTGGCTTAGCTTTAGACGAAATGTTCAGGCAGTGCACGACGACTTTAGGGTCCAAGCCTGGCATGTCTTCATAGCTCCATACGAAGTCGTCGATGTATTCTCTTATAAGCTGTATAAGAGACTGGCGTTCATCGTCAGATAAGCTTTTGCTGATGAAGATTGGTTTGAAGGATGCTTCATCTTCTAGATTGACTTGGATGACTTCGTCTACGGTAGGTGGTTCACGTTGTTCAAAGCACAGTTCCCACCTGGTGTCCATCTTTTGAGCCTATTGTTCGAGTTTGATTGATTTGACATCGTCTATAACTTGGTCGACAAAAACCATATGGACGGACAAAGTTGCTTTGAACATGTCGCCGATGCTAGAGTCTGAGTCCCAGAAGGAGGAATCAGAAGAATGAGAACAACGATCTGCTTCATCATCTGATCTTTTGAGAGTTGTTGGAGAAGAGACATAGCCCAAACCAACACCGTTTCGTTGGTAGTAGTTCTCGGGTTTGCCGGGAGGCACAAAGTATCGAATTGGCAACCGTCGTCCTCGGTCGTAATTTTGCCCTTCGTTATTTTTGATGTCATATCCCATATTCTGGATGATATTCTTGGCCTGCCAACTATACCGGAAAAGTTGCATTTTTCCAGAGTCATAGTCAGCTTCTGTGTTGTACTTGGAAGGAGTAGAGTCTGGAACAAACTTTCTCTCGCCAATTATACGACCGAAGATGATTAGCTCTTTATCTTTCTTTCTGGCTGAAATGATGAAGTAGTGGATATCTTCTGGGTAGACTTTTTCCCGTAGGTGAGGCATCGTGACCGGCATATAGAGGTGTGGTCCTATGCCATTCTCTAGGGTGTATATCGTATCTATGTAATGGTTTACAGATTGATAGACATCAGAGTAATTCTAAGATAAACCTTTACTAAGGAAATACGCAAGTTCTTCTTCAGGGATAACATCATCCGTTAAAGGTACATTATTCTGAGTATTGATATACTCAATGAGAGGGTCATCATCTGGAAGAGGAGCCACAGTCTTGGCCGAGTTCACCACATAGGGTAATTCTTCAGGATTAGGAGGGTGGACATCAGTAGGTTCCCCCTTGGGTGTTTTGTTGAGAGTGATGGTCAATGGTTTGACTTTGTCGGGTTTCTTCTTCACCCAGATTGTGAGAGGCTTCGGGGTACTTTTTGGAGTAGTACATCCTTTGACTCGGACAATCAGGGGACCACCGTTGGGGGATGGAGGTGCTTTAGCTTCATTGCCATCATCCTTGGGGGGTTGAGATTGGTAAAGTACCAAATCTCTATAGTAAGCTTCGATGCCATTGAAAGGATCGATGTCAGCAAACTCTGCCTTCACGACACCGTCGCTGTTGACGTACTTAAAGCACTGGTGAAGTATGGAAGGGACGATCATGTTCTCATGTATCCATGGATGTTCCAGCAAGACGTTATAGGATACATTAGCATCGATCACATAGCAGGAGACCTCCGTTCGGAGATCACCGATATGGCATTTGAGACGGATCTTGCCTAGCTGATGGCGTCGACCAGCATTGAAAGCCATGATAGTTGTGTTGGTTGCGGATAGCTTGTATAGAGGAATTCACAGGTTTTAAAGCAAGCTTCTAGGAATGATGCTGAGGGAGGATCCTGGATCGATGTGCATGCGGTCCACCTTGATCGCCCCGATATACCCTGTATAGTACATGGGTCTATCATGACGATTATTTTTGAGTAGCATGTCCTCCTGTGAGAAGGTGATGTTGGACACCACTTCCATAGTACTATGACAGTGGGGGCATGAGACAGGTTCTTCAATGGGTGCTTTGACCTCAGCGAGGTAAGAGTCGGCATGTAGCAATGCCTCATTTAAGTCCTTCCGCGTTTTTTTTGGAGAGTCGCAATAGATCGAATAGAGACAACCTGGTGGGTGTATTGGCTAGCTGACCAGTATGTCAAAGTTGTAGGGTCGATCCATGCCTTCTGGAGCTGACGCCTTTGGAGACTTGTCAAACCGCGTCTCCTTCTGCTTGGATGTGGTTTGAGGCTTGGACGGGTCAGTTTCTGAGCTTGTAGGGGCATCAGAAGCTTGAGAAGGCAATGCTTCTTCTTGTACGGGATCGTACGTTCAAAGATAAGTCTTCCTCGATCGTGTCTCGCCAGATAGAACCTCGTAGATGGGAGAGAATACCATGTGACGTGGCTTGAATTTTTTGCCCCTTCTTGCTTTGGGAGGTGTTACTCCCTGCGTCACTTCTTGGACAAGGTCCGGATGGACCCACATGATCTCACCACGTCCAGTTGTGAGTGGGACCAAGGTTGAGTTGCGAGCTGGTGGTAGGTTAACGACTTCCATCATTGCCTTGGGGATCGGGACCACGCCGCCTGGGACTTCTGTAGGAGAAAAGTCGCCAAACTGAAGAGAGATCATGTTAGCAGATACGACCATGTCTTCAGCTTCGAGATTGATCACTTGTTTGTCGATAAGCTGTTGTATCTTCTTCTTCAGGACGATGCAGTCCTTGGTGGAGTGATGCACGTACTGATGGTAAAGACAGTACTTGGGATCATTGAGTTGGCTTGCCTCTGCAGGACGTCATGGTGGGGACAATGTCAGCTTATTACCCTTCGTCAATGTGTGAAAGATGGTGACGACATCGTCTTCATCAAAGGAGAAGGTCTTCTTAGTCTTGTCGGAGGTGCCTTGAGAATTGAAAGCTCCTTTGGATGCGTCGACCTTCAGGACTTCTTTTCCTTTACCCCTACGAACAGGGATAGTCTGAGGATGCTTGCCTTTGTCCTCAGATTTGGGTGTCTTCAGCCCTAGTAGTTCCAAGTTAGGAATATCATTTTCAGCGGCATCGGCGGCCCCAATAAAAATGGGCCATATATCATACTTATGTATACCTAGACAAAACTTTAGTTTAGGAAGGAAGTTATGTCGATAAGTATCCATAAGTTCTGAGTCTGGTATGCCGAAGGGCATCTTCAGTGCTAGTCGTCTGAAGCGTTCAATGAAGGCAATGACAGATTCAGTCTTCCTTTGCTTAGTCTCGATGAGAGTGGACATACTAACATGCATGCCACTCTCGTAAAACCTGTTGAGGAACAACCTCTCCAAGTCTTTGAATGAATTGATACACCCGTCAGGCAGACTGTAGAACCATTCGAAGGCTACCCCTTGCAAGGTGCTAATAAATAGCTTTGACAGGAATGGATCATCTCAGGGCAAGTACAGAGTTTGCTTGTTGAAGTACGTCATGTGCTGACGAGGAGAAGTCAAGCCGTCGAATGAGTTCAGCATCAGCGGCTTATAGTTAGGAGGGCAGGTAGCGTTCTCCCACTCAGGGGGATAAGGTTGAGATATCCCCATCTTCTGCAGCTCGTCTTTGTGTGAGATGGTATCGAGGCGAGCAACCAGGAAATCAATTGCATCCTGTTGATTGAGTAGGTGTTGGGAAACAGTCGCTGAGCGGTTGTCAGGTGTTGTCGACGAAGGACCACCTCCAGTATTTGTAAGATTTGGAGAAGGTGCAACAGAATAATACTCCTTTTGTAGGGCAGGAGGGTTGTTGCTGTGAGCTGGACTAGCGTGGGCTGAGGCATTTTGCTGAGGTGGAGGAACAGCTCTAGCAGCTTGGACTGCCATTATACTGGTAAGCATATCAGTGATCTTGGCGAATGCTAATTTGAGACCCTCTAGCCGTTTACTAGGCTGATCACTAGCTTCTTCAGGTCTTTTTTCGTCCGTTATGTACGTAGATAGCATGCGACGATGAACAGAGGAAGCGGTGCAACTGGTGCTGATACTGTCTGTCTCCGAGTGGATAAGTCCTTCATCTTCAGGTAGAGGAGGCAGACAGTCGCCATCGAATTCGGAGGGATCATCGTCCTATGGAAGGCTACCCCCAGTGTGGGGGTCATCTGCTTCAGATTCTGAGGGAATGCTACCCCCGGCTTGGAAATCTTCATCGTCTATACGGAATTTTGCCTTTGATCGAGTGCCCATATAGACTCCTTCTGATGTGACAGTCCATTGGCCATTTGTTGGTAGACTTCGTCTTCTCCTTCTCGTGGAACTGAGAGAGAAGGTTGGGTTGGTAGTCCACCGTCTTTGATTGGGGCTTCCGTAAAGGGGACCCCACGAAGCTATGTTAGAAGAGACACATAGTGGCTTCTCGTCGTCAGAAAAGTGCAGTCGTCGAAACACGGACTTTCTCTGAGGCACTCTTGTTACTTTGGAGCAACAATAGTTGATAACAATATTAGCGTACGGAAGTACAATATGAATTATTATGTTCTCCCTCGCTTTACGCTTATGATTTATCATGCCGCACAAGTCAGCAGAAGAGAGTTTTATCTTACAACCCATGTTGCATGCATCGTCGAGCTTTACATACTGGTTCGTAAGGAGAGTAGGCGCATCCAGACTTAGTTCATGTGCAGGGACAACCCCCACACCTAAGTTCTGTGATGTCCTTGAAGACAGCCCCGTGCTATACGCGTTGGGACCTGTCTTTTTGCTGTGGGCGCATAGGCCTTGGAGACTGGGCTTGGACGCATGCTTCTTGATAGCATGTTTGAGTCACCTTGATGTGGGCGCATAGTATGGATCCAGAGAGCCCGGGCGCATAACCTTGGGTGCATGACTCTGAGTGCCCAACCTGTTGAAGACAGAAGTGTTCTGGTTGGGGCTATGCGCCTAAACACTCCCTTGGACGCATGGCTTTGGGCGCATGCTTGGTAGAGCAGCACTGTTTTCTTTCAGTTCTGCCTCCTTCGTTTGTGAGCCTTGCCAGGTCTGGCCAGAGTGCCGCACACCCCGATCCTTGGCATCGTAGTGTTTTCCTCTGCCAAGTCTCGAGTGTTGAACACTCTTTTGTTGGTTGTGGAGGAAAGAAGTCACTAGACTAGTAGAGCCCAAAACGGTGTGAGCCTTCTCTATTTGGGGGACTTCTGTGGCAGAGTCCTTTGCCCAGGTGACAGAGTCCTCCAGTTGCATATCTACTATGACACTAGCAGGATATGCGCAATGAGCCTTCGGAAGCCAAGTCTTGCGAGACTTGTTTGGCTTCGCTAATTTTGAGGGAGTAGAGCTGTCCTCGAGAGTATCTCTTCGAACGCCTGCTGATCGAATTTTACGATCAATATCTTCTGAGTACTCCCCACTTTGTCGGTATCGGATTGCGTTACCACCTTCTCGTCAGAGGGAAAGGTAGTTCCCAGTAGAGTCGCCATTTTTATGGATACACACAAAAAAAGAAGAAGAAAATACTGTCTTTTCTTTTTATTGACGCAAGGCACCACAAATGGAGTACGCCTGAGAGATCCTGCACTGAGGATTCCCGAGTACAAAAAAAAAAATTATGGGGAATGGGAGGATGGAGATCGAGCGGCAGTTGCTCCTTTACTCCGTTGACACTCCGATTACAAAAGTGGAAGAAAACCTAAAAAATTGCTAACTCTCGGCTTACTGGCAAAAAATGCAGCAATTTGGCTCTTGAAAATGCTCTCTGTTCTGTCCGTTGAAGAGGGAAGAAGCCCCCTTTTTATAGTCGTTCTTGGGCTGGAACGATGTTATGCGCCCACATAAAGGGACACGCTGGTTCTTACCTGGGCGCATGGTCCTGCTTTGGGCGCATAGGTGTAGGCGCATACAGGCTGCGAGATCGTGGGTTGGTCGTGGTGTTGACGTGGCCGCATGCTTCGATGCACGACTGCTCATGGAGACTGACTTGGCCATGCGCTTCGGTGCACGTTTTGATCGTGGCTTTGACTGAGTCAGGCTTGGGCGCATAGCCATGTCTCAGGCTATGCGCCCTCCTTTCAGAAGAACTAGTCTTGGACGCATGGAGTTATACTTGGACTGGGCGCATGGAGCTTCATTTAGTGGGCGCATGGAGTCGAACTGACTGGGCGCATGGAGCTGCTTTGACTTGGGCACATGGGGCTATGTTTGCTGAAAATTTTATGCTTCTACATCCGCGTGCGGTGGCTGTTCGCGGGTTTGAAGGGGGCGGCTCGGGCAGGCACGGCGAAGTTGGATGCCGTCGAGGCGGCCGGGGTCGAAGCCAGTGGAGATGATGACGGTGATTGGTTGTCGAGGGCCTGCGGAGCCAGGTTAACGGTGCTGGCTGAGCCGAGGAGCAACAAGGAGGCCCGGTAGGCAGAAACGACCGGCGGTGTCGGCGGGTTAGGTTGGTTTCAATTTTTGGTTTTGATTTTGACGCTGTCTCCGGTGTGTCGAACACAGTGGGATGGGTGTATGGTATAGGTGTGAAGGACTGGACAAGGAAATGGTTGAAGCCACGGACACATGGGTCCGGACACGGTGATATCTGTGGTGGACACGGACACTTTGGCAAAGGATTTGTTATTGGCTATTGGTGTTGTTGTGGCAATGGTGGATGGTAGATGGTGCTGTCGTAGATGATGGAGGGCGTGGTTTGTCCAGAAGGGTGGTGAAGGTGGTCGCGGAGGCGATGATATTGGTGCTAGTTTTGGTGGTGAGGGCAGCGAGAGATTATAGAGACGAGGGGACCTGCATATATATATATATACTATCGGTAGAGATAAAACTTTTTTAAGAAGAATTCTATCAAGATTAGAATTTAAAGAAAAATAGGGTTTAAACAGTTATAAACTAGAATATTTGTTTAACAATATTTAATCTATAATAATCTTCTCATTATTTAATATTATTATATAATTGATCAACATAGTATTCGTTGATATCAAGTAATTTAAAGCATATAAATTTAAGTCAAAAATCAAATAATCGATTATCATTAAAATATAAAATAATATTTGTTGTCATCAAAATATTGTAACATATATTTTATAAATCAAATCTAATTCGATATCCCTTAATTTAAAACCAAATAAATATTTAAAACTAGTTTAACATAATCTTAATACATAAATTTGAATTAAATAATATTTTTTAAATCAAATTAATTTAATCGAATCTACTAATAGATAATACTACCAATTTAAAATTGATAGCTAATATTGTCAAAAGTTTAAATTATATAAATTCAAATAGAATAACTTTTTAAGCCAAAAATTAATCTAATCACAATCTTATTAATGATTGCCATAATAATTTAAAATATTATTATATACTGATAAATAATTCAAATCGTATGAGTTAAATCAAAATAAAATAGGCGATCGACATAACTTTAAAATAAAATTTAATATTTTGTCAAATAATATATTTCTAAATGAAAATAATATTATTTATCACTATAATATAGATAATATCCGTTGTCATCGAATAATTTGAAACATATTCTAAATTTATATAAATATGTATAATTTACAAATAATTTTCAAAATTAATATTTAATAAAATTTAAGGTAGTAACAAAACATCTTTCATAATTCTAACTATATAATTCAATAAAATATTTATTAAAACAAAATAGCATTCTCAAAGTATTTAATTTTTAGAACTTATTTTCAATAGAAAATAATTATAAAGTTATTCGCAAAGTCTCGACAAAAACGACCTTGAAGCACAATAAAAGAAAGAAGAAAAATTAATAATTAGAAAAATTCGGGAAGAGGAGTTACAGGAGTCAAGGCATCTGCGAAGCGGCTGTGGCGGAAGAACTCGACGGTGTACTCGTCGATGGAGAGATTGCCCTGCTCCAGGCTCTCGAACTCATTTTCTAACTCTTCTCTGGCCGCGTCGGGGTAGAACTTCGTCTTGAATAGCTCCTTGAATTGTTCCCAAGTCACATCTGGCACGGTAAATCGAGGCTCGTATCAATACCACGTGCAGACGATGTCATAGAGCTGCATGCTAGCCGTCTTGACCTTCTTGTCTTCAGGAATTTGAGCCATTCGGAGGTTGCGATCCATGTTCTCCAACCAGCCGTCTGCGTAGAGTATCCCTTTCGTTTTCTTGAATTCCCTGGGCCTAAGGTCCATGAAATTCTTGGAAGTTCCTGGGCGCAGTGGGAGAGCATCTCTAGTCTGAAGAGCCTCCCTCAGGGTATCTCAGAAGACGTCTGTCACTTCCCGTTCCTAAAATACGTATTTTAAATACATGTACTGCTGGAATATATTTATTTAATATTTATCATGTATTGTTTCGTATTTAAATTCCTTTAATTTCCCGCTAATTAATTTTTCGCATTTTACTTTCAGCATTTTAATTTCTGCTTTGCTTTTGGGTTCGGCCGGAGTTGGGTTATTTTCCAGGCATCAGGTGGTTCAACTCCCCCACCTACCACCACTCTTTCATTTAAAGCACCATTCCCTTTCTCTTTCTTCATTACTTCACCATTACTCTTCTTCTTCCTCATAAACTCTCCCCCACCTACCCAACCGCATAGGCAAGTGCCAACTTGCTGCTTGATGGATCTCCATTTTTGTTGTTCCATTGTCTTCCTCTCAAGATTCTTAGATACTTTAGTATTTAGTAATTACAATTTCCATGGCTCATTTCATGTAGATGTAAGTTTAATGCATTTTTGGAATTCTTGGGTTTTGATCTAGTAACTTTGTTATTTTACAAGTTTTGATGGTTCCACGTTGTAGAGAATTTTGTTCTACCCTATTTTGACCTATGGAAGTCCATATTTGGGCTTGGAATGAAGGATTTAGAGAGCTTGGAGACAATGGCTTCTATGGTTCTGTTCTCGGAAGTGGAGAAGAAGAGCAGTGCTTGGCCGCATGAGTTCTTCATACGGTAAGCATCCTGGCCGCATGGCATTCCCCAGCCGCATGGCACTTTTTGGCCGCATGAACTATTTAGTTCTCGACCGCATGAACATGTTGCATTTCGAGCCGCATGAGCACATGGTCTCTCAGCCGCATAAGCGATTACTTTCTTAGCCGCATAAGGCTTTGTTAATTCTGGTCGCATGAAACTTTTTGTCCCTAGCCGCATGACTTGTTAGTTTCTTAGCCGCATATATTCATTCAGCCGCATGTACTCATTCAGCCGCATATACATTCAGTCCATTCCAGCCGCATGGCCGCATGACATCTCAGCCGCATAGGCTCGGTGATTCCCAGCCGAATGTGACTTTCATATTCCTAGCCGCATGTGACTTCCATATCCCAAGCCGCATATGCATATTCTCAGCCGCATACGCTTTGTCATTTCAGTCGCATGTGATTTGCCATCCCCAGCTGCATGAGCAGCCTGGTCATATGGTTAATCCTGGCCGCATGGCACTTTTCCAGTCGCATGGCTTTAGCAGCCGCAGCCGTATATACTTCTGCTTGCCGCTAGCCGCATAAGATTGTTCTCCTTGTCGCAGTTCAGCCGCATAGACTAAATTATCTTAAGCTGCATGAACCAATAATTTCCTGGCCACATGAACTCTGTCCCTAATGCCTTTTTGGTCGATTCTTATTCCGAATTGACATTGATTGACATTGATTGATTGTCTTGGCATTTATTAACATTAATTGTGTAATGCCTGTGGTTCGTATTGCGTATCTTGGTATACGTATACGTAATTTGACCCGTATTGCATGTCTTCCTGCTTGATTTATTCTAGCATTTCATTGATTGGTTTATTCTTGGGTTGGTTCGGCTTGGCTTGGTTTGCTTTGGTTCATCATGAACCAAAGGTGAACCCTCCTACCTACCAACACCCTCCTTATTTATAACCCCTTCCTTTTCTCTCTCATTATTATTTTTCCTTCCTTCTTCATTTACTCTCCACCATTACTTCTTCAACCACCAGGAGGGAGAGAGAGAGAGAGAGAGAGCTTAGGCAAGTACAAACTTGCTTCATGATGGATCTCAAGTTTTATTGTTCCATTCTCTTCCTTACTTGATTCTAAGCCTCTTTAGAACTTGGCATTTTTGGATTTGATGGATGGATTCTTGTAGATCTAAGTTTGTAACTTTTCAGTTTTCTAGGTTTTGATCTCTAAAACTTAGTTATTTTTGAAAACTAATGGTTCTATGTTGTAGAGAATTCAAATTCATGCAGTTTTGGCTTTTGTTTCGCTTGATTTCGATTTCGGATGAGTAAGTTATGGCCATTACAAGTTTTCAGAACTTTCATGGTTGAACTTGCTGTTTGGGGACGATGACCCCCATGCGCCCGGTAGGCCATGCGCCGGGAGGCCATGCGCTGTGAAGTCCCGGCAACGTATCCCTTAGCTCCGAGCGTGTCATGCGCGTAGGTTCCCTACGCGCATGTACTGAAGACGCAACGTGAGTTTTCCCACGCGCCGATTGGTGCAGGAATCCCACGCACCGATTGGTGCAGGAATCCCACGCGCCGATTGGTGCAGGAATCCCACGCGCCGATTGTGAAAGAATCCCATGCGCCGATTGGTGCAGGAATCCCACGCGCCGATTGTGCAGGAATCCCACCCACCGATTGTGCAGGAATCCTATGCGCCATAATTGCTCTTTTTTGCTTTTTTGCCTGTTTAAGTTGTTTTGTAGCTAGAATCTTGAAAAACTCAAAACATGAAAGTTGTAGATCTTTTCCTTAGCTTCAAGAATATGTCACTAGTTATTTTATGCAAGTTTCTCTCATTCACGATAAGGTAAGAATAGAACACGATAGTGGCCCGCCGTGGCGCACTCTTAACAAGTAAACTGGCATAATATATCTCGACATGCGGTTATGACAGCTAGCCTGACATGACAAGTATGAAAGACCTGGACACCGTGGGCAATTGTGTTTGTACAAATAAACTGGTACTGTCTTGCATCATGTCTAGGATGGGAATTTCTGAGTACCATGGTCAGGGGTACCTACTGAAATTGACTAAGGCTAATTAACTAGAATGATTCAGTAGTCATGAAGAGATTTCCAGCCACAGGCAATTCCGTTATCTGGGCGCATTAAGTGGACTTGTAGCCTACCGACGAGTAGAACACATTTTCAGCACACAGAAGTCACGTGTTGCATTCTTCATAAACGGACCTTCGACCTGGATAACCGGATGGTCTGTAGGGCTTGTGGCTGTTGGGATAATCTCATTGCATCTTGCTAGTAACTAGGCCTGTGATAACCCTAGTTAGTTAAAAGTATCAAGCCGTACTCTTGATTGGCCGTGATTGATTGGATGGAGTTTATTCCAGCTTAGTCTTATCCTGATCCTATGCAAGATTGTGACATGACATGATTATTGATGCTTGCCTTAACAATAACGATCGGGGGTCCAGTTCTGTTCAGGCGAAGGGTTACAACTCCGGTCCTTGTTTGGTTTAAGGGTTATAACATGGCTCCCGGAGCAGTTCTGTGTCCTCTCTTCGTTTATTGTCTTATTGCAACCCCATGCCATGTTCGTCATGTTTTACCTTACCTTCAATAGCGTGATTATCTATACTGGCCTTAACAATAAAGATCAGGGGTCCAGTTTTGTTCAGGCGAAAGGTTACAACCCCGGTCCTTGTTTGGTTTAAGGGTTGTAACCTGGCTCCTAGAGCAGTTCTGTGTCCTCTCTTCGTTTATTATCTATACTGTACCAATAGTATTTGAGACGGGTCTCTATTCAGGTGAAAGGCTGCAACCCCGGTCCTTGTTTGGTTTAAGGGTTGTGACCTGGCTACTTGAATGGTTTTCTCGTACGCAGTTTACTGTCGTTATCTCTATTATTATCAGTTCTTTATTTATTATCTTTAACATTCTATTGTGATTTGCTGGTTTTAGTTCCTAAGTGAAGCCTCCTTTGTGGCACTTGCTCTTTCTGGGGTCTGATCCAACTGGTTTTGTATGGCCAGATATCGGAGAAGCACCAGAGGATCTACCTGTCTTCCAGCCAGATGGTGACCACCAGGCGTAACCCTGGCAACGATTGGGTTTCTTTTTGTCCTTCGACTTTATTGTAAAATTATTCTTTTGAGGCGTTTAGTCGACGAGCACTTTTTAGCTCGGTTGTACCTTTATTTACTGTCTGCCTACGGGCTGTAACATGATTGACAGATCCTAGGGTTGATCATGTATGACTGAACTCTTGCTAGTCCTGACATTTTGTACGACTAGCTTCATGATCATCCAATATGTAATGTATGGGACGCCTTGCTATTATATATTTGGTGCTCTGATATCTTGTAACTATTATTGCTTGCTTGAGATTGAGACAATAGGCTTGTTCATGGCCATAGGAGACTGTTGGATTGTAGTTAAACCCTCATGTATCTAGACAGCCGTGACCGTATAGCGAGGTGGGTTGCACTTCAATATACGTAGCTGGCTATGTACGCCCCCGCTCTCCAGTATTCTGGTTCTGGGGCGTTACAAATTGTTATCTTGGCATTATTTAACATTAATTATTATCTTGATTTATGGTTGATCATGCGTTCCTAGTTGGAACTAAGAGACAGGCTAGTCGTCTTATTGAATGGAATGAATGAGACACGTTCATATTAACTATGAACTATTGTAATCGACTGGCTGATCCCGAATATTGGCAAATAAATACATGCAGGCTTCAATTTATTTATTTATTTTACCAAAGCAGCATGTGTACTTTATGGTCAAGGCATAATTATTCCGTGGTTAGTTTTGATTGTTGCATTACGCTATGTAAGACCTACAACCTAACCGCACGGGTATCGTTGTAGAGTTGTGTATGTCGTGCTTGTACGAAAGTACTCATTTTGAATGACCATGATCCATGGCATAGGATTTCTCTTAACATAGAGGCTATTAAGTTAAATAAAATAATGATTACATGGAGAGAATGGATTCCCGAGTTCTTACATGGCAGCCCTCCTTGGGACTATTAGTGCCCGACAGGCCGGCTGGTCCCCACAGATGCTGTAAATCTGCCACACGGGCAGGGAGCGGTATCTGCTTTTATTATTTATTGTATATTGATGACGGACGTCCTGCTGGGACTCGTCTAATTCATGATGGACGCAATTGATTGACTGGGTAAACTAGCCTTGCTTGCACATAGTAAGAACTGAGGAATCCTCATTGCATAATTCCATGATAACTTGGATCTCACTGTAGCAAGCCGTAGTAGTTGAATGGCCGTTTTAAATTGATTTGTTTGTGTACTGTATCTACTCTGTTACCTAACTGAGATGATCAGAATGTCGGGACATGACGGGCCAACTTCTGTCCTTGTTTGGTTGGAAGGTTGGTTCGAAGTGTCGTGATGTTAGGTGAATCTTAGTAGCTAGTAGAGATATATTATCATATTTTCTCATTACTGGTTTTAAATTCCTCATATCGTGCTCCCTTGCGGTACTTGCTATTAGAGGTCTAACCTCTCTGGTTTTGCGTGGCCATATTTAGAGCCGGTCCCCGAGGACTCAGCTTACTTCCACCTCCAAGATGGTCAATACTAGAGGGATGATCGCAGGAGGACTCGAGTGGGTTCCTTACTTCCTCGCTCGTTTTGTTATTTACTTTATACTTGCCATTTGGCACCGACATGTTAATCGGATTGTCTTGTAATTACTTTTGCATAATTGTAACTAAGTCAGGCTGTAACTGATAAATAATTGTGTATACTTTGCTACATCATCTGGCTATGTTTTGTAAAGCCAAACATCAAGAACATTTTGAACTGAGCGTTTGGGACGCCTTACTGCTTTATCTTACATGTTCTCTATTTCTGTTTCTTGTTTGAATAATTGAGACAATAGATGTGAAGTGACCATATTGAGACTTTTATGTAGTATGCACCCCCTCGTCTTTTAGACAGCATTGATCGTATTATACGGTATTTATCTACCCGTAATACGTAGCTGGCTGAGTCATTCCCCCGCTCTCCAGTATTCTGGTTCTGGGGTGTGACAAAGTTTTAGTGGTGGCCCATGCAGGTCTATTTCAGACTTGTGGGCTGTTTTATTTATAGGATGTCTCAATCACACATGTTCTCCCTTGATCTCATGATTCGTTACTCTCAATTCTAGCTTGACATTCCGGTATCCTTCGACTTTATTGATCCTTCATATCCGGTCGTTTGATTGCTCCCTTGTCCCTTTTCTTAGGGGCATTTCATTCGCATCTGTCAGGATAGGACAGCAACAACAAGGGCAACATGGACAACCTGACCATGTTGGTCAGCAACAAGAGCCAGTATTACCTCTCCAACATCGCCTATAGTTCCACCGACCCCTGTAGAAGTGGACTCACCAGCCCTTCTGGAGATCATGAGAGGGATGATGGCTACTCGGCAACATCAGATGTTAGCCCAGCAGCGCATGTACGCTCAGTTGCGAGAGAAGAATGTGCTACTCAACCAAGGATTGCAGACGGCTTTGGAATGAGGGGCGAGGCCAGATTCAGGAGCATCAACCAGATTTTACAAGTTCAACCCCCGCCGTTTCGAGGGCACGAAAGATGCCATCTCAGCAGATGCATGGCTTAAGGTTATTGAGGCTATTTTAACAGCCGCTAAAGTGCCGGCAGAAGAACGTGTGGATCAAGTGAAGTTGTTACTTCAGGATCTCGTACGTGATTGGGGGGAATCAGAGAAAGTAGGTATCATACGTCCTGTTGCTTGGGACAATTTTACTGCAAGGTTCAAGACGAAGTACTATGGAGTTGTGGCGCAGTTTGAGCTACAACAGAAGTTTATCAGCCTCAAGCAGGCCGGCAAGACAGTAGATGCTTATACAGCAGACTTCTGCAGATTGAGTAGGTTCGCCCCAGAGATGGTAGCAACAGAGAGCCAGAGGGCTATGAGATTTCAGCAAGGGTTTCATCTTGAGCTCTTACAATTGATAGAGGGGCACAATTACCAGACTTTTAATGAGGTATTGACGGCAACCCGAAGGCATAAGATCACCATTCAGAGGCTTGCGGCAAGGACTGGAGGCCAGAAGAGATCCCACAGTCAGATTGAAGGAGGAGGGGGAGCAGCACCCCGAACAACAGCACCGTCCCTTGGCATTCGCATTCACGATGTGGCAATGCGAGGGCAACCACCACCCAGGCAGCAGCAGCAACAGCAACAGAGGAAGAACCAGCAACCCCCAGCGGGCTGCACTTATGGTGGGAAGGTAGGGCACACTAGGGATGTGTGTCGGACATTGAACGGACTGTGTTTGATATGGGGAAATCCAGATCATCGGGTTACCACCTGTTCTATGAATTCGAGGTTAGGAGGACCAGTACAACAATTTTCTGCTCTGCCAGCACCAGGGGCAGGACAGTATCGAGGACCAGCGGTGGCAGTGAGACCATTGGCGCAACGTCCTTTCATTCCACAGGCTCAGATGTTTCGGCAGCAGGGACCGCCGATGCAACACCAGCATAGACCACCCCAGCATCACCAGGACAGGGGCCAGCAGCAGCACCAGGCTAGGCCACAGTATGGGAACCAACAAGGAGGTCAAGGGCAGGCATTACTCTGTCCTTGGAAGAGGCATTGGCATCGAGAGATATTGTGGCAGGTAACATTCTCGTCGCCTCATATCCTGCAGTAGCATTATTTGATTCGGAAGCATCACACTCATTTATATCTGCACAATTTACGACACGACTAGGAATGGAGTTCGAGGCATTGCCAGGGAGGTTGAATATACTCACTGGTAATGGGCTCATAGGAGTTAGTAGAGTTGTTCTAGCATGTAGCGTTGTAGTTTACGGGCATTCCTTACCCGCCCGGTGATAGAATTTTCTGTCAAAAATTTCGACGTTATCTTAGGCATGGACTGGCTGAAAGACAGTCATGCGACAATAGATTGTCGTAGTGGGAGTGTATCTTTTGATATTCTAGGCATGAAAAGGTTCACCTTAGTCAGATCAGTGGCAACTCAATAAGAGTAGGGAATAGTAACGGCAATGGAGGAAGTTCCAGTTCCGAAGGTAGTTGAAGAGTTTCTAGACATATTTCCCGAAGAACTTTCAGGTCTACCACCGGTTAGAGATATTGAGTTCAGTATAGAATTGGTAGCTGGAACTAAACCGTTATCAGATCAAGTTTACAGAATGGCGGATTCAGAGCAGACCAAGGTGTATCAGCACATAGAGGAATTAAAAGAGAAGCAGTTCATCCAAGATAGCATATCACCATGGACATCACTAGTGGTACTTGTAGGGAAGAAGGATGGGTCATCCAGATTGTGCATTGACTACAGGAAGCTTAACGCGGCGACAGTGAAGAACAAGTACCCACTACCAAGGATCGACGACTTGTTTGATCAGTTGAGCAGAGCTAGAGTTTTCTCCAAGATAGATCTTCGTTCAGGGTATCATCAAGTGAGTGTTCGGAAGGAGGATATTCCCAAGACAGCATTCAGGTCGAAGTATGGGCATTATGAATTCTTGGTAATGCCGTTTGGTTTGACCAATGCTCCAGCAATATTTATGGATTTGATAAACCGCATCTTTATGCCATACTTAGATCAGTTTGTCGTTGTGTTTCTTGATGACATCCTTATTTACTCTGCCAGTGAAGAAGAGCATGAAGACCACCTTAGGAAAGTGTTACGGGTTCTGAGAGAGAACCAGTTGTATGCCAATCTCAGCAAGTGTGAGTTTTGGTCGGATCATATTTCATTTTTGGGTCACATTATGTCAGGAGCCAGAGTAGCAGTGGATCCCAAGAAGGTAGAAGCAGTAGAGAGTTGGCCAGTACCCAAGACCGTAGCTGATGTGCGAAGTTTCTTGGGATTGGCAGGATACTGCAGAAGGTTCGTATCAGATTTCGCAAGGCTTTCAGCACCCATGACCCGCTTGACACAGAAGGATGTACCATTTGTCTGGTCGACAGAATGCCAGGCATCATTTGAGAATCTGAAGCAGAAGTTAATATCAGCACCTATTCTTACATTGCCAGTTGGACCCGGAGGTTTTACAGTGTATTGTGATACATCAGGTAAAGGACTTGGGTGCGTCCTCATACAACATGGGAAGGTAATAGCGTATGCATCTAGGCAACTTCGGGACCACGAGAAGAATTATCCAACTCATGACTTAGAGTTGGCAGCATAGTATTCGCTTTGAAGCTATGGAGGCATTACTTATATGGTGATCGAGTGGACATGTACACAGACCATAAAAGTCTGAAGTATATCTTTACTCAGAAGGAACTGAACATGAGGCAAAGAAGATGGTTAGAATTGATCAAGAATTACGACGTGGAGCTTCAGTATCATCTAGGCAAGGCTAATATGGTAGCAGATGCTCTCAGCAGGAGAGGCGACGTATTTATGTTGACAACGCAGAAGCATATCTTAGAAGACCTTCAGGAGATGGGCATCAAAGTCGTACTTCCTAGTGATGTGGGAATTCTGGCAAGTCTACAAGTTCAATCTAACTTGGTAGACAAGATCAAGGTAGCTCAGGCACAGGACCCAAGGATTCAGAAGCTCAGGACAGAATGTGAGTCAGGACTCAGGAAGGAGATGAGAATCCATGAGGATGGTACGCTTAGGTTTGGATCACATCTATGTGTGTCTAGTGGAGATATCAGACAGGAGGTTATGACAGAAGCTCACAGTTTTCAGTATTCTATACACCCTGGAGGGACCAAGATGTACCAAGATATCAAGCAGCACTTCTGGTGGAACAGAATGAAGAGGAAAATAGCTAGATTTGTTTCCCGTTGCTTGATATGTCAGCAAGTGAAGGCAGAATAATAGAGGGCAGCTGGATTATTGCAACCACTTTCTATCCCAGAATGAAAGTGGGAACATATCACAATAGACCTTGTGACCGGTTTACCGTGATCACCAAGTGGTAAAGATGCTATTTGGGTGATAGTAAATCAGCTTACAAAGGTGGCACACTTTTTTCCTTTCAGAGTAGGGCAATCTACAAAAAAGTTGGTAGAGTTGTATATGCAGCAGATAGTCAGGCAGCATGGAGTCCCTGTCAGTATTGTGTCAGACAGAGATGCCCGTTTAACATCACATTTCTGGAAGAGCTTACATCATAGTCTGGGTACTAAGTTAAGATTTAGTACGACTTACCATCCACAGACGGACGGGCAATCAGAAAGAACAATTCAGACTTTAGAAGATATGTTACGAGCTTGTATGCTGGATTTTAAAGGATCTTGGGAAAGTCACCTACACTTAGTCGAGTTTTCATATAACAACAGTTATCAAGCCAGTATCCAGATAGTGCCATTTGAAGCACTATATGGTAAGACGTGTAGGGATGATATCGGGGAGAGGAAGATGCTAGGCCTAAAAATGATTGTTCAGATAGTTGAAGTGGTTAAAGGAATTAGAGAGCGACTTCGAGTTGTGCAGGATCGGCATCGTCATTGGACGGACCAGCATCGTAGGCCGTTAGAGTTTTCTGTTGGGGACCACGTATTCTTGCGGATCTCACCTACTCGTGGGGTCATTAGATTTGGCGTTCGTGGGAAGTTGAGTCCACGATATGTAGGCCCATTCGTTATCCTTGATAGGATAGGCGATGTTGCTTATCGTTTATCCCTTCCACCTTCGTTACGAGAGGTGCATGATGTGTTTCATGTATCTCAGTTGCGTAGGTATGTATCGGACCCAAGCCATATCCTTGACCATTCTGAACTGGTTGTTGGTACTAACCTGTCTTACGAGGAACAGCCTGTGTCCATTTTGGACCGAAGAGAGAAGATACTTAAGAACCGAACAATTAGCCTTGTCCGGGTTGCTTGGGGTCATCACTCTTTAGGAGAGTCAACGTGGGAACGTGAGGATGATGTCCGATTACGGTATCCGCACATGTTTGACTCGCAAGGTATATCTCTTTCTGTATACCTTGATTGTCTTAACTCCTCATGCTTGCCACCTTATGAGTAGAATTGCTTGATGTCGCAGATTGTTTAATATAGATATGTTACTTGCTGTTAATATTGTAGAATTATTTCTTACTCAATTTACTTGTACTTAGATTAGTTTAGCTTTGATATTTCTATTCTGCTTGGAATTGAAATTCCGAGGACGAAATTTTTCTAAGGAGGAGATGTCACTTTCCGTTCCTAAAATACGTATTTTAAATACATGTACTGCTGGAATGTATTTATTTAATATTTATCATGTATTGTTTCATATTTAAATTCCTTTAATTTTTTGTATTTTACTTTCAGCATTTTAATTTCTGCTTTGCTTTTGGGTTCGGCCTGAGTTGGGTTATTTTCCAGCCATCGGGTGGTTCAACTCTCCCACCTATCACCACTCCTTCATTTAAAGCCCCATTTCCTTTCTCTCTCTTCATTACTTCACCATTACTCTTCTTCTTTCTCATAAACTCTCCCCCACCTACCCAACCGCATAGGCAAGTGCCAACTTGCTTCTTGATGGATCTCCATTTTTGTTGTTCCATTGTCTTCCTCTCAAGATTCTTAGATACTTTAGTATTTAGTAATTACAATTTCCATGGCTCATTTCATATAAATCTAAGTTTAATGAATTTTCGGAATTCTTGGGTTTTGATGTAGTAACTTTATTATTTTACAAGTTTTGATGGTTCCATGTTGTAGAAAATTTTGTTCTACCCCATTTTGACCTATGGAAGTCCAGATTTGGGCTTGGAATGAAGGATTTAGAGAGCTTGGAGACAATGGCTTCTATGGTTCTGTTTTCGGAAGTGGAGAAGAAGAGCAGTGCTTGGCCGCATGAGTTTTTCATACGACAAGCATCCTGGCCGCACAGCATTCCCCAGCCGTATGGCGCTTTCTGGCCGCATGAACCATTTAGTTCTCGACCGCATGAACATGTTACATTTCGGGCCGCATGAGCACATGGTCTCTCAGCCGCATAAGCGATTACTTTCTTTGCCGCATAAGGCTTTGTTAATTCTGGCCGCATGAAACTTTCTGTCCCTAGCTGCATGACTTGTTAGTTTCTTAGCCGCATATATTCATCCAGCCGTATGTACTCATCTAGCTGCATATACATTCAGTCCATTCCAGCCGCATGGCCGCATGACATCTTAGCCGCATAGGCTCGGTGATTCCCAGCCGAATATGACTTTCATATTCCTAGCCGCATGTGACTTCCATATCCCGAGCCGCATATGCATATTCTCAGCCGCATAGGCTTTGTCATTTCAGCTGCATGTGATTTGCCATCCCCAGCCGTATGAGCAGCCTGGCCGTATGGTTAATCCTGGTCGCATGGCACTTTTCCAGCCGTATGGCTTTAGCAGCCGCAGCCGTATATACTTCTGCTTGCCGCTAGCCGTAAAAGATTGTTCTCCTTGCCGCAGTTTAGCCGCATAGACTAAATTATCTTGAGCCGCATGAACCAATAATTTTCTTGCCGCATGAAATCTGGCCCTAATGCCTTTTTGGCCGATTTTTGTCCCGAATTGATATTGATTGACATTGATTGATTGTCTTGGCATTTATTAACATTAATTATTATCTTGGCATTAATTAACATTAATTATTATCTTGATTTATGATTGATCATACGTTCCTAGTTGGAACTAAAAGACTGGATAGTCGTCTTATTGAATGGAATGAATGAGACACGTTCATATTAACTATGAACTATTGTAATCGACTGGCTGGTCCCGAATATTGGCATATAGATACATGCAGGCTTCAATTTATTTATTTATTTTACCAAAGCAGCATGTGTACTTTATGGTCAAGGCATAATTATTCCGTGGTTAGTTTTGATTGTTGCATTACGCTATGTAAGACCTACAACCTAACCGCACGGGTATCATTGTAGAGTTGTGCATGTCGTGCTTGTACGAAAGTACTCATTTTGAATGACCATGATCCATGGCATAGGATTTCTCATAACATAGAGGCTATTAAGTTAAATAAAATAATGATTGCATGGAGAGAATGGATTCTCGAGTTCTTACATGGCAGCCCTCCTTGGGACTATTAGTGCCCGACAGGCCGGCTGGTCCCCACAAATGCTGCAAATCTGCCACACGGGCAGAGAACGGTATCTGCTTTTATTATTTATTGTATATTATATATTGATGACGGGCGTCCCGTTGGGACTCGTCTGATTCATGATTGGTGCAATTGATTGACTGGGTAAACTAGCCTTGCTTGCACATAGTAAGAACTGAGGAATCCTCATTGCATAATTCCAGGATAACTTGGATCTCACCGTAGCAAGCCATAGCAGTTGAATGGCCGTTTTAAATTGATTTGTTTATGTACTGTATCTACTCTGTTACCTAACTGAGATGATCAGAATGTTGGGACATGACGGGCCAACTTCTGTCCTTGTTTGGTTGGGAGGTTGGTTCGAAGTGTCGTGATATTAGGTGAATCTTAGTAGCTAGCAGAGATCTATTATCATATTTTCTTATTACTGGTTTTAAATTTCTCATATCGTGCTCCCTTGCGGTACTTGCTATTAGATGTCTAACCTCTCTGGTTTTGCATGGCCAGATTTAGAGTCGGTCCCCGAGGACTCAGCTTACTTCCACCTCCAAGATGGTCAATACTAGAGGGATGATCGCAGGAGGACTCGACTGGGTTCCTTACTTTCCCGCTCGTTTTGTTATTTACTTTATACTTGCCATTTGGCACCGACACGTTAATCGGATTGTCTTGTAATTACTTTTACATAATTGTAACTAAGTCAGGCTGCAGCTGATAAACAATTGTGTATACTTTGCTACATCATCTGGCTATATTTTATAAAGCCAGACATCAAGAACATTTTGAACTGAGCGTTTGGGACTCCTTACTGCTTTATCTTACATGTACTCTATTTCTGTTTCTTGTTTGAATGATTGAGACAATAGATGTGAAGTGACCATAGTGAGACTTTCATGTAGTATGCACCCCCTTATCTTTTAGACAGCATTGATCGTATTATACGGTATTCATCTACCCGTAATACGTAGCTGGCTGAGTCATTCCCCCGCTCTCCAGTATTCTGGTTCTGGGGTGTGACAACGTCGGCCTGCTGTGTCTGGAAAGTGATAAGCTGTTGGAAGATCCCAAGGAGCGTAGCATTGTCCAGCGCAGGTGCTGGAGGCAAGATTGGTGCTGGATGCTGGAAGGGTACTGGTGGAGGAAACTGTGTTGGTGGCGGAGTCGACGGGAAGAACTGGAGAGGTGGTGGAATGTCATCTTGGCAAAATCTCGAAGTCAGCGGCTGAGGCGTCTCGCCCAGATAGGTGAAGTGGCCTCCGTGGGTCGGTGGGGTTCTATTCGTGGAAGATCCGCCGACGGTTGCTGGGGTGTTCAAGGGAGCGGTGTTCCTGCCTTGGGAATCCATCTAACTGTCACAAAAGGAAAATCGTTAGTCGGTATGAAGATTCAAACAGGATGCAGACCAAAGGAGTAATTGAAAATCAAATATGGAATTCAATAACGGTTTTAAACATGTGGAGATGATCCTTAAAGTCTACTCCTACTCGCAGGACTGCAGTAGTACATCTTAGTTGAGTACTACCACGAGTTTTACTGTTTTTGCGAAAATGGACCTACATGGGCCACCATAATAACGTGTCACGACCCGCACCCAGTATTTGGACAAGAGTCGTGGGTACGTCCAGCCTACGCCATAGAGTCGGCGGTAGTTCGCTGTCTAGTCATCTCCACATCTATAGATACAACCACGCAGTTTATATTCATTTACATAATGTAAACCACATCAACAGATAGGATCAAAATAAGATGAATTTTATAGAATAACCATAGTGTGGGGAGAAGAGTAATAAGTAATCTGGCAAAACTCCAAGATAGAGCAAGATGTACTATAATGACAGTCTCCAAGAATGAAATGTACTATAGAACATCTACAATTCAAATCATGAGTCTTAAAACAGAAATAACATCTAGAATTCTCAAACTAAACCAATCTATGAAATACTAAATAAATCTACTAAAAGCCATCTGTAGTGGGTAACTCCGCATAAGCAGCCTCCAGTTCGTCCTGTGCACCAAAATTGGGATCTGCAGTATGCTCATAATATGTGGTACAGAAATCCTCTAACTCATTACCTAAAAATATGGATTTCCAGTCAGGAATGGAACAAGCACACAAACTGAAAAGCTATCCGCAACATAATAGATTCGACAGTGCCTGAAAATATCATATGTGGAAGAAACTAGAAGGTGAACTGAAGATATGGTATAATTAGAATGAATGTATGAATCGCGGAACATGGTATGCCAACTAGAAAGAATATAAAAGCATGATGACATAGCAAGTGGTGTAATGTAAAGGAATAATAAAAGACAACTATCTAAGTGTGTTGAAATATCTGTTTCGACATGTGAACGGCTAGGGGATAAATCCGGCACCCCGCACGTGAAGTGTGCGGCTGCTATTCTCCACGAAAGACACGGGGGATAGAATGGGTAGTTCACACGTCTACTAAGATATTTTCCCCTCCTGACCAGTACTCATGAACCCAAACAAGTCACGAAACACAAGGTAAGATAAAACAAGAATACAATAAATAGGGTCCATGATACTAACTCGTGTGTCCATCGTGTCATCAAGCAAGGAGCATATGTATAATATGTACTGAACAAAACTATAAGAATTGAAAGCAATCAGAGAGTGCACTTGCCTGTGGTCCTGAGCTGTAGGTACAGGTCGATTGTTGAGTCAGATTCCAAGTAACCTATTTGTAAAATTATAATGTTAATAAGTGACTCAACAAGAAATAACCTATCTATTTGAATTACTAGTTTCCAAGTTGGTAGACTTGCTAACCTCATATACTCTCTTCATTAATTCTCATTAAGCTTATAACCCAATATATGTATTTTAACTCTTATCTAGATAGGTAACCTATAATACTCATCAATTATCCTATTTGATGTCTGATGATATACACTTGTATTGGTCCAGTTTAGTAGCCCACTACACTTTACTGCGTTATGGTACATACTCAACTACTTTTTCTGTGAAACTGATTACTAGGGTACCCTTGCTACTTGTAGTTGCAGTAAGCAACACCCTCCTGGTCACTGTAGGGCAGTATATACTGCTGCCTCACCTGGCCTATTAGTTGCTGGGCTGGCATATAGTGAAAGGATACTGAAATTGCATATGAAGTTGATGCTTGTTTCTACCCACCCAGTCTAACCTCTCATGGACAATCTAGAGTTTGTACCTGTTTCCTGAACAACAGAGAATTCAACTGTCTAATGCCGTTTCTAACTCTGGAATGTGTAGACTGATACCCTCTTTATCTAGCAATTGCAAACTGTAGGTATCATAGTAGTAGAATTATAATGTAAACACGTGGGAATATGCATACTACTCTAGTAGCAACTCCACCTACTAATGCCTTTTTCCCTAGGCTGATATACTATATGCCAATTGATGCACTATAGGTTTTCTTCTCTGTTTAACATAATGGTACATGCCTTGTTCCCTATTATTGTGGAAGATACGCCCCTGTTAACCTTTATCAGTGCATCCTTTGTCCTGCGATCCCAGTACCCGGTTATACCTGATTGGTTTGGACCTTAAATTGGTATGTCCCCATTAGTTATCTGGTATTAGACTTCAAGTCCCATCTTGGTCCAAATATGTAGAGTATCATCTGGGTACTAGGTAACCCTATTGCACTCAGTCACTTTATCTTGTTGCAGGTCATGATTGGAGTTTATTTCATGGGTCCAAACTAGCAACCCCAACTCGTCATACCAGGGCATTCTCGGTTGAGGGTCTCTTAAAGTTAGGATATGGTATGTGGGCTGACTTCTATAGTTCAAATGACTGAATCTCAGGGGATGGATTGAACATCTAGTGATAAAGGGGCAAAACACATGATCTCAACATTGCAGCTGGCCTTGGTCCATATAGGGCTGACACTTTATGACAGTGGACTGAACCCTGCTATAAGGGACAGAACAAGCTACACTAAGGCTGAAACCTGGAGATGTTGTGACTGAATAAACGAGTGAGTGGATTCAAGGATTCAAAGGGCTGATACAAATACGAATCGTCTTTCTCTATCTTCAGATGCATACCAAAATGCCTTGGCATATGGGTAACCACAGTACTCACAGGACTACTACCACAACAGTTCAAGTAAATGAGTTCATTGTATTTACCTATACTGGTTCATGTAGGCATCCCCTCCTTTTAGTCTATATCACTATTTCCTTGGGTACTCTGATTTTTTAACTGGGGATACTCACTGACCTACACCTCAAACTCTATAGTCCCCTACTATTCTATACAGGTGTAGAAGTACACCCATTGACCCTAGCTGTCCATGCAACATCCTACTGTCCAAGTATGACACAGAGGCAAGCTAGGCTATCCTAATATCCTATTGTTCATGAAGAGCCAAGTGTGTGTGTCTATAGTCCAATGGGCCATGAGATGTAGTATTGCACCAGGGGTGGGTAATAGCCTTTAGTGTTTAGTACCATAGTGTAAGGTTCATGACACCTGTACCCTAGCCCTTACAAGGTCGACACCTTATTATGGCCTATCACTATAATCCTGGAATACCCTTCTCTCATCCTAAATGTCATGTGGTATACTCTACTTAAGTGGTCCCAATCTAGATGGTACCTGGACTTGGTCCTCACTGTAGGCTTGGGTAGGTATCTGTAAGTAATGTAACCTGCTTCTCAATGTACACCAGAGTTGAGGTGAGAAGGGGACATACATACATAAGGTGGTGTTGGTGAGGGCCTTGACAGGGAGTTCTTAGTGGTACCCTGATATCTGATACTACATGTCATGTTTTTCCCTAGCCAAAGTATCTAAGATCTCATCCTTATTAGTTGTGATGACAGAGGATCCTGACATCTTAGGTGACCAAGTTCTCTATTAACTGACAACAAGCAAGATCATCCCATGACTCTATCTATGCACAAGAACTTGCTGTCATGGAGTAGCTGAGATTATACTCATAGATGCCTAACCGAGTACACTCCCTACTCTTTCTGGTTTTACTCCCTAATGACATATCCTTGGAGTGAATACGTAGGCAAAACTGTTACATGTTTCCAATGTCTCTCTGGAATAATAAGTCCAGGTAAGACTTCCAGAGTCACACTCTGGTCAAGTCATGGATTCTAAGTCATGTCAGTATCAATACTTAACCTCTCCTTGTTTTCTGGTGTCCTATCCTACTCAGTTACTCAGCCATATCTCTGTACCTTCAGCTGATACATTGCATCTGACCTATATATATAGCCTGCTACTTTTCCTAAGTGTAGTTTTATGCTGGTCCCTTCACCAAGTGTATGCTAACCTACTCTATTACCCATAACCTTGTCACGCCCCAGAACCAGAATACTGGAGAGCGGGGGAATGACTCAGCCAGCTACGTATTACGGGTAGATGAATACCGTATAATACGATCAATGCTGTCTAACCAGACGAGGGGGTGCATACTACATGAAAGTCTTACTATGGTCATTTCAGATCTATTGTCTCAATCATTCAAAACAAGAAACAGAAATAGAGAACATGTAAGATAAAGCAGTAAGGCGTCCCAAACGCTCAGTCAAAATGTTCTTGAGATCTGGCTTTACAAAACATAGCCAAATGGTATAGCAAGTATATACACAATTGTTATCAGCTGCAGTCTGACTTTAGTTACAATTATGCAAAAGTAAGTACAAGACAATCCGACTAACATGTCGGTGCCAAACGACAAAATAAAAAGTAAGTAACAAAACGAGTGGGGAAGTAAGGAACCCACTCGAGTCCTCCTGCGATCATTCCCCTAGTATTGACCATCTTGGAGGTGGAAGTAAGCTGAGTCCTCGGGAACCGGCTCTAAATCTGGCCATGCAAAACCAGAGAGGTTAGACCTCCAATAGCAAGTACCACAAGGAAGCACGATATGAGGAATTAAAACCAATAAGAAAATATAATAATAGATCTCTGCTTTCCACTAGGATTCACATAACATCAAGATACTTCGAACCAACCTCCCAACCAAACAAGGACAGAAGTTGGCCCGTCACGCCCTGACATTCTGATCATCTTAGTCAGGCAACAGAGTAGATACAATACACAAACAAATCATCTTTGAACGGCCAATCAATTCCTACGGCTTGCTATTGTGAGTCCCAAGTTATCCTGGAATTATGCAATTAGGGATTCCTCAGTTCTTACTATGTACAAGCAAGGCTAGTCTATCCAATCAATCAATTGCGCCAATCATGTAGTTAGACGAGTCCCGACGGGACGCCCGCCGTTATAGCATGTACAATAATATAAGCAGATACCGTTACCTGCCCGTGTGACAGATTTATCATATCTGTGGGAACCAGTCGGCCCGTCGGGCACTTAATAGTCCCAAGGGGGCTGCCATGTAAGAATTCGGGAATCCATTCTCTCCATGCCATCATTATTTTATTTAACTTAATAGTCTCTACGTTACGTGAAGTTCCATGCCGTGGATCATGGTCGTTCAAATGAGTACTTTCGTACGAGGTACGATATGTGCAACTCTACAACGATACCCGTGCGGCTATGTTATAGGTCTTACATAGCGTAATGCGACAATCAAATCTAACCACGGAGTAATCATGCCTTGACCATAAAGTACACATGCTATTTTTGCAAGATAAAGAAATGAATAAAAATGAATAATTTGAAGCCTACATGTGCCTGTATGCCAATATTCGGGATCGGCTAATCGAGTATAATAGTTCATTGCATGAACGTGTCTCATTCATTTCATTCAATAAGACGACTAGCCAGTCTCTTAGTTCCAACTAGGAATGCATGATCAATTATTAGTCAAGTAACAGTCGGGGTCAATTCATGACAAGGCATAAAAGTCAAATTAGTATTAATCATGGTCGAGTCCATAACTAGTATAAAATAGTTGGTAATATATTCTTGAATCCAAGAAAAAGATCAACAAATTCATGTTGGGAGTTGAAAGAAATTCTAGCCACAATTCAGTTAATTAGGACATATAACAGTCAGAAACAACCAAATTATGCATATGCAGCCTATTCTGCGACATGCATGCAACTGTGACACCATATGCGCCTACTGCGACATGATATGCGCCTCATGTGGCTCAACTGCGACATGATATGCGCCCATCGCGACATGCGCCTCATGTGGCTCACCTGCGACATGATATGCGCCTACCGCGACATGCGCCTCATGCAACATGCGGCTACTGCGATATGCGCCTTAATGCGGCTCATGCGCGACATGATATGCAGCTACTGCGACATGCGCCTTCTGCGACATGCTGTGTGCCTTCTGCGACATACGCCTCATTGCAACATGCGTCTACTGCGACATGTGCCTTCTGCGACATGCTGTGTGCCTTCTGCGACATGCGCCTCATGCAACATGTGCCTACTGCGACATGCGCCTTCTGCGACATGCTGTGTGCCTTCCGTGACATGCGCCTCATTGCAACATGCGCCTACTGCGACATGCACCTTCTGCGACATGCTGTGTGCCTTCCGCGACATGCGCCTCATGCAACATGCGCCTACTGCGACATGCGCCTTCTGCGACATGCTGTTCGTGCTGTAGATGAATATAGGAACGAACCAAAATACTTTTTGCCATAACTTCCACAAAATAAATCAAAATCTAACTTTTCAAAAGCCAAACTTTAGTAAAATCAAATTCTCTACAACATGGAACCACTTAATTTCGAAAACAATAATGTTTGATAGATCAAAACCCTAAATTTCATATGAAAACCAAAACTATGAAAACTAAAACTATAAAAACCAAAACTTAAAACTTAGATCTACACCCAACCATCCATGGAAAACAAAAACTTCAAGACCTAAACTTGTAGAGGAAGAGAAGATGAATAACATAAACTAAAAATAATTGGGGATGCATGAAATCCCTCATGGTGTGCAAGATGTACTTGCCTCTCCAAATGGGTTAGGGTTTGGTGGAGGAGTAAATGTGAATGAATGAAGAGAGAGAGTGGAAGAAGAACTTTTATATCAAGGTCAAGTGGATCTCCACCATTCATTCTCTCCACCAAATCCAAGCCATCCATTCCTTTCCATGTTGAACCAAACCGAACCAAGTTGGTTTCCCATGACCGAAATGAACCAAGAGCCAAGAAAAAGCAGAAAATAAAATACAAAAAAATTAATAAGCGCAAATTGAAGAATTTAAATACAGAACAAATACATGATAAATATTGAATAAGTACATTCAAGAAGTACACGTATAAAATACTTTATTCTGGGAACGGGGAGTGACATCTCTACCCTCCTTAGAAAAATTCCGTCCTCGGAATTTCAGATCCAAGCAGGACAGAAATGTCAGAGCTAGACTAATCTAAGTACAAGTAATTAGAGCAAGTAGCTATTCTACAATGTCAAATAGCAAGTAATATATCTATGTTTAACAATCTACGTTATCAAGCAATTCTACTCACAAGGTGACAAGCACGAGGAGTTAAGACAATCAAGGTATATAGAGAGAGATATACCTTGTGAGTCAAACAGGTGCGGATACCGTGATCGGATATCATCCTCACGTTCCCACGTTGACTCTCCTAATGAGTGATGACCCCAAGCAACCCGGACAAGGCTAATTGTTCGGTTCTTGCGTATCTTCTCTTTCCGGTCCAAAATGGACACAGGCTGTTCCTCGTAAGACAGGTTGGTACCAACAACCAGCTCAGAATGGTCAAGGACATAGCTTGGGTCCGATACATACCTTCGCAACTGAGATACATGAAATACGTCATGCACCTCTCGTAACGAAGGTGGAAGGGATAAACGATAAGCAACATCGCCTATCCTATCAAGAATAACAAAGGGTCCTACGTATCGCGGACTCAACTTCCCGCGAACACCAAATCTAATGACCCCACGGGTAGGTGAGATCCGCAAGAACACGTGGTCCCCAACAGAAAACTCTAGCGGCCTACGATGCTGGTCCGTCCAATGACGATGCCGATCCTGCGCAACTCGAAGTCGCTCTCTAATTCCCTTAACTAATTCAACTGTCTGAACAATCATTTCCGGGCCTAACATCTTCCTCTCCCCAATATCATCCCAAGCTAGTGGCGACCTACACTTCTTACCATATAGTGCTTCAAATGGTGCCATCTGGATACTGGCTTGATAACTGTTGTTATAGTAAAACTCAACTATGTGCTGGTGGCTCTCCCAAGATCCTCCAAAATCTAGGGTGCAAGCTCGCAACATATCTTCTAGGGTCTGAATTGTTCTTTTTGATTGCCCATCCGTCTGCGGATGGTAAGCCGTGCTAAATCTTAACTTGGTACCCAGACTGTGATGTAAGCTTTTCCAGAAATGTGATGTAAAGCGGGTATCTCGATCCGACACAATACTGACAGGGACTCCATGCTGCCTGACTATCTGTTGCATATACAATTCTGCCAACTTTTCTGTAGATTGCCCTAATCTGTAAGGAAGAAAGTGTGCCACCTTCGTAAGTCGGTCCACTATCACCCAAATAGCGTCCTTACCACTTGGTGATCTCGGTAAACCGGTCACAAAGTCCATTGTAATATGCTCCTATTTCCATTCCGGGATAGGAAGCGGTTGCAATAATCCAGCTGGCCTCTGCTGTTCTGCCTTCACTTGCTGACATACCAAGCAACGGAAAACAAATCTAGCTATCTCTCTCTTCATCCCATTCCACCAGAAATGTTGCTTGATATCTTGGTACATCTTGGTCCCTCCAGGGTGAATAAAATACTGAGAACTGTGAGCCTCTGTCATAACCTCCTGTCTGATATCTCTACTAGGCACACATAGACATGATCCAAACCTAAGTGTACCGTCTTCATGAATTCTCATCTCCTTCCTGAGTCCCGACTCACATTCTGCCCTAAGCTTCTGAATCCTTGGGTCTTGTGCCTGAGCTGCCTTGATCCTGTCCACCAAATCAGATTGAACTTGTAAACTTGTTAGAACTCCTACATCACCAGGAAGTATAACTTCGATGCCCATCTCCTGAAGGTCTTCTAAGATATGCTTCTGTGTTGTCAACATAAATGCGTCGCCTCTCCTGCTAAGAGCGTCTGCTACTACATTAGCCTTGCCTGGATGATACTGAAGCTCCACGTCATAATCTTTAATCAACTCCAGCCATCTTCTCTGCCTCATGTTCAGCTCCTTCTGAGTAAAGATGTACTTCAGACTTTTATGATCTGTGTACATCTCCACTCGATCACCATATAAGTAATGCCTCCATAGCTTCAGAGCAAACACTACTGCCGCCAATTCCAGATCATGGGTTGGGTAATTCTTCTCGTGGTCCCGAAGCTGCCTAGATGCATATGCTATCACCTTTCCATGCTGCATAAGGACACATCCAAGTCCTTTACCTGACACATCACAATATACTGTAAAACCTCCGGGTCCAACTGGTAATGTAAGAATAGGCGCTGATATCAACTTCTGCTTCAAAGTCTCGAATGATGCCTGACATTCTGCCGACCAAACAAATGGTACATCCTTCCGGGTCAAGCGGGTCATGGGTGCTGAAAGCCTTGCAAAGTCTGACACAAACCTTCTGTAATATCCTGCCAATCCCAAGAAACTTCGTACATCTGCTACGGTCTTGGGTACTGGCCAACTCTCTACTGCTTCTACCTTCCTGGGATCCACTGCTACTCTAGCTCCTAATACGATGTGACCCAAAAATAAAATGTGATCCGACCAAAACTCACACTTACTGAGCTTGGCATACAACTGGTTCTCTCTCAGAACCTGTAACACTTTCCTGAGGTGGTCTTCATGCTCCTCTTCACTGGCAGAATATACGAGAATATCGTCAAAAAGTACAACGACAAACTAATCTAAGTATGGCATAAAGATGCGATTCATCAAATCCATGAATATCGTTGGAGCATTGGTCAAACCAAACGGCATTACTAAGAATTCATAATGCCCATACTTCGACCTAAATGCTGTCTTGGGAATATCTTCCTTCCGAACTCTCACTTAATGGTACCCTGAACGAAGATCTATCATGGAGAAAACTCTAGCTTTGCTCAAATGATCAAACAAGTCGTCGATCCTGGGTAGTGGGTACTTGTTCTTCACTGTTGCCGCATTAAGCTTCCTGTAGTCAATGCACAATCTGGATGACCCATCCTTCTTCCCCACAAGTACTACTGGTGCTGCCCATGGTGACGCGCTAGCTTGGATGAACTTCTTCTCCTTCAATTCCTCTATGTGCTGATATACCTTGGCCTGCTCTAAATCCGCCATTCTGTAAACTCGATCTGATATTGGTTTAGTTCCTGGTGCCAATTCTATGCTGAACTCAATATCCCTAACCGGTGGTAGACCTGGAAGTTCTTCGGGAAATATGTCTAGAAATTCTTCAACTACCTTCGGAATCTGAACTTCTTCCATTGCTGTTACTACTCCCTGCTCTTGCTGAGTTGCCTCTGACCTGACTAAGGTGAACCTCTTCATGCCTGGAATATCAAAAGATACACTCCCTCTACGACAATCTATTGTCGCATGACTGTCTTTCAGCCAGTCCATGCCTAAGATAACGTCGAAATTTCCGACAGGAAATTCTATCAACCGGGCAGGTAAGGAATGCCCGCAAACTACGACGCTACACGCTAGAATAACTCTACTAACTCCTACGAGCCTATTGCCAGTGAGTATATTCAACCTCACTGGCAATGCCTCGAACTCCATTCCTAGCCGTGTTGCAAATTGTGCAGATATAAATGAATAGGATGCTCCTGAATCAAACAATGCTACTGCAGGATATGAGGCGACGAGAATGTTACCTGCCACAACATCTCCCGATGCCAATGCCTCCTCCAAGGACAGAGTGAATGCCTGCCCTCGACCTCCTTGCTGATTCCTATGCTGCGGCCTAGCCTGATGCTGCTGCTGGCCCCTTCCTTGATGATGTTGGGGTGGTCTATGCTGGTGTTGCTGCATCGGCGGTCCCTGCTGCTGAAACATCTGAGCCTGCGGACGCTGTGCCAACGGCCTAACGGCTATTGCTGGTCCTCGATACTGGCCTGCCCCTAGTGCTGGCAGAGCAGGAAACTGCTGCCCTGGTCCTCCTGACCTCGAATTCATGGGACATGTGGTAACCCGATGGTCTGGATTTCCACATATCAGACATAGTCCATTCAATGTCCGACATACATCTCTAGTGTGTCCCATCTTTTCACAATAAGTGCAGCCCACCGGGGGTTGCTGGTTCTTCCTCTGTTGCTGTTGTTGTTGCCTTGGTGGTGCTGGTCCTCGTATCGCCACATCGTGGATACGAATGCCAGTGGATGGTGCTGTTGTTCGGGGCGCTGCTCCCCCTCCTCCTTCAATCTGACTGTGGGATCTCTTCTGACCCCCAGTCCTTACTGCAAGCCTCTGAATGGTGATCTCATGCCTTCGAGTCGCCGTCAATATCTCATCAAAAGTCTGGTAATTGTGCCCCTCGATCAATTGTAAGAGTTCAAGATGAAACCCTTGCTGAAACCTCATGGCCCTCTGGCTCTCTGTTGCTACCATCTCTGGGGCGAATCTACTCAATCTGTAGAACTCTGCTGCATAAGCATCTACAGTCTTGCCAGCCTGCCTGAGGCTGATAAACTTCTGTTGTAGCTCAAACCGTGCCACAACTCCATAGTACTTGGTCTTGAATCTTGCTGTGAAATTGTTTCAAGCCATAGGACGTCTGATGCCCACTTTTTCTGATTCCTACCAATCACGTGCGAGATCCTGAAGTAACAACTTCACTAGATCCACACGTTCTTCTGCTGGTACCGTAGCTGCTGTCAGAATAGCCTCCATATCCTTAAGCCATACATCTGCTGAAATGGCGTCCTCCGTGCCCTCAAAACGGCAGGGGTTGTACTTGCAAAACCTGGCTGATGCTCCTAAATCTGGCCTTGCCCCTCTTTCCAATGCTGTCTGCAATCCTTGGTTGAGTAGCACATTCTGCTCTTGTAGCTGAGTGTGCATGCGTTGCTGGGCCAACATCTGATGTTGCTGAGTAGCCATCATTCCTCTCATGATCTTCAGAAGGGCTGGTGTGTCTACTTGGGTAGGTGGAACTATCGGTGGTGGTGGAACATCCGGATACTGCGACCCAGCCGCTGGTTCCACTATCATTTTTTCCTGGGTGGCCTCTTGAGTTAGTACCGGCCCTTGTTGTTGACCAACAGGGTCAGGTTGTCCATGTTGCTGTCCATGTTATTGCTGTCCAGCTCTGACAGGTGCGGACGAGGTGCCCCTAAGAAAAGAGACAAGAGAACAATCAAATAACCGGACATGAAGGATCAATGAAGTCAAAGGATACCAGAATGTCAAGCAAGGGTTGAGAATAACGAATTATGAGATCAAGGGGAAAACACGTGTGATTGAGACATCCTATAAATCAAAACACCCCACAAGTCTGAAATCAGACCTGCATGGGCCACCACTAAAACCTTGTCACGCCCCAGAACCAGAATACTGGAGAGAGCGGGGGAATGACTCAGCCAGCTACGTATTACGGGTAGATGAATACCGTATAATACGATCAATGCTGTCTAACCAGACGAGGGGGTGCATACTACATGAAAGTCTTACTATGGTCATTTCACATCTATTGTCTCAATCATTCAAAACAAGAAACAGAAATAGAGAACATGTAAGATAAAGCAGTAAGGCGTCCCAAACGCTCAGTCAAAATGTTCTTGAGATCTGGCTTTACAAAACATAGCCAGATGGTATAGCAAGTATATACACAATTGTTATCAGCTGCAGTCTGACTTTAGTTACAATTATGCAAAAGTAAGTGCAAGACAATCCGACTAACATGTCGGTGCCAAACGGCAAAATATAAAGTAAGTAACAAAACGAGTGGGGAAGTAAGGAACCCACTCGAGTCCTCCTGCGATCATTCCTCTAGTATTGACCATCTTGGAGGTGGAAGTAAGCTGAGTCCTCGGGAACCGGCTCTAAATCTGGCCATGCAAAACCAGAGAGGTTAGACCTCCAATAGCAAGTACCACAAGGAAGCACGATATGAGGAATTAAAACCAGTAAGTAAGAAAATATAATAATAGATCTCTGCTTTCCACTAGGATTCACATAACATCACGACACTTCGAACCAACCTCCCAACCAAACAAGGACAGAAGTTGGCCCGTCACGCCCTGACATTCTGATCATCTTAGTTAGGCAACAGAGTAGATACAATACACAAACAAATCATCTTTGAACGGCCAATCAATTCCTACGACTTGCTATTGTGAGTCCCAAGTTATCCTGGAATTATACAATTAGGGATTTCTCAGTTCTTACTATGTGCAAGCAAGGCTAGTCTATCCAATCAATCAATTGCGCCAATCATGTAGTTAGACGAGTCCCGGCGGGACGCTCGCCGTTATAGTATGTACAATAATATAAGCAGATACCGTTCCCTGCCCGTGTGACAGATTTACCGTATCTGTGGGAACCAGCCGGCCCGTCGGGCACTTAATAGTCCCAAGGGGGCTGCCATGTAAGAACTCGGGAATCCATTCTCTCCATGCCATCATTATTTTATTTAATTTAATAGTCTCTACGTTGCGTGAAGTTCCATGCCGTGGATCATGGTCGTTCAAATGAGTACTTTCGTATGGGGTACGATATGCGCAACTCTACAACGATACCCGTACGGCTATGTTATAGGTCTTACATAGCGTAATGCAACAATCAAATCTAACCACGGAGTAATCATGCCTTGACCATAAAGTACACATACTGTTTTTGCAAGATAAAGAAATGAATAAAAATGAATAATTTGAAGCCTGCATGTGCCTGTATGCCAATATTTGGGATCGGCTAATCGAGTATAATAGTTCATTGCATGAAAGTGTCTCATTCATAGCCAGTCTCTTAGTTCCAACTAGGAACGCATGATCAATTATTAGTCAAGTAACAGTCGGGGTCAATTCATGACAAGGCATAAAAGTCAAATTAGTATTAATCATGGTCGAGTCCATAACTAGTATAAAATAGTTGGTAATATACTCTTGAATCCAAGGAAAAGATCAACAAATTCATGTTGGGAGTTGAAAGAAATTTTAGCCACAATTCAGTTAATTAGGACATATAACAGTCAGAAACAACCAAATTATGCATATGCAGCCTATTCTGCGACATGCATGCAACTGCGACACCATATGCGCCTACTGCGACATGATATGCGCCTCATGTGGCTCAACTACAACATGATATGCGCCTATCGTGACATGCGCCTCATGTGGCTCAACTGCGACATGATATACGCCTACCGCGATATGCGCCTCATGTAACATGCGTCTACTGCGACATGCGCCTTAATGCGGCTCATGCGCGACATGATATGCGGCTACTACGACATGCGCCTTCTGCGACATGCTGTGTGCCTTCCACGACATGCGCCTCATTGCAACATGCGCCTACTGCGACATGCGCCTTCTGCGACATGCTGTGTGCCTTCCGCGACATGCACCTCATGCAACATGCGCCTACTGCGACATGCGCCTTCTACGACATGCTGTGTGCCTTCCGCGACATGCGCCTCATGCAACATGCGCCTACTGCGACATGCGCCTTCTGCGACATGCTGTTCGTGCTGCAGATGAATATAGGAACGAACCAAAATACTTTTTGCCATAACTTCCATAAAATAAATCGAAATCTAACTTTTCAAAAGCCAAACTTTAGTAGAATCAAATTCTCTACAACATGGAACCACTTAATTTCGAAAACAACAATGTTTGATAGATCAAAACCCTAAATTTTATATGAAAACCAAAACTATGAAAACCAAAACTATGAAAACCAAAACTTAAAACTTAGATCTACACCCAACCATCCATGGAAAACAAAAACTTCAAGACCTAAACTTGTAGAGGAAGAGAAGATGAATAACATAAACTAAAAATAATTGGGGATACATGAAATCCCTTATGGTGTGCAAGATGTACTTGCCTCTCCAAATGGGTTAGGGTTTGGTGGAGGAGTAAATTTGAATGAATGAAGAGAGAGAGTGGAAGAAGAACTTTTATATCAAGGTCAAGTGGATCTCCACCATTCATTCTCTCCACCAAATCCAAGCCATCCATTCCTTTCCATGTTGAACCAAACCGAACCAAGTTGGTTTCCCATGAACCGAAATGAACCAAGAGCCAAGAAAAAGCAGAAAATAAATACAAAAAAATTAATAAGCGCAAATTAAAGAATTTAAATACAGAAAAAATATATGATAAATATTGAATAAGTACATTCAAGAAGTACACGTATAAAATACTTTATTCTGGGAACGGGGAGTGACAAACCTTGAAGAATTGGAGAGGGAGAATAAGAACAACAATGGTAGTGGTAGCAGTTTACATGGTCGGGTTGTCTAAAGTGCCAGGTATTAAGGAAATGACCAAGGGATATTGGTATCAGCTTGATATCAAGATGGCACTACTTAATGTTAGTATCAATGGAATACAAATGAAGGTTCATAGGTTAGACACATAGGTTGCAGGACATTACCTGAGGCTTGCTACCCAACCTCTGTTCAGTTGCTACATGATGTAACATGGTGTCAGTTGGTAGGCCTATACCTGTGGTAGTAAGCCTGACATTAGAGAAGAATGGCCTATTTGGTCATATCCTAGCTGTCCTTTATACGCATGTATATCACTGTTGAACTTGAATACTCACTGGGTATTCTATCCACCGATTGATTGGTTTTCTGATATGGTCTTGTGGCAGTGGTGAAAGGTTCGTATTGGTACATAAAAGTCCCAGATGATCCCATCTTTGAGTATGGAAACTGGACATTAGGGTGTCCCACACTTGGTCTGACTTAGAGGTGTCATGATACACTCAGTATGGCCCAGGTACTTTTAGGGTGTTTATGACTCTTCACTATTCTTCCTAAGTCTATTGCTGCAACATCCCTTAGTGTATACTTGCAAAGAGACTTCATCAACACCCTGCCCCCTTTGAATCATCCTATCATTACTCAGCTATCCATTACCACTGTATACATCTAGGACACCTATACCTATGTAGGAACTTATACTTGGGCTTATACTCACCTGTCAGTATCCATTGGATACAGAAAAGTCTTCCTGTGTCAGTGTCTAAATGTGTGCAGAGGAAATATCACCTGGTGGTATTTAATGGTTAGTAAAGCGAACCCCCATTCCTATATGAGTACAGGGCAATACAGGGGATGAAGTATTGTAAAAGTTATCACGGACGAGCCACATGCAGGGAAACTTGCCTAGAGGTAATGAGATTTCTCTAGTTTCTGCTTGGTATACTGTCTCAGGGTTGCACTTGTGCCAAAGAGCCATTTGTACAATGCAGTTTTAACTTCTTTATGACTTTACCTAGGAAATTCATCAAACATCTACCCATCCGCCCTAGTGTTCTGTTAGAGACAGTAAATGGGCAATTCTAAGAGTAGGTGAACTTACCTTTGATTTGAAGTAGAACTCAATTGCTTCTAGCCTCTCTTTGTTTCTTGGCAACCGAGAGAATGTAGATTATTTAGGGTTTGTAGAGGGGTTTTGGGGGTCGGCTGCTACTCTCACCTATATATACATTAATTTTAGATATGATTGTATCCAATTCAAATCAAATTTGGATTTGATTGGGGACTAGGCTTGGATAAGGAAGGGTTTTGTTTTTGAACAGATGACCCTATTACTTGGGGATTTGAATCTAAGGGGGGTCGGCCGTTTAGGACTTAGGATTTGAATCATGGGATTTTATAATCCAGCCCCCTATAGATTTGATGTTTGCAAACCCCCCCTCCTTCTTCACTTTTTATTTACTAAGACTTAATATATATTACATATATACATGTGATTACTTAAATATATCTATGCATTAATAAATAAGCAAGATAATAATAATACAAAAATGGAGATTTTGGGTCAAGGGCTCACAGAAGGCAAGCTATACGTGCCTTATTTTGTCCTTCATGAGGTATTATAACTGACAGCTTCATATCACGTAATCCATGATGTCCATAATTTCAATCTAATCGAATCTCATGATACCATATAACACAAATACATCAATTATCAATACTTAACAACTCACAATAGACACACACTACGTTTTCTAGAGTTTAAACATACTTTTGGGATTTCTAGGTTGTCTATTCAACTTTTGAAAATTCTTAAATACAGTCAAAAGATTTATATGTGAAAATAGATTTGTGTACTTATATATCTCCATGATATACCTAATTTTTTACAACAACTAATTCTCACAAAATATAGGTTATTATATTTTCCTATGAATTAATTCGTTCAAACAGGACAATAGGTGAAAGAAAATTAATTTCTACCAAACCGTTAATCTATTAACTCTAAAATTTAATTCATAAACTAATAATATAGTCATTATAGACATATTAAAATTTCATACATAATTACTAAGCCAATTAGGAGTTATGATCTTTCTAATTTAAGTAAATTCGGAATAGATAAAAACAGAAAAGACCGTATTACGAGAATTATATTTAATTCTATAAAAATTATTTTAATGGTCTACTTTCAGATTCTAGTACCCTAGATGTTAGGTTTCCTACAAAATTTGTTTCATTGATAAAATATGAATAATATAGGAGATATTACAAAATTACTTGGACATATACTTCTTAAACACATATTTTTGCACGAATTATTTTAGGGGTCAAATGAAGACTATTTCAGAATTGGAGATACGTTTTGGAAAGCTAACAAGGAGAAGAACATACATCTAAAGTTTCAGAATCAAATATCTTTATTTGTTCCCTAAAAAGAGCCTCGCAACACGACATTTTTTCTTTGGCTACTGCTGAAATCTTCTCCAAAAAGAACAACCAACCTTAAAATTAAATGCCTTTATATAAGAAAAGGGGAATCCCGGTCAAACTTGGGTTTTACCCGCGGGCCTTCCAGGTGGACGCGAATTTGGGTGACTTTTTTGGGTTTTGTTGTTCCTATTTGAGAAGGAAGGATTGGTTTGGATATATATGCACATATGTAAATTTATATATGGAAACTCATATATTTGAACTTATCTCAAATATATATGAGTTTATATATGGTAATTAAAATATATGAGTATATGCACATCATTGAATATTTGGGGTTGGTAAGATTTGAAGATTGTATATATATATATATATATATATATATATATATATATATATATATATATATATATATTTATATATATAACGAATTTTATTAGAGAATAGGCGCTATATATATATATATAAATAAATATATTATATATATATATATATATATATATATATATATATATATATATATATATATATATATATATATATATATATATATATATATATTGGAGATGTCTATATATAAAAATTCAAATAGTTATGAATATATAATCTTATCTTCTATACATATGATCCCATCTCAATAAACAAATGTATCTATATCTGGCAACTATATATATACATATATATATAAAATATATAATATATATACATATATATATATATATAAAATATATAAATATATATATATATATATATATATATATATATATATATATATATATATATATATATATATATATATATATATATATTACAAATATTATATGGGTATATATTTATATGCATATAGTTGCATATTTGAGATAGATAAGATTTTGGCTAGATTAGATATGCTTTTATGCAATAGTTTTTATATAAAATCTTTTAAATATATAAAAAAAAATTTATTTAACCATGTATATGAACTATGCCATAACTTAACTTGTTTTCATATATGGGACATGGATATGGTTATGTCAGCCATATATTGCTTAATCATTGAACATGACTATACTATCCATGCCATGCTTCTAATCAATGCACATCCAATTTATGTATGACTAAGGCTAATCATATATAATAATTTTTTCCTAAAATAAAAAAATAAAAATAAAAGCCGCAAAAATATATTATTTAAACCAAAATAAAAATTTAAATTTTTTGGGGATTTACATTCTACCAACCTTAAAAGAATTTCGTACTCGAAATTAATCACTTCAAAGTTGAACTCTTCAAAATTTTAAATTTTAAATATAAATATTATAAAATCTCCTATTTCCTTCTCTAGTATTTACCTTCTACTTATCATAACTCATATTACTTTAAAATATTTATCCTCGATTTATCGTAACCCAATGAAAAAAAAATTATCCATATATTTTTAACCACCTTTGATCACTTTACTCCATCAAACTATAAAAATTTCATAAATTTATATACTTTCATAGGGATAATTTACTAATTTTATCTGGAAAACAATATCCTTTTTAAAAATTAAAATACAATATATACTTATGACTTTACTACCCCTTATTATCTACTATTAATTACAAACAAAATCATATTAATCAACTATTTATGAAAATTACATAAGGAATACTATTTGTCAAATTTTCCTAACTTTCACCACACACGAAGTTCGTCCCTCCGGAATAGGAAGAGACGAGAAACAATTGATATCGATGTCAAGAATTATGATCGAATACAAATTATAAATTCCAAGGGAGGTAACTTATTTCAAAGTAAGTTGTCAAATCAGTTGTGGATTGAGATCCTATTAATATTAAGGGTTATTTTGTACAAGGGTACCAAGTTTTTGATATAATTAGATTTTGGGTACTGAATTTGTCCGTTTTAGAGTTTGGGTACTCGAATTTTTTTAGTGACACATTTTAGTGACAAATGTGGACTTTCAGTGACGAGATAAGACTTTTAACGACGAATGTTCGTCACTAAAAAATTACAGTACCCAAAGTCTAAAACGGACAAACCCAGTACCCAAAGTCTAATTATATCAAAAACTTGGTACCCTTATACAAAATAACCCTAATATTAATCATAATCACAAGCTCGCTCGGTACAGTAACGTAACCGAGACGATATGCTATGACCTGTATGGGCCACCATAAAAATATATCATGTCCCAGTCCCATAATACGTTGGACTAGGATACGCAAATATGCTAGCTACGTATCAAGCGGACTCCAGCCCAACTTGAATACGTATAAGCTATCAATTTTGTAGGATAAATTTATCCATAAATAACTAGTAATATCATATCTACTATATCTCAATCCACATAAAAATAAATATATCAAGAATGAATAATATTTGTCATGGTCTGCAGCCCACTAGCATATATGTCCGAGTAGACTCGAATGAATAATATGAGTTTATCAAAACTAGGCTAATATGTAGAATGTATCATGATAAGGAATATAAAGTACGAAAGGATAATAAAATAATATCACTAGCGATACCTAAATCCTGGAGATGTAATCACAAGCATCCATCTATTTTACGAGCTCAACAATAACCTGGAGAGATCACCAGATTATCAGAAGAGACGTAGCAAGATACTTAATATACATGCCATGTGCATTAAATAAACATGCATAGAAGAAAAGCAAGAAAATGGACCGATATAACAGAAACACAAAATATGCATATAAGAACAACTACGTATAAGTGAACTGCTGTAAAGGAAACAAATTAACAAATACCAAGTTCCTCTGTGATAACATGGCAAAGAAAATCAAAATGAATAATCAAAATCTCGCTCCTAGTGTGGACTCGCATGTTTGATCAAACAAAAAATCCTCGCCCCTAGTGTGGACTTGCAGGTTAGATCAAATAATCAACCCCCGTCCCTACTGTGAACTCGCATGTTGAGAAACATAGAAAGTGGAAGTAGAATTTCAATTATTAACGTACTCGTCCTTCCCATCCCATGATACGGTACGACTCATGTAAGACACATATTCCAATCAACCAATATAAACTATGACACTAACACAATTACTATAAAATTCAACATACCGCCTACTAGGTATATCATGTGAGAATACATATCAGTAGACAAGAAAAGAAAAACAATAACTAGCAACATGTTATGCAAGAAAATTTTTTTAAGCATGTAAATATACTGTAAAAATGGCAAGATATACTTGCCTTATTTTATCCTTCATGAGGTATTATAACTGACATCTTCATATCATGTAACCCATGATGCCCATAATTTTGATCTAATCGAATCCCATGATACCACATAACACAAACAAAGCAATAATCAATACTTAACAGCTCACAATAGACACACACTACGTTTTCTAGAGTTTAAACCTACGTCTGGAATTTCTAGGTTGTCTATTCGACTTTTGGAAATTCTTAAATACTGTCAAAAGATTTATATAAATTCTGAGATATATTATTATATATCCCCATTATATACATAATTTTTTCCAATACCTAATTCTCATTAAATATAGGTCATTATATTTTCCTATGAATTAATTCGTTCAAACAGGACAATAGGTGAAGGAAAAATTATTTCTCCCAAACTGTTAATCCATTAACTCTAAAAATTAATTCACAAACTCATAACTTATTTGTTATAGACATATTGAACTTTCATACAAAATTACTAAGCCAATGTGATTTATGATCTTTCTAATTTGAGTAAATTATGAATAGATCAAAACAGGAAAGACTGTATTGTGTGAATTATAATTAATTCTAGAATTTTTTTTTAATGATGTACTTTCAGTTCTAGTAGCCCTAGAAGTTAGGTTTCCTACAACATTTGTTTCATTGAAATATAATGAATCATATAGAAGATATTATAAAATTACTAGGTACATATACTGCTGAAACACATATTTTTGCACGAATTATTTCACGGGTCAAACGAAGTCTATTTCGGGATTGGGGATATGTTTTGGAAAGTTAAGGGGGGAGAAGAACATACATCTAAAGTTTTAGAATCAAATTCCTTTATTTGGTCCCTAAAAAGAGTCTTGTAATACAAAATTCTTTCTTTGGGTGCTGCTGAAATCTTCTCCAAAAAGAACAACCAACCCTAAAATTAAATGCCTTTATATAAAAAAAGAAAAAGGTATCATCCCAGTCAAACTTGGACTTGACCCGCGGGCCTCACATGTGGGTGCAGATATGGGTGACTTTTTTGGGTTTGGTTGTTCCTATTTGAGATGGAAGGAATGGTTTGGATATATGAACATATGTATATATATAGTTGTCATATATATATATATATATATATATATATATATATATATATATATATATATATATATTTATTTATTTATTTATGCACATATGTATATATATAGTTGTCATATATATATATATATATATATATATATATATATATATATATATATATGTATATATATATAATATATATATATATATATATATATATATATATATATATATATATATATATATATATATATATATATTATATATATTATATGGAGATATCTGTATGGAGATATCTGTATATGAAAATTCAAATAATTATGAATATATATAATGTTATCTCCTATACATATGATCCTATCTTAATATATAAATGTATCTATATATGACAACTATATATATATATATATATATATATATATATATATATATATATATATATATATATAAATATATATATATATATATATATATATATATATAAATATATATATATATATGGTATATATTTAATATATATATATATATATATATATATATATATATATATATATATATATATATATATATATATATATATATATATATATTATATATATATATATATATATATATATATATATATATATATATATATATATATATATATATATATATATATATATATATATATATATATATATATATATATATATGGGTATATATTTACATGCATCTAGTTGCATATATGAGATAGATAAGATTTGGGCTAGAAAATATATGCATTTATGCAATAGTTTTTATATAAAATCTTTTAAATATATAAAGAATTTATTAAACCATATTTATGAACTATGCCACAAGTTAACATGTTTCCATATATGGGACATGGATATGGTTTTATCATACGTACATTGCTTAATATACCCATCATGGAACATGACTATACTTGTCATCCCATGCTTCCTAATCAATATGCACATCCAATTTATCTATGACTAAGGCTAATCATATATAATAAATATTTCCAAAATAATAAAAAATAAAAAATAAAAAATTCACAAAATATATTATTTAAACCAAAATAAAATTTTAATTTTTTTGGGGATTTACATAATCAACACTTGTGTCACGACCCACACTCGGATATCGGGCACGAGTTCGTGGGCCACGCCCAACCTACGCCGCAATATCGACGGTAGAGCACTGTCAAGTACCAAATAAATATCTCAACAACTTAATGATCTATAACAACAATATGTACTCAAATCACATACATCTAAGAAAATATGAATAAGAAGAGATAATAGTATCACTAAATCAACTAGAGTCTACAAAAGATCATACATATCAAGAATGTGTCGGAGACAAATCCAACAACGAAACATGAATCTAAATAAGGAATAATGGCCTAGAGCTCCCAGAAGACAACTCACGATAAATAGAACATCGAGAACCTGTCTCAGCTAGCATCGTCATGTGGTCCAAGTATGTGGGGGTATAATAACCCCTAAAATATTGGTTATCCAGTCAGGATTGGAGTAAAGTACATAAACTAACAGCAGTTCTATTTAAATAGACAAAAACTATAAATAACAGAAAGCAATAAAATACATGATGGATAAGTAGAACTGAAAAGTGGAAAAGCAGGAAAATCATGTGAGCATGTCATGGTAATAATGTACTGTAAGTAATCATGGGTACAATGTAATAGCAGGTGATAATCTGGAATAGAACATGTACTACTACTACTAAATAGTGCCTTGAGATATTAGAGTATTATGTGATCAGCTTGGGTCCAAATCAGGCTATTTCATTTGACCGGCTATGCATAAGTACGAGTATATAGGATCAGGCCGACCACAATGGAAAGCTATACACCCTACATTTGGCGAGGGTGAGCTATGCACAAGTGAGTAAACAAGTAGGATATGATCATATAATCTTCTAATATCTCCCGACTAGTATAAAGGATCCAACCATAGCACATTACGACATAGGATTCTCTAAGAGGGTAGCAAATTCCCTTAGGAATCGATGTCTATACAAGTACAAGGATAATAGTCAAGAACGAGACATGTACCAGTATACCAGGATAACCAGGAGTAACATCTCATGACGAGATCCAAGCTATACCAATATGTGCACTCTCGTGTCAGATATCAAGCATAACACTACAAACTAGTATCATAGTGACTATCAAGATAATGAAAACTATCAGAGAATATACTCGTCTCAATTTGGTTGGAGTCAACGTGCACACACGAACGCATCGACACAGAATAGGTACGATGCTAAGCTCCATAAGATGGTCCCAAACGATGGTACATGCGGTTCCATTGAGTCTAGAATAGTCAAAATAGCTTAGTTTGGTATATAAAAGCCCAAAATCAGAGTTCGGCACGATATTTGAATCAAAAAAGAGGAAATGACTATAATAGTCACAATTTATGATTTTAAGGAAAATGCGTTACTAAATACGTATAGTCTATCCCTGAAAATTATTTATAGCTTTTAGAAATTATATTTCCTAATCAAACTATTTTTAGATAGTATTTTGAAAAACCAAAAAAATATCATTTTAGTAATAAGACTCTAATTTGGCAAATATGCTACAGATAAAATCTATATATTCATTAGATAAAATATTATATCAGCATTTCAAATTTTGCAACTAAAATATATTTCAAAACCTATTTTTTATAGTTACTAGTAAATACATTTTAATAAAATATTTACTATATAAATATTTGATGTACTTGATTTAAATGAATAATAAAAATACAATTAGTATCAAAATCATATACTTATATACTAATATTTATTTATACAACAAAAATTAATATAGGTATACATGTATCATGTGGGCTAAAGGCCCAACTCAAATTAAGATACATATGAGTATACATAATTATTTAATTTATGTGTAATGGCTTTGAACCCAAACCACTCCAACATTTATTCTCTCATTTTCTGAAAACAGATAGCCTGGTCTGGCCCTAATTATGTATTAACAATAAAGACAAAATTTAGAAAACCAAATCCCTAATTATTAGCTATCCTTAAAAATAATAACAAATAATAATACTAACAAATAGTGAATAGAGAAAAGGGGGTGGGTCTTGCTGGCCCAAAAGGAATCGAAGGGCTTCATATGTGTTGAGCTCGTAAAAATTTCAAAACCTTAAAATAAATTCACCTAACTAAAACTCAAACCCTAGCCAAGGCCATACATGCCCGTACCAACCCATTCTCTTCTTTTTTAATGGAGGAGAGAGACAACATTACAAGCAACAAAATAAAAAGAGGAGAAATGAGCTGAGGGGAGTTCAAGAGGGAGAGAAGTCAGCTCTTCCATTTAAATTCCCAAATCGAATTAACCTAACATTCTTAATTACACAGAGAAAGAGAAGGGGAGGCGAGTAAGGAAGAGGGAAAACTCATCGCGGGGGACGTGGGCGGCCGGGCAGCGGCTATGGAGGAGCGACGCCGGTGGAGGAGCTAGCTGTGCTCACGAGAGAGCGCGAAGAGGCTCACATAGGGGAAACTCGTCGAGTAAAGCGATATTCCAGCTCCGGGGGAGCGACGCTGGGCGGTGGCGAGCGTAGAGGCATCCGCTGGGTTCTCACCACTCATCGACGGTCGACGCGGAATGACATCGGCGGGGCACGGAGCCGAAAAGGTGGGGGATTGGTCAGTGTGGCCGGAGGCCGATCGACTATGGTGATGGTATGGTCGGTGATGACGGTTGGAAGGCACGACGAAGGTGGTGAGTGGCCTCTTCACTTTCTCTTTTTGTGGTGGTTTGGTTTATACGATGGCATTGTGCTGTGGTTGCTAATGATGGGGGTCGACGGGTTAGGAAGGGTTGAGACCAAGTGGTGGTTGTGGTCGAATGGTGCCGGGGCGATGGAGGTGTTACTGGTGTGGTCGGGCTTGGCAGGGTAGAGTGGCTGTGGCTTTGCTTAGTGATTGAGGGAAGTTGGAGTAGGGGAGATTGGGCCAGGAGATGGTGGTCGGAAGCTACGGGGTGGTCGTAATAGGCTTGGGTCGGCCAGAATAGTAGCAATGGCTGGAGTTGGCCAGGAGGAGGAGGAGGTGTTGGGAAATGGTGGTGAACGAAGTAGTCTGGCCGGATGGGGATTCGATCGGGGGAGGGGGTGGTTACTGCTGGTTTGCAGGGAGGCTAAGGGGAGACGGTGGCTGCTAGGTGATTCTAGGTCCTAGGAAAAGTGTCTTTTAAAATATTGGAAATTGTCCAATATTTATAGGGTAAGTTAGAACCCTAAAGGCATGGATGTAAATATGTCACGCCCCAGTCCTAAAATCCATAAGGACTAGAACACGTGGCATGCCAGCAGACACATTCCATAGGTAAATCCAATTTAATGGACCAATGGAATGTATCTTAAGCTGTAAAATAATCTCATGGCAGGCACATATCTATACTCATCCACAGAACAAGAATCACAGAATAAGAAAGCATATCGTGCTGAAATAAAGGAATATAAAACTGTCAAAGAGAAGTATAAAATCACATGGAAACTCCATGGGTACAAGTCTCAGTCAAATAATGATCACTATAATGTCTCAGATAAAATTATAAAAATCTCCACTTTATGTCTTCAGCTCTGACATAAAATAAAGTAAAATAAAGATAGATGTCCACGAAGAACTACTCTGGATCAACCTCGTCGTCCACGTCTGATGCAACAGAAGAATAGACTCCCGGCCCGTACTCCTCAGGAAAGACCTCGTCAGCTAAATCTGGAGAATAACAAGGTCCTCAGGGGACATAGCAAGGCACATAATATACAAGCTAGAGTGCAGTAAGTAAACAAAGTATCAGGGTATCTAAACCAAACTGACGTGACGCTTTTAGGACAACGTTCACAAGCGCAGACATCTCCAAAGTAAAAGACATCCGGGTCAGGCATACATATAGCTGTAGCTCCGTAACAGAATCTTAACAGCAACTAAGAGAGAAACGTGGATCAAAGGAAATAGGTAATCTCTCCGAATAAATGTATATACATATATAAGAGTGTATGTGCACAACATGGCCCGCGCAAGTAGTAGTAGTCCTCAACTCTCAAGAAACAATAAGTTGCAACCACAACTTACCGTTCTGACCTCTATCTAGACGACAATCCTACGACACATCTAAAAGAAAGATAAAATGATACAAACACCCTTAACCTACAGGTATTAGGAATCAGGTATCTCAGGTAATCTGGCTCAAGTATCAGGTTAATATGTGTGTCAATCACGTGTCGTATCCTACAGGTCTTTTATGGAAATAAATCCATAAATCTCAGGCAGGCTCTATATATCAATACTAGACAACTTATTAATTGAATGGCACCCAGATGTAATCTGGAAGCCCATATTGATATAATTCCTAAGGTCAAGTACAAGAGATAAAGAAAAAAAAAGAATGAAACAAGAACTGTACAATAGCAAGATGCACTTGTCTGATTCCGCGCTGTGAATATGAAACGCCACTCCCGCGTCCACGCCTCCGGAACCCGACGCTCCTAGATAATTAATTAACTAGATTAAGTCACTACTCTTGAAACTTACGATACGACTTATTTAGTCAAAGTAATGTGTTCAATCTCTCATGGAACCATTTAGATCCATACAATCACACACAGATTCCATGAGACATCGGAACACAATTTTAGGGTTTCCAACTCTTAATTAGTCGGTTATGCCCCTACTTCAATAACATACTTAAAAATTATATAAAAATCATAAAAATAATATTTAAACTAATTTTCTACAGATTTATCTCTGAAATTCTAGAATTAATATTTCTAAAGACATTTATGACTAGTTGATTACTAAGTCAGCTAGTCTACCCGAAACTTGCCCGAAACATAGTTAATGACTCAAAATTGCTAAAATAACCAAAAATATATTTTAAAAAGAAATAAAATACCTTATTTTACAGAATAATATCAGAGGTACAAGGGTTGAGTTATACTACAAGTTTGGGGCATTCTAGGTCAGCAGGTTACCCAAAAATAGCTAGTTTTGACCTATATTTTTTTCGACCAGATTAGAGTTGATAAAATCGTAGAAAATACGTAAAAATCATATTTTCTATATATTAATACACATAAAATTCAGTTTCGAAAATAGCCATCAATAAATTATAGTTCCTTCACAACGGGGTTGGAATCGACCCTACCGAAACATGAATATTACAACCATAATTCATGAAACTTTTATAGGTGAAAATACATAACAAAAGGTACCAAAATACTATTTTTACAGATTTAATAACATAATTTCTACAGAATTAAAGCATGGGTTTGAGATGAAAAAAGTAGGATTTCTTACCAAAAGTCCTTGCTAGTTGGGTTGTGGAGGATTCTCCTTACCAAAGCTTCCACCTTTCTTGCTATCCTTAATTGCTACTACCTTCTTGGTGAGTTTCAAGGGGTTGAAAATGGCTATAGATGGTTGGATGGGGAAGATGGAGTTTCTAGGGTTTGTTTCGGTGGTTGGATGGATGTATAGTGAAGGAGATGAGTTTTTTGTGGTGGATGGAGAGATGTGTAATGGAGGGGATGATGTTATGAGGGCTATGGGGCTTGGTGCTGTCGAAATTTGAGGGAGAAAGAGAGTATGGTCGGCTACGGAAGTGGGAAAGAAGGAGAAATTAATTTGAGGGAGGAAGATGGAGTCTCCTTTTGGAATCCTTTTTCCTTTTGGAATGTATGGCTAAGAGGGGGGGGGGGGGAGTGCTTGGCCGACCACTTAATGGTGGGGGTCCACTTGATTGGCTTGGTTGTTTGATGAGTTGGCTAATTGATTTGGTTAGAGATTTAAATAGGACTTTCCTAATATAGAACTAATTAGATCTATATATATAAATACAATCCAAAATCTGAATAAATATAAAATATATGTGTTTATTAATATATTTTAATGCCCAACATGCCTACATAGGTTTGGGTTTGGTTTGGAGGAAGTTTGGGAAGGTTTGGTGCAACCGGGTATCCTAAAAAGTCATAAATGTTTTATAAACTAATTAATTAGATTAAAATATGACTTGTGCCATAATTTGAATTGTTAACATGAAAGAGACTAAAATATAATTATGGTATTCCTAGCATGGCTAGTATGCTAGTCAAAGCACCCGACTACACTAGGCATGCCATACTTTCTAGTCAACTTGCACATTCAAACTCAATCATGACTATAGCCCTTCTTATATAATATAAATAGGATAAAATAAATTAGAAATAAATAAAAATCCAAATTAATATGTTTAATTAAATATAATATTATTTTAATTTTGAGAGGTTTTACAAAATGTAATAGAGTAGGTAACTTAGTGGAATCACTAACAAATAACACTCATGCTAACTACTAACCATTAGTCAATTAGCCAATAATTTAATTAGTTAATAATTATATATATATATATATATATATATATATATATATATATATATATATATATATATATATATATATATATATATTTCAAGAAATCCCCCAGTATATTCATAAATGCTCAAACAGCCGAAGCCTGTACAATCATACCACTAGGCCCAAAATGCCGACGCCTATACAAGAAGTCGACGCCTATACAAGAAACAAATCAAAAAGACGTAAAATTCGAGGAGCTAGGGGAGAAGAGAGTTCCAACAGAGAATCTGGCCATACGAGTAAAATGATCTGATCTTACGGCACTGTCGGAGTACCTCCCTAATTAGCTGGTTGGCGGAGTACTGGTGACCTTCATATCTCACCTTATTACGATTCTTTCAGAGGACCCACGTAGCAGCCGCCGCGACGATCTGGTGGCCATGGAAAGTAGAGGTCCGTTCTGCCAAAAGATCGTTGAAGCACCCACCCCCCTGAGCCTGCCCGCAACGCTGAGAGAGGACTCTCCAGACCTGGACAGGTAAATCCCCTTGACAGAAGATATGGTCAGTAGTTTCGGTCTGACACTCCGAGCAGCAATTACACGCAGATGCAAGGCTGAACCCAATGGTGTTGAGATTGTCATCAGCATGCAACTTCTTACAAAATGCTCTCCAAATAAGGAAGGAACATTTATTGGGGATGCAAGTTTGCCAGAAGGCCGTGATAGTGGGGGATGGTGTCCCAATACCACGAACCACTCTTCTCGCCGAGCTGACCGAGAGGGATCCAGAAGCTTCGGCCGACCACCTCAGCACATCAGGTTCGGGACCAAGCTTAAGATCGTTGTTGTGAATGCACTCTACTGCCTCTTCCTCTACCCAATCCCGGACATGGTTCCAATTCTAGTCATTCCCTAGGTGGTCCCACAAGTCCTTGATCTTAATGTTTCTCAGAGCCGTCGGGAGGCTGGGGAGCAAGGTGTCTCCGGTCCAACGTTCCAGGAAGGTCAAAGATTCACCATTACCCAGTTGGAGCCTTATCACCGGTTCAGTGATGGAGCACCCCGTGAGAATACGTTGCCAAGCTGCGGAAGATCTGCTATTGGAGATAGCCAGGGATGAGTGAATATATTTGAAGTACCTGGCCTTCATGAATCTAGCCTATAAGTTTTGACTAGTATGAAGCTTCCACTACAGCTTCATTGTGAAGGCGTCAACAATGTAGGAGAGTTTAGTGAATCCCAGACCCCCTCGTCAGTGGGCCTAGCCATAGAGTCGTAACTGGCCCAGTGATGTCTGTCGTGGCTATCACTGTGACCCCAGAAGAAATTGGTGATGATGCTCTCAAGCGAAGAAAGAACTTTCTTGGGGGGAGCACGCAGCCAGGGTATAGATGGGGATGGAAGTGAGCACATGTTTGATGAGGATCATCTTTTCGTCCGGGGATAAAGTAGCATTGTGCCACCCCTCAATTTTTTTTTCCTAATTCTGTTAATCAGCTCCTCAAAAATGCCAGCGTTAGATTTGCCGTACACGAGGGGGAAACCAAGGTAGTGGAACAGAGGATGATCGACGGTGAAAGAGGTGATGCTGGATAGGCTGGCCGTGTGCTTACTCTTAATATTGTGATGGGCGTAGATCACCTCTTGGCGGGGTTGACCTTCTGGCCAGAGCACCTGTTGTATTTCTTGAGCATGTTGTGGACCACCTCTACCGACCTGACATCCCCAGAGGAGAAAATAAGGATGTTGTCGGCGTAGGCCAGATGAGTGATAATCTGACAACCACTGACATTGTGAAAGTGTTGGAAGTTTAGGGCTTTAGTCATACAATTCAGCTGTCTACTAAAAGCGTCTGCCACAATGATGAAGATGGTGGACGATAATGGGTCACCTTGTCTGACCTCGCAACTGGATTTGAAGAAACCTTCTGCTTGCCCGTTGATGACCGTTGAGAACCAGGAGTTGCTGTTCGATCTCCATACTATGTTGGTCCATGTTTCTAAAATTTCGAAGGCCCTGAAAACCCAGATCATGAATTGCCAATCCAGCCTGTCATATGCTTTCTCTATGTCCAGTTTGATAGCTATGTTGCCACCCCTCGCTGGGAACTTCATGCAGGTGATGAGCTCATGAGCCAGCATAATATTGTTTTGGATGTTTCTACCCTTGATAAATCCACTCTGCTCCTCAGAGATTATCTTGGAAAGAATTTCGGACATACGAAAGGCGATGATTTTGGATATGATCTTGTTGGTGAAAGTGCAGAGACTGATTGGGCAAAAATCTCGAAAAGTCTCCGGGTTATCTTTTTAGGGATAAGGATCAGGTTGGCGCTCGATATGGCTCTAGGGTAGGTAGCTCCCTGGAAGAAGGCCGTGACCGCTTTATGGATGTCATACTTGATGATATCCCAGTAGGTACGAAAAAATACCCCCAAAAATCCTTCAGGTCCTGGCGTACTATGCTTGTCGAGGGCCCATACCGCATTTTTCACCTCGCTCTCGGAAGGGAGGAGTTCCAGCTGGTTGTTGTCAGAGTCGTTGATGAGGTGAGGTATCTCTGCCAGAAGGGAGTTGTCTCTGTAGATCGTTTCTTTGGTAAACAACATGGAGTAAAACTTAGCGGCAGGCACTTGAATATCCGTTGGTCGTTGATGATGTTCCTTGATTCGTCGGCTATCTGATGCAGGATTAGTTTCTATCTGTGACAGTTGACGCAGACAAGGAAAGAACTCGAGTTTTTGTCCCCCTCACTGTCCCATTTAAGCCTCGCTTTTTGTTTCCAAAAACCGGCTTCAACTTTCAGCCAAAATTTGAGAATAGTTTTGTTTAGGTTAAGGGCCGCCCTGGCCACAGGCGAACGATCAATCATGAACAATATTTCGGCACAGGTGACATCATCCTCGACAACACGAACTGCCTGAAAAATGTCCCCATATGCCTGTTTACTCCATATTGAAAGGGCATGCCTCGTGGCCTTGAGCTTGTTGGCCACCCGGATGAGCGGGTTGGGGGAGTCCGCTTGGGCCCAAGATTCCTCAACAGTGTGCTTAAAGTGGGGGTGTTCGCTCCAGAAGTCAAGAAAGTGGAAGTTTTTTTGATCTAGAGGGATTTGCTTTTAACTTAGACTAGAAAAGGGGTGTGGTCAGATTCAGTGGAATTGAGGTGAGATAGTTTGGAGGTGATCCCTAATCCCTTCCATAAGGCGTTAGTGAGTGCCCTATCTAGACGAGAGTATTGCCGACGGTCGCCTTCCTGCATGTTGTACCAGGTGAAAGCATTGCCGTTGAACTGGAGAGGGAAGAAATGGGCGTTAAAAATGATGTTGAAATTTTTCATGGCCGTGAGGGAGGGGGGACGGCCGCCAGTCTTCTCTTCCCTGCTGGTGATAGCATTAAAGTCCCCAATACAAAACCAAGGGAGGTTAATGTGGTTGTGGTAGAAGTCGATGAGATCGTTCCAGAGGAGTTTACGTTCGGCGATGTCACAACTGCCGTGGACCGCTGACAGGAGGGCTCACTTAGGGATCAAAGGGTGTTCCATCCAGCAAGAGAGAGCCTGCCTTGAATCCTGGATGACTTCGATATTGACGTTCTTCGAACAGAGAATCCAGATGTCATGTCGGCCTGCGGTGGCTGTAGTGAAGCCTAACTGCAACTGGATGGTTTTGAGTTTCTTGGGGGGTATTTTAGGTTCAAGGATGATCAGGATGTCAATCTTGTGTTTTTGTTGAGACTGACTAGATGCCTCATGGTGGGTTTGTTCGCCAGACTTTGAACATTCTAGGAGAGGATGTGAAGCATTAATGATGCTTGGGGGGAGATGTTTGGTCCGCTTGGATGCGGACCTGGTGCGCATGACTGATGACTCATATGCTCCTTTATGTTTTGTCTTTTTGATGATGGAAGTTGTCTCGACAACCATTAAGCTGGGGATATCGAGGGTGGGCTCCTCTGGAGGGGTGAGGAGGGGTTCTGTGACGAGGTTAAGTAATTCTCCAGCCGTGCCCAGGGTGGGCTCCTTGGGGGGATGAGAAGGGTGTCTTCGGTGTGGCCGGTTGGATCTTCTTCGAATAGAAGATATCCTGCAGCGGTAACCTGTTGTCCCCTAAGGACATGTTTTGGTCCAAAGATAGCAAGGGCTTCTGCGATGAGGACTTCATTACTGGAAGGGTGGACTGCGAAGAGTTGTGTTGATCTGAAATTCGGGTCATAGAGAATTCTTCCCAATGGCCTTCGGGTATGGTTCTTCGGAGATCACCTTCTCTGACTTCGGACTAGGGGCCACGGACGAGCCTTCGAGGAGGGAAATCTCCTGAGTGGTGTCTTCATCTTCTATTAGTAAAGCGTTGAACCGATTGGATAGGATAGGAGCTGGGGGAATGTAGGGGACCACCGCTTTGCCTGGTGACGTGCTTGGTTCGCCTCCGTTGGATTTGAACCTTATGTAAGAATTTGGTAGTAGAAGTAGGGGGAGTGCGTCTGAGGATTTAGCTTCCTACTCCCGTCAACTGGTATGTCTTTTTGGACAGGCTTCCTCTTGAGCTCTGGGTGTAGACGAAAACAATATTTTGAGAGGTGACCTCTAAGGTGGCAGTGATTGCAGAAAATGATGTGATTATCGTAGACTAATTGCTGGGTGTGCGTCTTACTGCCTAGCTCAATTAGGATGTGATTGGGGGGTTCGTTGGTGAGATCGAGCTCAACACAGATCCTAGCATAGTGAGCCTTAGATTAGTTGCTTGTCTCAGCTGCGGTGGCCACGTACGTCCCAAAAGAGTTGGCAATGCGCTTGAGAGCCGCAAGAACGAAGCAAATCAGGAAGAGGTTGGGTAGGGTCACCCAAGCAGCAATCGTTGCTGAGTCTACTTTGGTGTTAAAGTCCAGAGAACACCTGATGATCTTGATCTGGTGAGTGTCCACCCAGCTGGTGCCCTTGGACCACATGGTCCGGTGGTCTAGCTCGGAGGAGAGATGAAGCAGAATATACCTGGGGTCTAGGGGGCAACCCTATATTCTGCAGATAGCCGCCAACTGGCAATAACCTCTTGCACTCTGCTGAATTTAGGGCAGCAATAGGAGAATTTGAGGACAAATGTGTGGGGAAAGGAGGTGAACAGCGAGATCAGTTCCTGATCAGAGAAGGGGACCTTAGGCACGGATGATTCAGGATTATATGCTACATCAGGGAGGGGAACGTCAGGCAGCAGAAACCCCTTCTTGGCTGATAAGTCTGGCCGGAGCTTCTCTGCGAAGGAAGGTATTGGGGCCTCAGAGGGTGGCAAAACAGTCATGGGATCACGGGAAGTGGGTAATGCCGAAAGCAAATCTACCGCCTGCAGGGGGCCTGCTCCAAGGAGGGGATGAGAGTGATGAGATCATCTGGGATAACCCGACTGGATGGGAGAAGGGAGGGAGCCACTGTGGGGGAAAGAGCACAAGTTCCGGGGATAGGAGAAGGGATGCGCCGGGGACTGGAAAGGGAGGCCTATCTCCCGAAAAGGCGAGAGGGGAGGAAGAGCCAAGAGGCCCGGACCCTGGGGGGCGAGCCAGAGCGACAGGTTGCGCTGACCATGACGGGTGCGCAACAGAGAACGGGGAGAGCTGAGCGCTTGGGGGTGGAGGCCCCAGAAGCGCCAAAAGAGGGGCGCCAACCGCACCCAGCTCCTCGGCGGAGCTGTGCAAGATAGCAGGAGAGGGGGCTTCAGTTGGCACGATAAAAGAACAGGGGTCGCCAGGCGAAGAACCGGACCTAGTTGTGTAGGGGACGTGCCACCTAGGGCAGGTGCGCCGAGGGGAACATAGCCGTATGGTGCGTCGAAGGACCCACCATTGGTTGCGCCAAAACTACAAGGTATGCCAAAATTGGACCTGTAGCCACCTCTGGGACCTGCGCCAACGGCTCCATAAGTGGACACACCATAGGTTGCGCCGAAACCACAGGGTACGCCACAATCAGCCCCACATCCTCCACTGGGACCTGTACCAACAACTCCAAATATGGTACCGAATGGAACTGCAGCACCATAAGGTGCACAACATACAGAAGACTGGGTCACGTGGATAGGGGCCCACTGCTACAAACAGCTAGGAAGATGTGCACGTCCCCCATCAAGGGAGCAGGTCCCGAGGGGAGCACGCAACTCACAACTGCAGGACCCCAGGAAGAATTCAAAAATTGAAAATAGGGGGAATGTGGGCGAAAGAGCGGTGGGGGACCCGAGGAGGGAGGATGGGGGCTCTGCACAAGGGGCAGCTCCGGGAAGGCGGCACCGGCACTGCGGCAAAACTCTAAGGGGTGGGGGAGAACGGCGTCCAGAGGGGAGCTGGAGGGGGTTGATGAGGGTGAAAGAGGAAGGGAGGTAGGAGAAGGGAAGAGCTGGGGCGGCAAGGGAGGATGAAGATGGTAGGAGGGGGTGACGAGGCTAAGAAGGACGACGATGATGAGAACGCGGGGGTGGCGGAGATAGACGAAGGATCGGAGGGGAGCCCTAGGAATGCGAGGAGATCGGACGGAGTAGATGCCATGGGGATGGGGGGAGGGGGGCTGGGGGACAGCTGAACGCCGGCGCTTCACCAACGGCGGGCGGAGGCAACACTAGCTGGGGCGAGGCGCCCCGAGGGCACACGAACGGGAACGGAGCAGCAGCAAATCCATCTCTCACTGATTATATATATATTCATTTACAAGATATAATATAAAAATGGTTTTTTTCCTACCCCTTTCCTGTTCTTGCTATGGCCGTATGACCCCCCTTCCCCTTCGTTCGAGGCGTCGGGGCCGTGCAGCCATGGTCGCCCGCTGTCTGCCGTACCACCTCGTCCCCCGGCGCCGCCCGCTCGTGCCTCCGTCCTCGGCACCCCTCCGGTAGACTCGTGCCTGAGGTGACCATGGGCCTCGCATCCTTCCCTCGCTTGGATGACCGAGCAGCTTGCTATGGTCGCCCTCCCCATCGTGGGGGTGGCCCCCAAACTACGGTGGCCACCCCAGGCCTCCTCCCTTGACTCAGCCCCTCCGGCCGCTTCCTGCCTTCGGTGGCCACCCCGACTGGCTTCCGCCGCTGCCCGGCCTCGCGCCACCCCTCCGGTGGCCTCGAGCGGTGCCGCCCCCTAGCTTCCTCCCTTTTCTGGCTGTCTCACACATACGGTCAGATGGCGAGCTAGGCCCTGACTCCCACCACCATTCGAATTCGATTTCGAATTTCGAATTTCCTTCCGTGGCTAAAGTGGGTGGAGTTCGCTATGCGCCCACTATTCTAAGGGGCAGTCATGCACCCTCTATTGGCCGCGTGCCCGTTCGCCTTCGCGCATCAGGTTGGCTATGCGCCCGATGTCGGCTTTAAGCCCCAGTCTCCCCTATGCCACTTGCTGGCCATGCACCCACTGTCGGACCACCAGACCATTTGTCCCCAGCCTGCCATGCGCCCTCTGCTTCCTGGCCCTTGGCCAGCCATTCTTCTCCGGGCTATGCGCCCCATCAGGTCATGCGCTCACGCCAGACTCCCTCGCTTTCTGTCTCCGACCATGCGTACACCCCTCCGCAAGCACCCCTCCTCTGGCTTATGCCCCCACCCCCCGCCTTGAGCTGTTATGTGCCCCCTTTCAAACCCATGTACCCCCCTTCTTAGTTATGCGCCCTCGTCGGCTTGCGCATGCCCTCTTGATCTTCCGGAAGGATCTACTTCTTCCACCCTAGGTAACCTCCGGTCGTTGGCAGCCGGTGGTATCGAGGCCAGCTGTTCGGCACCATCCGTGCCCCCCGACCTACCTGCGCTCGATCCTGTTGTCCTCGGCGAACGGATCCCCGGCACCTCCCTCACATACCTCCCCCACCCTCCCCTATCCTTCCCCGCAGCTGAGTCAACACACCTCCTTTCCGCCTTCGACCGTGGCTACCCCCACCACAAGCCCTACCTTCACTGAGATTCTTTGCCCGAACATGGAGGCTATCCGTCCCCTCCCTGCGAAGGACATCGTCCTTCCCGACATTGTGCTTCCGACCGTTAGCGACGGTCTGCCTTTACGGTTTTCTTTCTCCGAAGCCAAAATCTCCTTCCTATCCTCCACCTTCGCGAGGACTATCGTGCTTAAGTTCTCCTCGGGATGCCCAAAGATCACCAAAGTGCAAGAAGCCATCGCAAGCTGGGGTCTCTCATCTATTTACAGGATCGCGCCTTTCGAACTAAAACATATGTACCTTCATGTGTCGTCTGACGCAGACTTCTCTAAAATCTGGGCCAAAGCCACTTCCAGCATAGACGGCCAAAGCGTCAAAATCATCAAATGGTCCCCCAGCTTCAACTCCAAAGTGGACTCGTCGATCGTCTCAGCTTGGATTACTCTACCCAACCTACCCTTCGTTTGCTTCACCCCGACAGCGCTCAAGAGGATAGCTAGCTCATTCGGGATGCTGGTAGCGGTCGCTGAAGAAACCCGCAACCTATCTAAGGGCAACTACGCGAAGATCTGTATAGAACTCGATCTATTCACAGACCCACCCACCCAGATTCAGATAGAGCTTGGGGACAGGACATTCTCCCAGATACTGGCATATGATAACAACATCATTTTCTCCAAACACTACCAGATAAGAGGCCACACCACACAGTTCTGTTTCTGTGCACATCCGGAACTCAAGAAGAAAGCTCCCAGAAAATTGCAACTCTAAAAAGTTAACCAATCCGCCCTCATAGCCCAAATCCTCACCCTCCCAAACTCTCACACCTATTTTGAAGCCAACGATACCCTTCCCAGACCTGACGAACAACCGTGGCAGAGCACGGCTTTGGTCCCCTACAAGCCCCTAGATATGCTCCTCAATAACCAATTCGACTCCCTGATAAATCTCCTACCTGAAAATAACTCGGTGAGCCCCCACCTCACCCCCCATCGGAGCACAAGAAGAGCGCTTTAACTCCATTGTCGACCTCTCCATTAGCGACCGAAAGCCACCACAGTCCACAAAAATCCAATCGCAGGTTAGTGTATCTCCCTCCGCTCCCAAAAGCCTTATTATTGACCACCTGGCCATCCTCGACCCAGCAATGGTCGGAAGAATCGAACAAGTCAAGGAAACAGGATTCCTGGACCCCCTCAACCCCCTTTGTGCTCTGGCAGACATAGAGAAAGAGGCGGTCTCCACCCCTTCGGAAGTCGCAGGACCATCTCAGAGACCGATATCTACGACAGACGACCACACCGTTATGAACCAGATAGCCCCCAAAAAACCCTACCACAAGAAGTAAAAATCCAACAAAGAGTCCTCGGTCATGACCACACTGTCAGCCGTAAAACTCTACAACCATCCTCCTAGTCCCCTTCCCAATGTTTAACATCCTCGCCTGGAATGTGAGAGGACTGGCCAATAAACCAACCATGAGAAGAATCAAAAGCCTCAAAAAACTCCATCGGATAGACATTTTGGTGATCATCGAACCCAAAATCCCTCAAAAAAGACTTAAATCCATCCAGCTCCAGCCGGGCCTCCCATCCGGCATCGTCGGATGCAATGACATCTGGATTCTGTTTGCTGACGACATCCAGTTTGGTACCATCCATGACTCGAGTCAAGGGCTCTCTTGTTGGGTGGAACATCCCACTCTCACCTCCCGCTTCCTACTTTTTGCCATCCATGGAAGCTGCGACATCCCTGACCGTAGGTTCCTATGGGATAATTTTCTAGACACCCATCATCAACTCATCAATCTCCCGTGGATATACGTTGGTGATTTCAACACGATCACGTACAGAGACGAGACATCGGGGGGTCGCCCGCCCCCCTGTCGGCCATGAATGACTTCGACACCTTTATCTTCAACGCCCACTTGTCTCCCCTCCCTTTCTCTGGTAACACTTTCACCTGGTGCAACATACAGGAAGGCGAACGCCGACAATACTCCCGTCTGGACCATGCCCTGGTCAACAATCGGTGGTCCGACATGGGTCTTATATCCAACCTCTCCCACCTGAATACCACCGAATCTAATCATTCCCCCCTACTGATTGAGATTAACATCAACACTAACCTCATCAAGAAAACCTTCAGATTTCTCGACTTCTGGCAACATCCTCCCCAATTTCGAAACCTCGTGGCTCGTGCCTGGCGATCCTCCAATGACCCCGACCCCCTAACTCATGTGGCAGAAAAACTGAAAGCGACTAGATAAGCCCTTTCGTCATGGAGCAAGCAAGCCTTCGGCAGAATCTTTCAGGCTACCCGCGAGGCAGAAGACGACGTCACCCGTACTGAAGTCTTCTACGCCACTGACCGAAAGCCGGAGTCCAGGGCGACGCTCAACCTCACCAGAGCTATCCTCAAATCCCGTCTGAAGGTAGAATCCAAATTCTGGAAGAAAAAAAACCAGACCGACTTGGGACATCGAAGGAGATAAGAACTCCCGCTTCTTCCATGCCTGCGTCAACGGCTGCAGACAACAGCTCCATCTGCACCAAATTGCCGACGAAAATGATATCATCCTCAAGGATCATCGGAACATCCAAGCGGCTGCGGCAAACTTCTACTTAAACTTATTCTCCAAATAAGTCCTTGTCAAGGACGTTGATTTTCTGGCCAAGATTCTCCATTCGATAAATGATCGAACGAACGAACTTCTTCTTACCCCCCTTCTGCGAAAGAAGTCAAGTCTGCAGTCTGGGCTCTCGACGAACTCAGCGCTCCCGGGCCAGATGGCTTCTCTGGCACCTTCTTCCGATCCTGCTGGGATATCATCGACCATGACTTCCACGAGGCCGCTTTCGCCTTCTTCCACGGGCAAGGTACCCCAAATCTATCTCCAGTGCCAACCTGATTCTTATCCCCAAAAAAGAAAACCCAGAGACCTTCAAAGGCTTTCGCCCAATCAGCTTATGCACCTTCACCAATAAAATTATATCCAAGATCATTGCTAGCCGAATGTCCACTCTCCTACCCAAAATCATCTCTGAGGAGAAGAACAAATTTGTTTTCGGGTGGAACATAACCGACAACATCCTTCTTGCTTAAGAAATGATCACTTGCATGAAATTCCCGTCTAGGGGTGGGAACGTCGCCATCAAACTTGACATGGAGAAAGCCTACGACCGTCTAGACTGTCAATTCTTGATCTGGGTGCTTCGGGATTTCGGCTTAGCTGAGTCTTGGATCGACATCATCTTTCGATCCATCAGCGACTCGTGGTTCTCCACGATCATCAACGGGCAAGCGGAGGGTTTCTTCAAATCTAGTCACGGAGTCAGGCAAGGAGACCCTCTATCCTCCACCATATTCATTATCGCGGCCGAAGCGCTTAGCAAAAATGTCAACTTCATGCCAAACACGCACGGATACCACCACTTCCACACTACCACCGGCTGCCCTTTAATCACCCACCTCGCCTTCGCCGATGATATCCTCATCTTCTCCTTCGGAGACATCGGTTCGGTGGAAGTTATCCACAAAACGTTCGATAGATACTCCAGATGCTCGGGTCAACGAGTCAACACCTCTAAGATGGTCATATACACTCACCACAAGGCCGAAAGGATCCACTCCGTAGCCCTCTCCAACCTTACCTCCTTCTCCACTTCCTACCCTCCTTCACCTACTTAGGGTGCCCGCTGGTGTACGGGAAATCAAATTCGAGGATCTTTGACGACATGGTTAACAAAATTAGGAAAAAAATTGAGGGTTGGCACAACGCGACCCTTTTGTCGGGCAAAAAGATGATCCTCATTAAACACGTCCTATCCTCCATCCCCCTCTACACCCTGGTCGTTTGCTCCCTCCTTAAGAAAGTCCTCTCCTTTTTGGAACCCCCCTTCTCCAACTTCTTCTGGGGCACAATGATGGAAAGAAAAGACACCACTAGGCTAGTTGGGACTCCATGGCCAAATCGATCGACGAAGGAGGGCTGGGATTTAGTCGTCTTCATCACATCGTTGATGCCTGCTCTATGAAGCTTTGGTGGAAACTATGCTCGGGCAACTCACTTTGGAACCGTTTCTTGAAGGCCAGATACTTCCGAAACTCCTATCCCATGATTGCCACCGCCAATACCAGATCCTCCGTGACTTGGAGATACATCCTTCACGGTCGAATCCTCGTCGAACCCCTCATCCGACTACAGCTTGGCAACGGTAGCTCATCGATGTACCACGAGAGGTGGATTGGGGATACCATCCTTCATCCAACCCCGACCTTCCCCCCAACCGTACGGTTAGTGATTTATGGGACAATGATTTGGGCTGGCGATGGGAACGGGTGACTGTCTGGCTGTGGACGGAGCCCGCCAATCTCCTTGCCGTCGTGGCTGTGCGGCTCAGCGACAGCCCAGACACTCTCACATGGTCCCCCAACTCCGGAGGCGACTTCTCACTGATCTCCGCCAGGATTATGGCTAGAGGCATCGACACCCCGACCCCCTTCATTGCCCCATTCTGGCAGCCATGCATCCCCTACAAATGGCCTGTTCTGATCTGGAGAGCGTATCGCAGAAATCTCCCAACAAGATATATAGGGACCTGAGGGAGTATGTTTGGTGGTATGGGATGAAGCGTGAGGTAGCTCGCTTCGTAGCTAGATATTTGGTCTATCAGCATGTCAAGGCAGACAGGTAGAGGCCAGGAGGTTTATTGCAGCCATTGCCCATTCCAGAGTGAAAGTGGGAGCTCATCACGATAGATTTTATTTTTGGATTGCTACGTACACTAGGAGGGAAAGACACGATTTGGGTCATCGTAGACAGGTTGACCAAATTAGCCTACTTTTTGCCATTTAAAGTGGGTACGTCTACTGAGAGGCTTGCAGAGATGTATATGCGGCAGATTGTCAGGATTCATGGAGTTCCGGTCAGCATTGTCTCGGATCAAAATAGTCGCTTTACTTTCCATTTCTGGTGGAGTCTATAGACTAGTTTAGGCACTCAGCTCAAGTTTAGTACTACATACCACCCTCAGACGGACGGACAGTCAGAGAGGACTATTTAAACGCTTAAGGACATGCTGCGGACGTACGTCTTAGATTTTGGAGGATCCTGGGAGGATCACCTGTACTTGGTGGAGTTTGCTTATAATAACAATTTTTAGGCCAGTATTGAGATATCACCTTTCGAGGCACTGTAGGGCATAAATGTCTTACACCCTTGTCTTGGGATGATGTTAGAGAGTGAATTTTATTGGGACCTGAGATGATTGTTGACGTAGCCGAGAAGATGAAGCTCATCAGGGACAGACTTCACGTAGCGCAGGACAGACATTGGCATTGGGCCGATAGCCACCGGAGGCCTTTAGAGTTTGAGGTACAGATTAGAGATAGAATTCGAAGTAGGTTGTTTGTTTCTATTTGTTTGATCATCTTTGATTATTTTGTAACTTGAGACCTTGTTTGTGATAGGTCGGAGACATGGTTTTTCTGAGGATATCTCCGACTCGTGGTACCATATATTTTGGCGGAGGTGGGAAGCTTAGCCCGTACTTCATCGAACCTTTCGTGATCAGCGGGAGAGTCGGTGACATGGCAAACAGGCTAGACTTGCCACCTGTACTAGTGGGTGTCCACAACGTATTCCATATATCACAGTTGAGATGGTATGTGGCTAATCCTAGCCATGTACTTGACCATTCGGAGATTAAGGTGGGACCTACTCTCAGTTATCTAGAGCAGCCAGTGGAGATTCTAGATCATCGAGAGAAGGTACTGAGAAACTAGGTGATGCCCTTGGTTCCCGTCGCATGGAGGCATCATTCTCCAGGAGAGTCTACCTGGGAGCGGGAGGCTGAGATGCGCGAGCGATACCCATATCTTTTTGGACCTTGAGGTATGATTGTCTATCATTCTCATCAGTGTAGTTTTGCCTTTTAATTTTGAGGACGAAATTCTTTTAAGGAGGGTAGATTTATCACTACCATATTTTAGATTGAGGGTATTTTAGTCATTTTGTAAATTTTGAATTTATTTTGAATTATTGGAGTGATGATTGTTATTTTTGACTTTTGATAGTGAGACTTGGAGACTAACCTAGATGTTGACTCTAGCTATGGTAACTTGAATAGCATGGTGGGACCCTAGTCTAACTTAAGTCAACCGAAGTTAAGTCATTTAGAATCAAGTTTCAAATAGGAGAATAAAAGATTAGGTTCAAGGACTTCTGACTTATGAATTGATTTCCCTTACTATTTAAACTTGGCCCAAAGCCTACTAGTCTAACCCTGACCCTAATTTCAGCCTTTAGTGGCCGGCTACCTAGGTATCCCCCTATAAAGTCTCTCTTTTATTGTTCTTGCCTCTTTTGTAACATTGCAACTTTTTGAAAGGAGAGATAATTTCCATTCTTCCCCAATTCATAACTCTTTTATTTTAATTCCTTTTTGATTCAAATCTTTTGCAATAGAATCTAATCAGCCTCTACTCAGGATAGCAGACGAGTACATTCTCTGATCATTTTATAACTTGCTTAGGATTATATTCTTTCTCTAGATTACTTTACTTGAAGCTGTCACGTTGGTAACACGGATTGGTACTATATGAATTCCTTCATGAGATGTTATCCCTCAGAATTCATATTGAGGCAGCGGACAGTCAGATGCAAGACCTAGCCCGTACCTGGTACCAGACAGATCCCTGAGTGGGAACAGAGGGTCAGACATGGGAGCCGTTCAAGGAGCTATTCAAGGAATAGTTCTTTCTGGATGTGGCACTAGGAGGCATCGAGACGCAGTTCGAGAATTTGTTTCACGGGAACCAGACAGTTGCAGAGTATGCCGGAGTGTTCTGTCGGTTGGCTAGGTTTATAGATGATCTGAGGAGAAGACGAAGGCTAGGAAGTTCCATCGAGGGTTGATTAGGGAGGTTCGGTCACTGACTATAAGTGACCGAAATGCTACCTTCGCAGAGATCTTTACAGGAGCCATGGCAGCGGAGGACGACCTGGGGCTGAAACTGAAGAGAGGCCAGGATGTCCAGGGAGCCAGCAGCAGTGGAGGCCAGGCCAAGAGGCCTCATTTTCAGCACCAGCAGCCGCAGAGGCAGATGCATCAGCAGCAGTTCCAACGGCAGCAGTTCCAGCAGCAGGGCCGTGTACCCTTCCAGCAGGCACAACATCAGCAGTCGAGGGTGCAGCATCAGGCACCGAGACAGCAGTCTACCAGCTGTACTTACTGCAAGAAGCCAGGGCACGGATGGAGCGAGTGCAGGAAGAGATTGGGTAGGTGCCTACTTTGTGGAGCAGCTGATCAACAACTGAAGGAGTGCTCTCAGTTCACAGGTAGAGCAATACAGGAAGCGGAAGCCAAGGCTCCGGCAGGGCAGCAGTAGGAACCACTACAGACTCAGCAGTAGAGGTCCATCCAAAATAAGCAGCAGGCCTAGGGAGGTCAGCAGAGACGAGCTTTCGCCATGGCGGCCGAGTTTGCAGAGGCCATTGGAGAGTTGATCGCAGGTTCGGTTCTTCTCGACTCCATTCCAACTTTTGCTCTAATTTATTTTGGGGCTTCCTACAGTTTTGTGTCTATATCATTTTCTATTAGATACAACCTTGTATCTGAATCATTGCCTAGGACCTGCAAGATCACGACCGGGGGTGGTATTATCCTCATGAGTGATGTTTGCAGAGGGCAAAGAGTTATTTTGGAAGGCCGAGAGTTGGAGGTGAGTCTGTTCATAATGCCACGATCGAACTACGATATCGTATTAGGTATGGATTGTTTGAGAAGCATCACGCCAGTATAGATTACCGTGGGGGTAGAGTTCTGTTCAGAGCATCAGGAGAGCCAGAGTTCGAGTTCACCCGACGGCAGGCGGAGCAGAGCAGCAAAATTTTCTACGGGGTTTCAGTTGAGGAGCAGACAGTTCCACATCCTTTGAATGCAGAGTTCATGGACATCTTTTCGGAGGAGTTGCCAGGACTTCCACCGGACAGAGACGTTGAGTTCTCGATAGACTTGGTTCTCGGTACGGAACTAATTTCTCAATATGTCTATCTAGTGAACAACAGTGAGTTGGTGGAATTGAAGAAGCAAGTGGATGAGCTGCAGGACAAGGACTTCATCTGTTCTAGTTCTTTACCTTAGGGTGCATCGGTACTCTTTGTACCCAAGAAGGATGGGTCGGTATGGATGTGTATCGACTACAGGGCACTCAACAACCTCACGATCAAGAACAGATACCCACTGCCGCGGATTGATGATCTCTTTGATCAGTTGAGCGGAGCTCGGGTTTTCTTGAAGATTGATCTGAAGTCAGATTATCATCTGGTAAAGATGAAGAGGGAGGATATCCCGAAGACCACATTCAGGATGCGGTATGGTCAGTCTGAGTTCTTGGTTATGCCATTTGGGCTGACCAACGCCATGACAGTATTTATGAACTTGATGAACAAGGTGTTCCACCAGTACTTTGACAAGTTCGTGGTGGTGTTCATCGATGATATCCTGGTGTACTTGAAGACTGAGGAGGAGCATGAGGAACATTTGAGAGTGGTTCTGGAGACATACATGAGGGAGAAGCTTTATGGCAAGCTCTCAAAGTACGAGTTCTTTCTGGACAGAGTTGACTTCTTGGGTCATATAGTGACTGGAGATGGGATCTCAGTGGATCCGAAGAAGATCACGACAGTTGAGGCTTGGTCGGCACCGAGTTCAGTAGCAGAGATCAGGAGCTTCTTGGGACTGACAGGCTATTACAGGAGGTTCATGCAGGATTTTTTTCGGATTACAGAGCCGTTGACTAGGCTGACCCGAAAGGATGCAAAGTTTGTTTGGTCAAAGGAGTGTCAGGTCACTTTTGATAAGTTGAAGAAGCGGCTGATGACAGCTTCGATTCTGACATTACCATCAGGATCGGGAGGGTTCACTATCTACAGTAACGCCTCAGGAAAGGGTTTGGAAATACTACTTATAGTTAGCAGCAGTGATATTTGCTTTGAAGATTTGGAAATACTACTTATATGGAGAGAGGGTGGAGATCTTCACAGATCATTAAAGCTTGAAGTATGTGTTTACGCAGAAGGAGCTCAACATGAGGCATCGCAGGTGGTTGGAGTTGATGCAGGACTTTGACATTTCAATACAGTATCACCCAAAAAAGGCCAATGTAGTTGCCGATGCCTTGAGTAGGTATCCGACACCCATGTGTTTGACTATGGATCATCACCTGCTAGCAGATTTGGAGAGCCTGGGGATTGAGGTGATTGTCTCAGGAGTTCAGATGCAGATGTGGGGCCTTCAAATTCAGTCAGACTTAATGGAGAGGATCAAGTCGATGCAGTTCCAGGATGTTGTTCTACGGTGTATCAGAGAGCAGGTTCGAGTAGGGCTGGTGGATGATGAGTTTACTCTCGCAGAGGATGGTACTTTGAGGCACAGTTCCAGGCTGTGTGTGCCCAGTGGAGAGCTCAGGAAGCAGGTCATACAGGAGGCCCACCGATTTCAGTACTCTATACATTCTGGTGCCAATAAGATGTATAGGGACCTGAGGGAGTATGTTTGGTGGTATGAGATGAAGCGGGAGATAGCTCGCTTCGTAGCCAGATGTTTGGTCTGTCAACAGGTCAAGTCAGAGAGGCAGAGGCCAGGAGGTTTGTTGCAGCCATTGCCCATTTCAGAGTGGAAGTAGAAGCATATTACGATGGATTTTGTTTCTGCATTGCTGCGTACACCAGGAAGAAAAGACACGATTTGGGTTATCATAGACATGTTGACCAAATCGGCCCACATTTTGCCATTTAAAGTGGGTACGTCTACTGAAAGGCTTGCAGAGATGTACATACGGCAGATTGTCAGGATTCATGGAGTTCTGGTCAGCATTGTCTTGGATCGGGATAGTCGCTTTACTTTCCATTTCTGGCGGAGTCTGCAGACTACTTTGGGCACTCAACTTAAGTTTAGTAGTCAATACCACCCTCAGACGGACGGACAGTCAGAGAGGACTATTCAGACGCTCGAGGACATGCTGCGGACGTAAGTCTTAGATTTTGAAGGTTCCTGGGAGGATCACCTGTACTTGGTGGAGTTTGCTTGCAATAACAGTTTTTAGGCCAGCAATGAGATGTCTCCTTTCGAGGCACTGTACGGGCGTAGATGTCGTACACCTTTGTCTTGGGATGATATTGGAAATAGAGCTTTATTGGGACCTGAGATGGTTGTTGACGCAGCCAAGAAGGTAAAGCTCATCAGGGACATACTTCGCGTAGCGCAAGACAGACATCGGCATTGGGCCGATAGCCACCGGAGGCTTTTGGAGTTTGAGGTAACGATTAGAGATAGGATTAGAAGTAGGTTGTTTGTTTGTGTTGTTTGATTATGTTTGATTATTTTATAACTTGAGACCTTATTTGTGTTAGGTCGGAGACATGGTTTTTCTGAGGATATCTCCGACTCGTGGTGCCATACATTTTGGTGGAGGTGGAAAGCTTAGAACGCGCTTCATCGGACCTTTCGTGATCAGCGGGAGAGTCGATGACATGGCATACAGGCTAGACTTGCCACCTGTACTAGTGGGTGTCCACAACGTATTCCATGTATCATAGTTAAGACGGTATATGGCTGATCCTAGCCATATACTTGACCATTCGGAGATTGAGGTGGGACCTACTCTAAGTTATCCAGAGCAGCCAGTGGAGATTCTGGATCATCGAGAGAAGGTACTGAGAAACCAGGTGATACCCTTGGTTCGCGTCGCATGGAGGCATCATTCTCCAGGAAAGTCTACCTGGGAGCGGGAGGATGAGATGCGTGAGCGATACCCATATCTTTTTGGACCTTGAGGTATGATTGTCTATCCTTCTCATCAATGTAGTTTTGCCTTTTAATTTTGAGGATGAAATTCTTTTATGGAGGGTAGATTTGTCACTACCATATTTTAGCTTGATGGTATTTTAGTCATTTTGTAAATTTTGAATTTATTTTGAATTATTGGAGTGATGATTGTTATTTTTGACTTTTGATAGTGAGACTTTGGAGACAAGCCTAGATGTTGACTCTAGCTATGGTGACTTAAATAGCATGGTGGGACCCTAGTTTAACTTAAGTCAACCCAAGTTAAGTCATTCAGAATCAAGTTTCAAATAAGAGAATAAAAGATTAGTTTCAAGGACTTTTGACTTATGAATTGATTTCCCTTACCATTTAAACTTGGCCCAAAGCCCACTAGTCTAACCCTAACCCTAATTTTAGCCTTTAGTGGCCGGCCACCTAGGTTTCCCGCCAATAAAGTCTCTCTTTCATTTTTCTTGCTTTTTTTGTAACATTGCAACTTTTTGAAAGGAGAGGTAATTTCCATTCTTTCCCAATTCATAACTCTCTCATTTTGATTCCTTTTTGATTCAAATCTTTTGCAATAGAATCTAATCAGCCTCTACTCAGGATAGTAGGCAAGTACATTCTCTGATCATTTCATAACTTGCTTAGGATTATATTCTTGCTCTAGATTACTTTATTTGAAGCTGTCACGTTGGTAACACGGATTGGTACTATATGGATCCCTTCATGAGATGTTATCCCTCTCGGGAGCATCAGATACTTATGTCTTGTGTGTTTCACTTACATCATGTATCTCATGCTTCTACAATTGTCACTCTACTTTTCCAGTATTTTTAAAAATCCTAAATTTAATTTCTGATTTCCAATTAATTATTTAATTGATTTTCAAATGATAAGTTTTATAACTATTTTTTGAGGGAATCAAATTAGAGCAGGATTTCAAAATTTAAATTTGTTATAACAAACAATTAGTGGTTCGTATTTGTTTTAACTGATTTTTTAGGTTTTGTACAATATGTGAAAAGGGTAAGGGCTTGAGTGTTAGATAACCAATGGTGGAGGGTTTTTTTTTGCATAAATCCATCTCTTTTATTATACTGCAGAGGGAAGAGAGAGTATTATTTCAGTTTTAAAAGAAAAACTGAGCTCAACACTCATTTCTCTCCAAATTTTTGCCGGACCCCAACCCTAACCCTAATTTCTTCATTCTTCGGCGATCGGCTCCGGTGGCGGTGGCGATGGCAGCAACCACGGCGAGGGCAATTCCCGGTGACTGGACGACGGTTAGGACTCGCCTTCTCCCTACAAGTTTTTCTCTCCCGGCGGCGACGACAGCGGGTGACTTCCCGACGACGATGACTGTGTACGACTTCCTAGGAGATCTTCTATCTCAAGCGGCGCACTCCTTCGGCGGCAATACTCTTCCTCTCCAGCGACCCGGCGTCGTCTCTCTCTTCAGTAGCTCGTGGCGCTCTTCTTCGCGTGCTCGACTCCTTTGGTTAGGAAGCGATCGATCGATAAGTTTCTCATCGAAACTTCCATTTTCCTTCGAGATCCAAGTAACATTGGATCGATCTATTTTTTTAAAATTCTAAGTTGGTTTGTTTTGGTTCCGATTGGTTGAATCCAGGTGAAACCGTTCCCGTGGTGAAAGGATATGGTCAAATTCCTTGTGATCAAGTCTTTTTCACCGATCAGTCCATTTTCTCTCGTGGTCCCTGGCGGTTTGAATGTTTCAGTGAATCGACAACAATTCTTGGTGAGTTGATCTAAATTTTGAAGTTCAGATCGGAAGAATTTCTAGGAGTGATGAGTAAATTGTGTTATCTTCCTTGTTAGAATACAAGTGGCATCGATCGGTCGATTGCTTCAGTTGCATAGGAATCGTGATTGAATCACTGAGGATTTGAAGGATTCATGTCCGGTTTTGACGTGTCCTGGTCATCGATCAACCCCTCAGGTAAATTGTACTTTTCTTACTTGATTTAGTCTGTTTTATGTTTGATCGTAATACCGTGTTGTGTGTTCATTTCCTGTGTTAGGAGCGTGCGTTCGTGTCGACTTTTTAATTGGCGTTGGATCGTGTCCGAGGTTCTGCTCTCATTCGTGTTGTGTTTGTGTTCGTGTCCTGCTGTATAGTTCGTGTCCTGCCACGATCCTTTTCAAATTGGGCGTGTGTGTTTTCAATTGATGAATTGATTAGAAAGATTCTGGAATTAAAGTGCAGTGACTATTTTCTCTATTCTTGGGTTTGATTGGATTGTATATTCTTTATTTAATTTGTATATTCTTTTCTTATCTGTATTAACTTATAGTTCTGTGTTATTGATATATTTTTCGGGGTTTATTGAATGTCGATTGAGTATTGTTGGATTCAATCCCCTTTCCTAGCAGTAGTCAAGTGCTGGTTGGCTGTGATGGGTTAGTTTGAGACTTGGATGCAATTCTGAGTATTATGTATTCATATTACTGATGGAAATGTGGTGGATACTGCAATGTGTTTCATTAAGATTGTTTGCATAAATAATGATGGGGTCTCATACGGGGCTGTTGAACATGGGCCATAATATGGGCTGCTCTTGTCAAGAATTAGAGAAGTAAGTCTAGGCTTGGATCAAACTCACAGATGGTGGGTTAATTCTATGTTGTAGTAAACATGCTGTGGTGTTGTGAAGCAAGTCAGGTTGGCTAGCATCTTTGGGAAGGGGTACTATTGTTGTTTTAATTTAGAATTAAATGCAATCCTCTAGGTTACTAATTGACAGCTACTAGCTTTTAATAATGGAGGTGGACTTAGAATACAGGTTGGGTAATGAGATTCAGTCCTTGAAGTTGAGCTTAGTTGTATAGCCAAATGATGATTGTGTTGACTGAGCCTATTATAGGTGTAGAGAAGGCAACTTGGTGATTGTCCAATTTAGATTATACTAATGATGGGGATAGCTACAGTACATGTAGAAGTTATTCTCTACTATTCTCAATGGTTGCTTGGTGAATTCTTGCTTATAAATAATTATATATAATTATCATTATTGACTGTGTAACTAGTGTACTGTTTAAGATAATTATTAAATGTTTTATAAAAAGGATTATGTAAGTTTGCTTAATCTATTTTATGGATAGCTAGATATATGTTTTATTAGTATTCTTCTTCAAGTGAAGACTAATTAGTTTATTCTAGATATTATTAAATATGATCTTAGATAAGCAATTTTATTAGATAATTAAAGACTGTAAAACTATTTAGCAAATAATATGGAATTAGAGAGCAGATAGCATGAGATTAATGATTAGCAATTAACCAACTTGTAAATCGTTTAAACATGAGGACATCTAGATCCGACCTTTACCCGTACTTTCTCTGGAGCAAGGCAAGTACACTCTATGGTCTTGTACATTTCATTATATCATGTGCTTCCTTGATTGACACACTGCGACACAACATGTTTTTCTGGTGCTCATGTTCCTTGTTCTTATTAATTGTACCTGGGGAGGGGAAATATACTATTTATGTGACCAAATCCAAGAAATAAGTCAGGTGTGTTTAGCTTAGATCCCGTATCGTGCACGTGGGTCATAAGCCGTACCATTCATGTGCTTTCATGTGCTTACCCCTAGCCGGTCACAAACTTAGTTATATTTCAAATATTGTGCACACATGTTCAGGAGATATATCATGTACTTAGTTCCTGTGATTCCTGAGATACCATATTCTTTCATGTTCTTACACACCATGTTCTTTCATGTTCTTACATACCATGTTCTTTCATGTATTTATACACTATGTTCCTTCTTGTGCTTTACATGCCATATTTCTTTGTACTTTTATATCATGATGTCTTGTTCATTACCTAGAACTGTACTTTGCTCCACTTCTGACTGGATAAGTTGCAGGTATGCTTGCAGGATATCATTCTACCTTATGGGCCAGAGCCCGGGATCTTAGCTGAGCAGGATGGTCATGACTTAGCTTGAGGTTTCAGGTTTAGACTGTTAGCCTTACTTTTAGATATTGATTTAGAATTCATAGTACATTTTATTCTTGATGACTCGTACATTTATATACATAGAATTGTGGATTATGGTGATCATTCTGCGATACGTTTTAGATGCTGTGATTATATATATTTATGATTATCTGGTTAGATTTTCCTAGTTGGTGCAGCTTACTTCGTCATGTCTAACGACGAAGGCTGGGCGTGTTTGACTCTTGTCCGATTATTGGGGAGCGGGTCGTGACATATTTTTAGTGGTGGCCCATACATGTCTATTCTAATGGTACTTAGGTCTTAGCGTACTATTGGGGGACTTGATTACACTAGGGAAACTTGATCACAGCATAGAAAAATCGGGAAATAATGGTATATCAGGTATATTAATATTCTATAAATACTTATTTTTAGGATTAGGATATTTTAACAGTTTTTTGTTTTTTAGATAGTTCAAGCATGCGACACCAGAATAGTCGATCCACCTACACTTGAGGGTTTCAAGCTCCCACTACCATCTATCACTCTACTATCCCCATGGGTAGTACGTAGTTGACTGAGACATTTGAAGAGTTCCTTGACAACCAGAGGGAGCATGCCATCCTTTTCTAAGCCAGACTTGTGGATACACTCTCCGAGCCAGAAAAGACTTCTGATTTTCAGACTCTCAGACACTTGGACTTTTTCGACACCGAGCACATATCTTGCACCAAGGAGCAGATCGAGAACCTGGAGGCACCACTGAAGATCATCCAAGTCTCCGAGGATCCGACTCCTCTGAAGATTGGAGCCACTAGCCAGGAGATCTAGAATATGGCACAGACAATAGAACGAGACCGGAAGCTGAAGTCCAGGAGGGACATGAAGACTTATGACGAAGACAGCAACTAGACTGGACCCGTAAAGCGTCGCCACCCTCAGTCAATATTTCTTCGGTCATACCACAAGTTGCAATATCGAGAGCAGATCTCAACAGCCAGCATGCCAACAGCCGTATATTCCTATCAGAGGCCCTTCACTCCAGCACTAGCGAAAGATTCAGACTCAAATCCAGCCAGTAACTAATTGCAATTTCTATCGCCGTCTAGGACACCACTACAACAAGTGCTGCAAGAGGCTGGAGTATGCTTGTTCTGCGGATCGTCTGCCCACCAAATCAAGGATTGTCTGAAGATCGCTGATCACACTGCCCAAGGATGAACGCGAAGAGCACCAGAACTACAACAAGGGGGACCAGCCTCTCCAGATTCAACAATCACATAGAGTACTACCGCCGGGACCAGCCTACGTCAGGACAGTTGAATAATTTAAAGTAATCCCAGTTCCTGAAGACAGACTGAAGACTGATGGCTTTTCTTGCATGGTTGGAGAAACCATGTATCTTGATTCGCAATCCAGTCTTTCCTAAATTTTCTTAGTATTTAGGCCATTTCTTGCAACTCCTTATTTTCTATTTTCAAAACCTGGGACGATATTCGAAATTTATTTCAAGATATTGTTTCCTATTCGGTAAACTTGCTTCAGATCCACAACTCGGTAATTGTTTGAAATCTACTACTCGGTACTATTTGCATATTCTTTATTTCATAATTTTGCTTTCTAGTGTTGGCTCATAATTAGAAATTTGTTCCCTCATCAAACTTCGTGATAATTAAGATTTAATTCCTACTCGAGAATTTATTTCGAAACCATGTTCCTCATTCGAAACCTTGTTGAGATTCGTTCTATTTAGGACATTGTTGAGGATTCCTTTGAAGGTTTTGAAGATTTTGTTTCCTATTCGTGGCTTGTTTCCTATTTGATAAATTGTTCTGTCCACGACTTTGTTTTGACCCTGTTTTCTATTTGAGATTTCGTTTGTTTCATGGATACTTATTTCCTATTCACCTATTGATTTTTCTTCTATTTATGACTTGACTCTATTCGAGATTTTGAGTTCATGTTTCCCATTTCGGTGCCTTGCTTTCATTCGAGGTTTTGTTATCTATTCGAGATTCCGTTTCTATTCCATACTTTGAAGATTCAGCTTCTGCGCACGACTTGTTAGACCTTGTTCCCTGTTCGAAACTTTGTTCCTCATAGCGATTTCCTATTTGAGATTGTTCTTATTCATGGCTGTATTGATATTGATTTTCTATTTGAAACTTGTTTCTATTGGAGATTCCTTTTCCCCTTCGAGATTTATTTGAAACTTCGTTGTTATTCGAGACTTTGTTGAACCTTGTTTTCGATACGAGAATTATTTCTTACTTCGAGATTTTATTTCTATTCTGTACTCTGCTTTCTGTTCACCATCCAGGACTTGTTGTCTATTAGGGATTTGCTCCCTATATTGAGGTTGTTTCACCATTTGAGATACTGGTCGCTAATTGAAACTTCGATTCACTGTTCGAGATTTTAAAATCTTTCTGGTTGCCCTTTTGTACTCACTACTCTTTAATTGGACACCTTGTTGCTTCTTAGTACCTAATAAAACCTTGCTTTCTAACCGTTAGATAATCTCACCATTATCGTGTTTGGACTATCGAAATTTATTAGATTCCTTGAAACCTTTTAAAATTTCTATGGATAAAGTTCAAAGACTATTCGATGACCTACTAGGGTATGGCAGTGCGCACTGCAGCCGTTATCTGGATTACGGAGACCAAAAGTTCACTACAGCCAGCAGCGCACTGGCGAGGTAGAAACTCTAAGTTGAGGTGATTTCAGACATTCATAGGTTTTCGAGTATTATTGAGACTTTATCTTATCTTTCATACCTTTGATATCTTGGGTGGTTTCGACAATGATTATTGGAAAATGAATAAGGTTGACAGAATATGCGGTGACATAATATTATTTGAGTCACGGAGTCGAAAGTCTACTGCAGTCAGATATATACAGGCGGGGTAGGGATTCTAAGCAAAGTGATTTCAATACCTGTATGTTCTCGGATACCATGGAGACTATATCCTACTTCATACAATTATTGATTTTCCTTGAATCACGAATCCATGTATTCTTCGCCTTGATTTGATACTAATATCTTCTTGGTAGACTCCATATGTCTTTCTAGTCAACCCTTACAGTTTCTCCTTCTTACATTTATTGGTGAATCAATTGATTTCTCAATAAAGTATCGATTGCTGTATTTTGATTCTGTTCCCCAGATTTTCTACTAATCATACTTGAATCTTGATCGTGTTTTGTCAGAGTTTAATCACACCTATCAAATCGTGATCCTCCTATTTTGCGAAATCTTCGATCATTGCTACATCATATTGTTTTGTCCTCCTGTATGAATTATCGTGCTTGGTTTTAACTAGAGTCATTTCACTTTGTCTCTAATTGTATATATCTATTTTATTCCGTCATTAAGTCATTCATGCCCCATCTCTGGTCATACTTAAAAATCTTGATCTTGCCTATATTTTATACTCTGTACCTGATATTTGAAATTTCGTCTGAGCGTGACCAAATAAACTATTTTCTAGCCATGATTAGAATTGATTTTATCTCATGTCTCAATTTAAATTTCCGTTTTCAACTTTTATCTCAATAAAAATTATATTTTTAAATCATGTTGTTGCACCTTTGAATTTCGAGGACGAAATTAATTTAAGGGGGAGATATTTGTCACTCTACTTTTCCAGTATTTTTAAAAATCCTAAATTTAATTTCTGACTTCCGATTAATTGTTTAATTGATTTTCAAATGATAAGTTTTATAACTATTTTTTGAGGGAATCGAATTAGAGCAGGATTTCAAATTTTAAATTTGTTATAACAAACAATTAGTGGTTCCTATTTGTTTTAACTGATTTTTAAGGTTTTGTGCAATATGTGAAAAGGGCAAGGGCTTGAGTGTTAGATAACCAATGGTGGAGTTTTTTTTTTTGCATAAATCCATCTCTTTTATTACACTGCAGAGAGGAGAGAGAGAGTATTATTTCAGTTTTAAAAGAAAAACCGAGCTCAACACTCCTTTCTCCCCAAATTTTTGCCGGACCCTAACCCTAATCCTAATTTCTTCATTCTCTGGCGATCGGCTTCGGTGGCGGTGGCTGTGGCGATGGCAGCAACCACGGCGAAGGCAATTCCCGGCGACTGGACGATGGTTAGGACTCGTCTTCTCCCCACGAGTTTTTCTCTCCCGGCGGCGACGACAGCAGGTGACTTCCCGACGATGATGACTGTGTACGACTTCCTAGCGGATCTTCTATCTCAAGCGGCGCACTCCTTCAGCGGCGATACTCTTCCTCTCCGGCGACCCGGCGTCGTCTCTCTCTTCAGTAGCGCGTGGCGCTCTTCTCTGCGTGCTCGACTCCTTTGGTTAGGAAGCGATCGATCGGTAAGTTTCTCATTGAAACTTCCATTTTCCTTCAATATCCAAGTAACATTGAATCGATCTATTTTTTTAAATTCTAAGTTGGTTCATTTTGGTTCCGATTGGTTGAATCCAGGTGAAACCGTTCCTGTGGTGAAAGGATATGGTCGAATTCCTTGTGATCAAGTCTTTTACACCGATCAGTCCATTTTCTCTCGTGATCCCTGGCGGTTTGAATGTTTGAGTGAATCGACAACAATTCTTGGTGAGTAGATCTAAATTTTGAAGTTCAGATCGGAAGAATTTCTAGGAGTGATGAGTAAATTGTGTTATCTTCCTTGTTAGAATACAAGTGGCGTCGATCGGTCGATTGCTTGAGTTGCATAGGAATCGAAATTCAATCACTGAGGATTTCAAGGATTCGTGTCTGGTTCTGACATGTCCTGGTCATCGATCAACCCCTCAGGTAAATTGTACTTTTTCTACTTGATTTAGTACATTTTATGCTTGATCGTTACCATGTTGTGTGTTTATTTCCTGTATTAGGAGCATGCATTCGTATCGACTTTTTAATTGGCGTTGGATCGTGTCCAAGGTTCTTCTCTCATTCGCTTTGTGTTTGTGTTCGTGTCCTGCTGTATAGTTCGTGTCATGCCGCTATCCTTTTCAAATTGGGCGTGTGTGTTTTCAATTGACGAATCGATTAGAAAGATTCTGGAATTGAAGTGCAGTGACAATTTTCTCTATTCTTGGGTTTGATTGGATTGTATATTCGTTATTTAATTTGGATATTCTTCTCTTATCTGTATTAACTTATAGTTCTGTGTTATTGATATATTTTTTGGGGTTTATTGTATGTCGATTGAGTATTGTTGGATTCAATCCCCTTTCCTAGCAGTAGTCAAGTGCAGGTTGGCTGTGATGGGTTAGTTTGAGACTTGGATACAATTTTGAGTATTGTTTATTCATATTACTGATGGGAATGTGGTGGATACTGCAATGTGTTTCATTAAGATTGTTTGCATAAATAATGATGGGATCTCATACATGGCTGTTGAACATGGGCCATAATGTGGGTTGCTCTTGTCAAAAATTAGAGAAGTAAGACTAGGCTTGGATCAAACTCACAGATGGTGGGTTAATTCTATGTTGTAGTAAACATTCTGTGGTGTTGTGAAGCAAGTCAGGTTGGCTAGCATCTTTGGGAAGGGGTACTATTGTTGTTTTAATTTAGAATTAAATGCAATCCTCTAGGTTACTAATTGACAGCTACTAGCTTTTAATAATGGAGGTGGACTTAGAATACAGGTTGGGTAATGAGATTCAGTCCTTGAAGTTGAGCTTAGTTGTATAGCCAAATGATGATTGTGTTGACTGAGCCTATTATAGGTGTAGAGAAGGCAACTTGGTGATTGTCCAATTTAGATTATACTAATGATGGGGATAGCTACAGTACATGTAGAAGTTATTCTCTACTATTCTCAATGGTTGCTTGGTGAATTCTTGCTTATAAATAATTATATATAATTATCATTATTGACTGTGTAACTAGTGTACTGTTTAAGATAATTATTAAATGTTTTATAAAAAGGATTATGTAAGTTTGCTTAATCTATTTTATGGATAGCTAGATATATGTTTTATTAGTATTCTTCTTCAAGTGAAGACTAATTAGTTTATTCTAGATATTATTAAATATGATCTTAGTTAAGCAATTTTATTAGATAATTAAAGACTGTAAAACTATTTTGCAAATAATATAGAATTAGAGAGCAGATAGCATGAGATTAATGATTAGCAATTAACCAACTTGTAAATCATTTAAACAGGAGGACATCTAGATCCGATCTTTACCCGTAATTTCTTTGGAGCAAGACAAGTACACTCTATGGTCTTGTATATTTCATTATATCATGTGCTTCCTTGATTGACACACTGCGACACGACATGTTTTTCTGGTGCTCACGTTCCTTGTTCTTATTACTTGTACCTGGAGAGGGGAAGTATACTATTTATGTGACCAAACCCAAGAAACAACTCAGGTGTGTTTGGCTTAGACCCCGCATCGTACACGTGGGTCCTAAGCCGTACCATTCATGTGCTTTCATTTGCTTTCATGTGCTTCATGTGCTTACCCCTAGCCGGTCACATACTTAGTTATATTTCAAATATTGTGCACACATGTTCAGGAGATATATCATGTACTTAGTTCCTGTGATTCCTGAGATACCATGTTCTTTCATGTTCTTACACACCATGTTCTTTCATGTTCTTAAATACCATGTTCTTTCATGTACTTATACACCATGTTCCTTCTTGTGCTTTATATACCATGTTCCCTTGTACTTTCATATCATGATGTCTTGTTCATTACCTAGAACTGTACTTTGCTCCGCTCCTGACTGGATAAGTTGCAGGTATGCTTGTAGAATATCATTCTACCTTATGGGCCAGAGCCCGAGATCTTAGCTGAGCAGGATGGTCATGACTTAGCTTGAGGTTTCAGGTTTAGACTGTCAGCCTTACTTTTAGATATTGATTTAGAATTCATAGTACATTTCATTCTTGATGACTCGTACATTTATATACATAGAATTGTGGATTATGGTGATCATTCTGGGATACGTTTTAGATGCTGTGATTATATACATTTATGATTATCTGGTTAGATTTCCCTAGTTGGTATAGCGTACTTTGTCGTGTCTAACGACGAAGGCTGGGCGTGTCCGATTCGTGTCCGATTATTCGGGAGCGGGTCGTGACAACTATCATGAATCTATCATGAATCTGCTTGTGACTCATGTACTCTCATGAATCACAGAGCCTTCACGAATCTATTTATGAATCACTCATTATGAGTCAGTAGCGTAGTCATGAATCTTAACGTAACTTGAATGGATCCTTGTGTATTGATTGGGGGAAAAGGGGAGTAGAACTAAATATGTGAATGATTCCAAAGTAGTGTAGTCATGAATCAACTCTTTAGTATAGCCATGAATTACCTCCAGCTATTCACATGTTTATCTTGTACCCTGATTCACTAGTCACTGATAGTTCTCTTTTTATAGTAGCTATTTACTTACAGTTCTCTCTTTTATACCATGCTGTTCTTTCAGTTTCATGTATCTTACTCTCTAGCATGTTTATATTTCCTAACCTGTTATGATTTACGTGGGATATATTATGCTCGCTCCTATCCTGACTGGACCTGTTGAAAATATTACAGAGGATTAGGACGAGGCACTCTATACTACATACTATGGGATAGCCCTAGGGATAGCTACGACTTGGATCCCCAGCAGGATCCATTAGCTGTAGACGACACACCTTTAGTCTAGAGTTGTCTTTTCAGTTGTACTTATTTCTCTGGATTATTGTATTTGAGCTTTGGATGTTTATGGATTGCTGCAATATCTTAGACACTTAGATTCTCTATCTATTTGTATCTTTTGTGGATTCATTTTATATCTTTCTATCTCATCGTATTTCTACCTTAGTTGTGATTGAGACTGTATTTCTGTATTGTCCTCCATTCGGAGTATATATACTGTACAGGTACCTTATATTGTTAGATTTTGTGACCTAGGACAGCGTTCTACCGCCGACACTGTGGCGTAGGCTGGTCTTATTCACTTATCGTGCCCTTACTCCAGGTTGCGGGTCGTGACAGAAGATACTCGGGTTCGGGTTAAAATATTTGAATCCAATCAAAAATCGGGTTGGGCGTGGGTTAGTGAGTCGGGTTACCCAAAGAGCCCGATCGAAACCCATATATATATATATATATATATATATATATATATATATACACACACTAAGAAAAAAATATTTGTGCTATGAGTTCCATGACTATTGATTCTTGATCTTTTCCTGCTTGCTTTTCTTTATTTTGTCACACGGTTTCAGTCCCTTTACTAGGAGAAGTGCAATAAAGGTTTTCAAAAGACTGAAAGATATACTTTCCATTTTTCAATTAAAAGACATTCGGTCACCCACGGAAAGATTCTAGAATGTCTGAGATAAGTCATCAGTTCCTCCTAAGCCCTCTTTTTGAATTATTGATAAAAAAGCTTTGCCCGACCCGATTCTAGTGGCTAATTGTAACATAGGCCGATCGGTCCTCGCTCTTGATCGCAATAAGCATCTTGTTCCTTGTTTCCTAAGCCTAAGATGGATAATAAGAAACCAAGTAGGATTTCTTTTAATATATATAGATGCTTTCTCAGGACTCTCTTTCACTCAACTCGTATAAAACAATATTCAACTAGCGCTTAGCTGGAAGGCATGGTGATATAGTGAATATCGAACCATGAAGAACTAGAATGGGCCTTTTCTTCTGCTGTGTCCGGCTGTTCTTTCTTTAAAGGAAAGCCAGTCCCAAGATAAGAAGTCACTATATATATATATATATATATATATATATATATATATATATATATATATATATAATAAAAAATATAAATATAATAAAAAAATATATATATATAATAAGAAGTTACTATATATATATATATATATATATATATATATATATATTTTACTATATATATATATATATATATATATATATATATATATATAATAAGAAGTTACTATATATATATATAATAAGAAGTTACTATATATATATATATATATATATATATATATATATATATATATAAATATATATAAATATATATATATATATATATATATATATATATATATATATATATATATATATATATATATATACGCGCGTTGCGCTCAAAAAGAAAAGAGCAACGACAAAAGGACTAAGCGCTTCAACAAAAAACTGCACTGAGAAGTGCGGAGGCTAGACCAAGGCTTCCCAAAAGCTGTCCTCGGAGTGAGAGCAGCGCCTCCTAACTCCGTGGATCTGACGAAGGGCTTCGGTAATCAGCTGGTGAGGAAGGAATTGACGACCCTCGTACCTAAACTTGTTCTGATTCTTCCACAATACCTAAATTTCGACGGCTGCGATGATCTTACGTCCGTGGGAGCGGCCCCAACTAGCTAGGAGATCGTTGAAGCCCCCGGGAAGATGATTCTGTCGGAACTTAGTGTTGAGGCTTGCCCACAATTGCTTAGCCAGGTCTCCGAAAAGGAGAACGTGCTCCACCGACTCCTCGTGGGGGGATGCACAACAGTGACATCTCGTTGTGAGACTGTAGCCGAAAAAGATGATGGAGTCATCATTGGAAAGTTTCCGTCTCTGAGCTCTCCAGATCAGGATCAACCATTTGTTAGGGATGCATGATTGCCAGTATGGGGGCAATGAAGGGGGACGGGGAGCCGGTCCCTCTAGCAGCGATCCTGGCCGATGCCAGCGAGAACGAGCCACTAGGATTGGAGGACCACCGCAGGGAGTCCGGTTCGTTGGAGATCTACAAATTGACGGCTGTAAGACTCGTGACCGCTTCCTGCCCGAGCCAGTCTCTCACGCTGTGCCAATTCCATCCGGAAGTGATGTCCCATAGGTCACGGATTGGCTCGACGTGAGGGTTGTTAACGGTGAGAAGCGCGTCTCCCAGCCAACGCTCGTTTCTCACCGAAGAGTGCCCGTTGCCCAGCTGTAGGCGGATAAGGGGTTCGGCGAGCTCGTGACCGCGGGAAATGCGATGCCAGGTGGCCGAGGATCCGTTGTTCACTAATGTCGTCATAGGGTGAGAGAATCTGAAGTATCTGGCCTTCATGAACCTGGACCAGAGAGAGTTGTTCGTGCGCAGCTTCCACCATAACTTCATAGAGCATACGGCCACTAAGTGCTCCAATCTATGAAATCCCAGACCACCCTCCTCGGTAGGTTTGGCCATGGTGATCCAACTTGCCCAGTGATGCTTATCCTCACCGTTGCTGCTACCCCAAAAGAATCTAGTGAAGAGGGATTCGAGCGAGGAGAGAACCTTTTTAGGGGGGCCGCAGACAGCTAGGGTGTGGATGGGGATGGAGGAGAGGACGTGTTTGATCAGAATCATCTTCCTACCGGAGGAAAGGGTCGCGTTGTGCCAGCCCTCGATCTTCTTCCTAATAGAGGCTACTAGGGATTCAAAAATGCTGGAGTTGGACTTGTCGTAAACCAACGGGCAACCTAAGTAGAAGAACGGAGGATACGTGGTGGCAAAGGAAGGCAGATTGGAGAGCCTGGAAGAGTGGGCCATGTCCGCTTTTTGATGGGTGTAGATGACGCTTTTGTTGTCATTGCCACGCTGACCAAAATAATTGGCGTATTTCTTCAGCATTCTGTGAACAACCTCAACCGACCCAATGTTGCCATAAGAGAAAATGAGGACATCATCAGCATAAGCAAGGTGAGTGATGATAGGACAACCAGTGGTGGTGTGGAAGTAATGGAATTGTGGGTTGTTGATCATGCTTTTGAGGTTTCTGCTGAGGACTTCAGCAGCGATGATGAATATGGTTGCAGATAGGGGGTCTCCCTGGCGTTTGCCTCTGCTGGAAGGGAAGAAGCCCTCCGCTTGGCCGTTGATGACGGTGGAGAACCAGGAGTTGCTGATATATCTGAAGATAATGTCAATCCACGGATCGAAGAACCTAAAAGCTCTGAACACCCAGATTATGAATTACCAGTCCAGGCGATCGTACGCTTTCTCCATATCAAGTTTGATGGCGACGTTGCCATCTCTGGCCGAGAATTTCATGCAAGTGACCATTTCTTGAGCGAAAAGGTTGTTGTCTATGATGTTCTGCCCCTTGACAAAGCTGCTCTGCTCTTCAGAGATGATCCTGGGCAGGAGATGGGACATCCGATTGGCGATGATCTTCGAGATGATCTTGTTGGTAAAGTTGCATAAGCTTATGGGCCTGAAGTCTCTGAAGGTCTCCGGATTATCTTTTTTGGAAATGAGTATGAGGTTGGCCCTGGCTATGGATATCGAGTATCTCGTACCTTGGAAGAAAGCGGTGGTAGCTTCGAGCAAATCAAGGGCGATGATGTCCCAACAAGATCTGAAAAATATCTCGTTGAACCCATCCGGTCCGGGTGCACTGTGTTCATCAAGTGCCCAGACCACAGCTTTGACTTTCTCGGCGGATGGAGTGGCCAGGAGTTGATCGTTATCTCTTTCGGTGATGATGTTGGGGACCTCGTAGAGGAACTCTTCGTCCTTGACGATAGCCTCTTTGGCGAAGAGGGACGAGTAGAACTGCACCGCGGCCTCCTGAATGCTCTTCTGGTCCTGAAGCAGAGTGCCGTTGTCGTCCGAGATGCGGTGGAGATTGAGCTATTGTCTGCACCCCTTGACACAATCGTGGAAGAAGCCAGAGTTGGGATCCCCCTCTAGATCCCAGGCTAATCTGGCTTTTTATTTTTAGAATTCCGTCTTAACCTTCAGGCAAAACTTGAGAATAGCTCTGGCAAGGTTGAGCTTAGCACGCACATCCGAAGTGTTGTCTGAAGAAAACTAGGTTTTCGCTCTGGTGATATTGTCCTCCACGAATCTGATCGCCTGGAAGATGTTGCCGAAAGCGGCATTGCTCTATGAAGAAAGCGCCTTGCTGGTAGCTCTTAGTCTGGCCGTAACTCTTAATCAGGGGGTCGCGATCATCTGTGGAGGTCCAAGAAGCGGTCACCACCGAGATGAATTAGGGGTGATGCTTCCAGAACTCCAGAAATCGGAGTAGTTTTTTGATGCGATGGGAGTTGCTGCTGATCTCAATGAGGAGAGGTAAATGATCCGATTCCGTGGAGTTAAGGTGAGAGAGGTTGGAGATGAGGCCCATGTTTGACCAAAGGCCGTTAATCAGGGCATGATCTAGACGAGAGTATTGCCGACGGGCTCCTTCTTGCATGTTGTACCATGTAAAAGCATTACCGGAGAAGGGGAGGTGGTTGAGACGGAAGTTAAAAATAAAGTTGTTGAAGTCTTCCATGGCCGGGAGTGGAGGCGGGCATCCCCAGACTTCTCACCACAGCAAGAGATAGTGTTGAAGTCACCGAGGCAAATCCACGGAAGGTTATTGTGGGAGAGGTGGAATGCAAGAAGGTGTTCCCAAAGAAGCCTGCGCTCTGGTATGTCACAACCGCCATGGACGACAGAGAGAAGGGAACAGGACCGAAGCTCCGGGTGCTCTACCCAGCAAGAGAGAGCCTGTCTCGAATCCTGGACAAGGCCGAAATTGATCCCGGCATCAAAAAAATCTAGATGTCGTGGCATCCGACAACAGCGGCCTGGAATCCGAGTTGGAGCTGGGTGCCTTTGAGTTTCTTCTATGGGATTGTGGGTTCTATGACCACTAAGATGTCGATTTTGTGGGTTTTCTTGACGCTGATGATCATATTCAGTGTCGATTTATTGGCTAGCCCTCTTACGTTCCATGAAATGATGTTAAGCATTTGGGGGGTGGGGGTGGGGGGGTCGAGGTTGTGGAGCTTCGCAACGGACCTTGTGGTCCTTGCCGGTTGTTGTCCTTGTTTGTTCTTTGTCTTCTTCTTGTGAGATTTGTTGTTGTTGTTGTTGCTATCAGCAAGAGCGCACATAGGATTGTCGGGGTCCATGAAGCCTGCTTCCTCGGCTTGCCTCTGCCTATCCGTGATCTCTTGGTCTAAGGGGGGTTGAGAGGTTTTGCTGGGGTCTGCAGGGTTAGGCTGGATGGTAATTTCGGTCACTGGATCTGCAGATAACGGTGCTTTAGGTCCCCTCTCAGGGCTAGAAACTTTAGAGATGGGTGATTGTTCTGTGATGTGCCACGTTTCGCTGGGTGTTATGATGTTTTTGATTGACCCTGCTTCTAGATTACTGAGCGGATGTGTAGTGATGATGGGGGGTGGGTTCTCTTGTGTCTCAGCTTCGTTGGTGATGTCTACCAGGTTTAGAGCTTCGAACCTGTTAGTGGTAGAGATCGAGTTGAGTTTTGGAGAGGTAGGGTTGCCTTGTTTGGGGGGTGAGGGGGTGGTAGCCCGGGTTACGTCTGGACTATCTTCGAATCTGAGGTGTGAGTTTGAGTTGGGTTTGGTGTGTTGCAACTCCTGTTGTTGCTCCTTGGGGGCGAGTTGATTCTTTTGTTTCAACTCTGGATGAGCTTTATAGCAGAACTTGGTGAGGTGAGCACTGAGGTGGCAGTGATTGCAAAATAGGACGTTGTTGTCATAGATGAGAGGTTGGGTGTGGGTTTGGTTCCCTAACTCAATGTTAAGTAATTTGGGAAGTTCTTTGGAGATGTCTAATTCCATGCAGACTTTAGCGTTGTTGGCTCTGGTGAGATTTATGGTTTCCTCTGCCATGGCCACAAAAGTGCCAAACTAGTTGACAATTCGTTTCAGAGCCGCTAGGATGAAGCAGATCCAGGGGGTTGGGTAGGGTGACCCAGGCTGCCACGATGGGCGAGTCCACTCTAGGATTGACGGTCTGAGACCATCTAACAACTGTCATAGTTTTGGAGTCCACCTTGCTGGTGCCATGGGTTACGGCAATCCTTTGGTCTTCTTCCGAAGAGAGAAGTAGCAGAATGTTTTCGGGATCCAGGGGTGCAACTCTGTAAGCCGAGGTGAAGTGCCATTTGGCGGTGGATTCTTGAACTCTGGCGAGTTTGGGGCAGCTCGAGGAGAATTAGAGCACAAAGGTGAAGGAGAACAGCTGGTGCAGTGAGGACAGGTCTGCATCGGAGAAGGGATCGATAGAGGTTGTCTCTCCGGAGGCGGGGGGTAGTCGATTTTTGGGATCGGGACATCGGGTAGGATCGGGAACAACAGGGCTGCTCAGTCTGGTCTCAGCAGGTCGGCGAACGAGACTGAGGGGGAGATCCCGGAGGAAACTAAAGCGCTTGAAGGAGGGAGGAGTCCTGACAAAGCCAGGAGGCTTCGGCGGGAGCCCAGGACCTCCTAGAACAGCGGCGCTAGAGGGTAGTTCACGGAGGATGGGCGGACCTGAAGAGGAGGCCGGGGGCATGTGTGACACGGTCTTAAGGGAGATGGTGGGAATGGTTTCAGGAGCGGCTATGTGGGACGCCGAGCAGGCGGCGCAAACTCCGGGAGGGAGAGGCCCTGGACCCAAAGCGGAAGGGGGACCGGGCGCATGGGAGGGGGGGTCTTTCGGCGCATAGGGAAGGGGGCCTCCGGGCACAAAGAAGGGACCGGGCGCATAGGAGGGGGAACCTCTATGCGCAGAGGATGGGGATACTCCGGGCGCATAAGAGGGGAGACCTCTGGGCTCATCTGCGAGCGCAGAGGAGGGAGGGCCACTGGGTGCATAGGGGAGAGGACCACCAGGAGTAGAGAGGGAATTGGGCTCTTGGGCTACCCCTCCGCCAGTAAGCGGAGCAAGACTGGGGGAGCCACAGGATGCAGAGGAGGGAGGGCCACCGGGCGCATAGGGGGGAGGAGCACGAGGAGTAGAGAGGAAGATGGGCGCAGGGGCGGCCCCTCCGCCTGGAAGCGGAGCGAGACCCGACAGCCAGGCCTACGCATGAGGTAGACTAGGCTCCACGGGTGCATGTCCCTCACAGCGGCGCATGTCCCAGAAGAAGGAATGGAGGGGGCGCATGGCCTGGTCCCTACCGGGCCCGAATGCGGGAAAGGCAGATTCGAAATTCGAAATGCTGTAGGGGACGAGCGGGATGGTCCAGACTGACATCCGACTAGACTGGAGGGAGGCTCATGAATCCGACATAGGCCTGCCTCAGGGACGAAGACAAGGAAGCCTGGCTAGAGGCGACGGCGACCCGACGCCGACGGGAGCTGAGGCTACCGCGGCTAGGGTGCGGCTGACGAGCTGGATCTGCGCCAGGGACCAACCAACGGACGGAAGAAGGGAGAGCTCCGAGAACTGATGGGAGCTCGATACGGGGCTGACAGGGAGGAGCGTGAGGTCCGTCGGTTGACTGTGGGGGCGACGAAGCGCGCGTCGAGGACGGCGTGGGAGGCATCGGCGACTGCGCTTGGCTGCCGCAAGACTGCTGCCCAGGGCAACCTCGACGGAGAAGCCAAGGGGCGCCGGAGGGGGGCGGGAGGGTGACATGAGCGAGGCGGGGGGAGGGAAAGGGGGCTGTCGGCCGGCTACCAGCGGCGGACGGCGAGACATGAAGGACATGCTGATGGGAGAAAAGGGGGCTCGAGGTTGAGGAGCTCTGGGCCATTACAAAAAAGTTATATATATATATATATATATATATATATATATATATATATATATATATATATATATATATATCCACCCAAACTCTTCAACTCATTATGCTAAATCTTATTTCAGTTTGTATTTTGTAATAATCAAGACTTGATTGCTATTTGATTATGTGTTTAATATTACTTTTGTTTGAAATTATTTCAAATGTTGTATTAGAGCTCGTTAAACCCGATGGACCCGACTCGACCCGAGCCCAACCCGATCCTCCGGACTTGGTCTGTAGGACCGTTGAGCACCTCTAGGGGGATGAATAGAGTGCGTCTGTGCAGCGGAATAAAAATCACCACTAAAAATTTATACATCAATAATCAAACTAATATGAAGCAGGCAATATATAAGTAAACGTAAAGTAGGAGATCAGAAAAAGCAAACTCAAACACCAAGATTTATACTAGTTTTTCTCTGAGTGGACTAGTCCAGTCTCGAGTAATCTAGTTCGATGTTGAATCCACTATGTAGTGAAACACAGGCTTTGAATCCAAAGTGCTTGTAACTCCTTACAACTCGTGCTTTTAGTCTGAAGATCACTACTTCATATCCACAAGCCTTTGATTCGAAGGACTTGTCAGCTTAAAAAATATGATAAAAATTATTTTCAATCATTCTTTACAACTCGACCAAACTTCTGGATCAAAACGAACTGGCACCGACTTGGCTAGGAGTCGTAAATGCTTTGATTTGAAAGAAAATAGCTCAGATAACTCTTTGAAAGAGATGGAGAGAGAATGAGATGAATGGGTAGAATGATAAACTCTTCTCTATTTATTGGGCTTTTGGGGACCGCACTCGGGCAGAGTTCAGTTATCCAACGCTCAAAAAATCGTACGTTGGAGCCGATTCTACATGAAGACTAATCCAAAGGAATACTGGTTCAGGATGACCGTGTTTGGTCCAAGTTTGGGTAGAACTCGGTCCGAGTTCGATTGCACTATAACTAGTTAGGTCAAATGTAGAATTGAATGGATTGGGTTTTTGACTTTTTGTAATTGGGCTGGCTTTTAGATTTTGTGGACATAAGATAATTTGAAAACTTGTTTAGGCTTTTGGTGGAGAGGCTAGGAAGCTGAGCAAGTGTCAATTGTGACTCGACATACAGAGTCCCTAGACTCAATTTAAAGTAAGATACATAAATAAATATAAATAACAAGAGCACTTTGATGACACATTTTTTCTTGATGACAATTATCCAAAGATAAATTGATCTGGAAATCTGAATACCTTTCGGGGGCTTCATCCCCAAACCCCCACAGGGAGGGAGGGGGAGCTGCCTCCTCGACCCTCGTCCGCTGACCGTCCCTGGAGTGCGTGTCCCCGAATAGGCGTTGGGCGGTTTAGAAAAACCTTCTTGTATAACGTCGTCTTAGCCCATCATTAACTCTTCATTGCATATGTCCTGGTTTAATCATGCTTACTCCTTGCCTGCAATTACATGTTAGGCGAACAAAGCAGTATAGAAGTATAATAAATTTAATAAACAATAGGACACTGCTAAGTTTAAGTGCAATATGATAGTGATTACATGAATATTAGTGACATCATTATGTTAAACTTAATCAATTATCCATATTCAAAATTATGATACAATCATTGGGCTAGCAATCTCCCTTTTTTGATTATGGCAAATCTGTTAAGTTTAAGATATATGTTAGATGCATGTATTACTAATAAACACATATTACTAGAATATTGTGTGCTAACTTAAACTTATTTCTCCTCCGTTGACATTATAAAAATAATCTCTCCCGTAATAAGATAAAATGAAATCAATCATAACAGAAGGAAGGCAGAAATAATCATGAACAACGATCAGGGTTCAAACCAAAATCTGATAAAAATACACCTATAGTTTTTAAGAGACTAATATAGGATTTAATAAAAAGTAGATACCTATAGTAGAAATAAATAATTGGTCATAAATAATCCATGATGATTAAAAATTCGCAGATCTTATATACCAATATAAGATATCAAATATAGTATATTTAAGATATAATAAGACTTTGATCACAAAAAAAAATTCACAGTTTGCCTATACAAATTAGTGAATCACTCCATAAAGTATAATCATTAAAAAAATCAAAATAGATATACTAGAATCTATCTACTTACCCAAGTTCATGCATTTGAACTCAATAACCTTAGCAAGTTATATGAATATCCATTAGATAAATATGAAGTTAATGGAGACAAAATACTTAAGAAGAAAAAATTCTGTCGACTTGAATGCTCTCCCGCAAAGTACGACCAGTCTGTAATGATAATCATGAACTTTAAGATAAAACTCAATAAGAAAAGCCAAATCAATTGAAACTCAAAGAATCATCATATACTTGGCAAGATAACTTAAAACCCGTATAAAATGAGAGAGACAATATTAAAGACAATTCATGTAGGGGTGAGCATTCGGTTAATTTGGTTCCAACTGAACCGAATTATGGAAAACCGAATTGACCGAATTTATGATAAAGAAAGCGAAACCGAACCGAATTGTGGCACAAACGAACCGAACTAAATCGGTTCGGTTATTCGATTGGATTCAGTTTACTCGGTTGGGCCATTTTTAATGTTAATGAACCTGGCCTAAAGTGCTTAAATTGGACTTCTTATACAAATATATAACAGTTGGACTTCTTATTAAAAACATGTAGCAAACCTGCAAAATAATTCATCCATATTACAAATTTTTTCAACCTGATAATAGAAGTTACAACTTACATATAGAATGATTATTATTGAAATAAAATAATAAATTATATAGCAGTTGGTTCCAAATCAACTATTGATAATGCAAATTATTATACAAATAATTCAAATAATATACATTATATAGAAGTTGAGTTTTTAGATAATTTCTTCATTTGAGTAGCAGCAGGCAGCATCCACAAATTATTTCCTCAAAAACACTTCCAAACTGCATATTCAAATTTAGATTAGTAAAAAAAAAAGAGAATGCCAAAAGGAACAAATCCATATTGTTTCACACAAGTTACACAGTTGCACTCACTGTCACTGGAACAGCTACTCGAGGGACATCCACGACAATCATTAGGAATCAAACAACCAAAGAAGAATAAAAAAAAGGGTTGAAGCACACCTCACATATTGTTTCACACAAGCGACACAAAAAACAAATGATGTTCATACCCAAAACCATAAACTACAGACTGGTGGTTAATGGAGCGTGTCATTGAACTGGTTCAAGCCAATCCTACAAATGATCCAAAGATAAACATTAGATCCAAAAGAGAGCCACATATCGTAATATAACAAAAATTAACAGTGTCCAGGTAAATCAAGATCCAACTTGAACAGAAACTTGCAGAGTCCGCATAGTGTAGATACATAAAGTGCCAACAATGAAGTATACAGAGTCTGTATAGTACAGAAGAATAAGCATAGTGTGCCAACAATAGAAGTCTGTAGAGTCTACATAGTGCAGACTGCAGAAATAAAGTCTAAAATGCAAGACTGCATAATGCAAAATAATGTAGAGTACTTAATATTACAGTCCAAAATAAGTATCTGTCTTTAAAGTTCGCTTGGGTTGAGCCCACTGCCAAATACTTAAATCTATATAAGAAAGGATACAACATATCAATATTCAATACAATTAATAAAGTAAAAAGTAAAATTTCAACTCTTTGATAAAAAGATATACATCTTTTAAGTTAGTCTAGAGATTCCAAGTTCTCTTCGAGACTACTAACAATAGATAGGTTGGCACTGGATCGTAACCAATCTTGTGAACAAATAAGACCTTGAGCAATCTTAGGTGTCAAAGAGCTCCTAAATGCATCAAGTACACGACCACTGGGACTAAATGCACTCTCCGAAGCTACCGTAGATATATGAATAACCAACACATCACGAACCATTCTCGAAGAATGGGAAAACGAGGATAATTAATATCCACCAAGCTAAGATCAAAATTTGGATTTCATCTTTATCGGCTTCGGTAGGCTCAATAAGATAACGATCCACCTCGGACTTACTATCACAACCACCAGTTTTTTTTTATGGTTCTTATATTGAGTCTTCATCATATGTTTCAAGTTAAAAAGAGGACGCTCTTCACCGAATGAAGATTCAACTATTTCATTAGTAGTTGAAGAAGCAACTATAGGTGAAGATCTTCTTATAGTCTTCAAACATAGAGTAGACAACCGTTCTCAGCTTCTCCATCATGGTATCACCCTTGGTTTACTATATAGTTGATATAGCTACCATTCCACATATGCAATCTTTTGACGTAGATCATTTAGTGGCACAATGAAGATAATCATATTCATTTTCTCAATGTCTCCCAATACTTGTCATATTTGTCTCTCATTTTATCCGCCATCATAGACAACTCAAAGTCATCATTACTCTTAGCATTCTTCAAGAGAAAGTCGATAGATGCAATTTCTTCAAAGAATTTGTTAGAAGTGACGTACAAGAGCCCGAGACACGTAAAGTAAATTCATAGAAATGTTCTAAAAAAGTACACAACCTTCTCACATTTGACCAATCCTCTCGCTAGAAACAAATTATCTTCCTTAAGTTCTCTCCTAAATAAGAGATCTTCGTCTTGGAACCTCTCAAAGGCTCTTTAAAATTTTTGGGACGTGTCAAACATCAAATATGTTGAGTTCCAACGGGTACTCACATCAAGACACAATAGTTTTTTTGCTTTATATCTTTTCGATTTGAGCAAAATCTTTGAACTTTTGAAACCGAGAAGGAGATTGTCTCACATAGCTTATAGCTCTCCGAACACGACTAACCGAAGAAGACTCATTTTCAACCCATCAACGACAACACGATTTATAATGTGTGCAATACAACGCATGTGTAAATACTTGCATTGAAGAATATTATTTCCCCATTGGGCAAACTTCTTGCTTAAATATGCAATTGCAACATCATTAGAGCTAGCATTATCTATATTGATTGTAAAAATCTTGTCAATAACCCACTCAATCAAACACACTCTACGTCCCTCATAATAGCCTTGTCTTTGTGATTAGAAATTGGACAAAAGTTAATAATTTTTTTTGCAATTCCCAACCATCATTGATGTAATGTGCCGTAAGACACATATAATTGATCTTTTGAATGGATGTCCATGTATCTGTCGTGAGGTAAACTCTTTGATTGGACTCCTTGAAGTAAGCCTTCAACTTAGTCCTCTCATCGATGTAAATATGGTAACAATCTCGTGTGACAATCCATCTTGATGGTACATTAAACGTAGGACATGCAGTAGAAATAAAATGCTTGAAGCCCTCTCCCTCTACAAACCAAAAAGGAAGCTCGTCAACAACTATCATATAAGCTAATGCTTTCCTTACGTCTTCTTGATTGAATTGCCAACTAGAGAGGGTTGACATGCCTTTTCCAATCGATTATAAATTCAATATCTATTGAGTAGAGCCTTTATGGTTTGGGTTAAGGGGGCACGTGTGCCAATAATTTTTAACAGAAGTAGTTCCATTAATTACGGGGTGACAATAATATTGTTTTTTTGGCAGAAATTGCACTTCGTCCTTTGGATGCCCGTTCTCAAGAAATTCTTTAAAATCACTCCAATAAGGAGCTCTTCTTTTACCAATACATTTGCCTTTGACCTTGAGCTTAGAATTAGTTATCGAATTAACAATTGGGTCACTTGTGTCATGGGAACTTTTTGCTCCCACTATCCCACCCTAATGCTCAATAGGTTCCCCCTCATTTGACATATAAAATAAACATAACAAAAATATATTACAATGCTAACTTACAAAGCAAATTTCAAAAATAAAATGTAAGGAATTAAGAATACGCACATTGCATGAGTACGATGTTGATGCCATGAATTTGACTCAACTTACGCAACAAATGACCTATTAAATTATTTGTTGAACACCATGTAAGAATAAGATATAGTTTTTATATAAAAATAAGATATAGTTTTTTATCTGTTAATTATCTTTCTGTTCTCAAATTTTAGTTGTTTTTATGAGTTATGCAAAAACACAAGTAGCAGAATGGAACTGAACATAGACAACCTGACTGAATGCAGACAATTCATGAGAATTCATGTGATCTAAGATGACTCAAAGACAGTCATGAGAGAATTCAAAATCATGACACATAAATCAAGAACAAATCATGACACATAAATCAACACAAAAATACTCCAATCAAGTAAGCATGTAACATGTTTATATTTTTAATTTAGACAACTAGCCCTTAAGGCATTGCTACATTTGTGCAAATTAGCACAACAAACGATCCTGCAAATAAAAAACATTTTAAATTTGAGAAATCCAAAGATTGCTTATAGTGGTTGCTAGCTCACTACAATTATAAGAGTAAAATCCAAGAGTGAGTAAATAATCCAAAGATCCAAGCCACAAATAGTAAAACAGAATTGAAAAACAATATTTGAAGAAATATGCAAGTTACTTTGAGAAAAATAAAAAAATTGATACATGTAAATTTTTGTGTCAACATGGAGTCTGAAAACTAAATAATATGTGTAAATTTGCAATGTCAACATGAGAAAAGACATATACATGTAAATTTTCAGTGTCAACTAAAGTTTCTTGCTAGGCAGTATAATATCTAGGTGATGCAACTGAAAGTTGGTGAAGTATCAGGGGAAGTTAATATAGTACGAAAGAACTAAGTGTTCATCTTGGTATCACAAGTGTGGAGAACAAATTGGCCTCTTCTAAACTAATTAGCCTCTTCTCCTTTGAAGGAGCCCATGCAATTGGCCTTACTATGTTTGTATGCATATAAGGAAATAGGAATATAATTTTAGTCAAACAACAGCGACTGTAACACATAATTGAAAAATAATATAGAAGAAATATGCAAGTTACTTTGAGAAAAAAAATGTTACGTGTAAATTTTTCTGTCAACATGGAGTCTGAAAACTAAATGATACATGTAAATTTTTAGTGTCAACATGGAAAAATGACAAATACATGTAAATTTTCAGTGTCAACTAAATTTTTATTGTAAATTTTCGTCATACGTGTAAATTTTCAGTGTTGGCAGGTAGTCTCAAACCTTGAATATACCCAAAATACAAGTTTCAGTGTCAATATGGAGAAAGACCTAAAAACCCAAATCCTCTCCATGCTACTAAATGATGCGTGTAAATGTGTAAGCATGGAGTATGAAAACTAAATGAGGGTAAAGAAAAGATCAAAATTGCTTTAAATATACCTTAATTAATCGGTTTGCAAGAGGTCGGCCACATATTTTGAGACTCGAATATATTAGAGTAAGAGATCTGCACATTCGAAGAAAACAAAAATTAACAACTAAGAACTAAGAAATTAGTGACTAAAAATTTGATAAGTAAAAAAAACATAAATTAAAATTTAAAAATTACTTACAAATGAGTAATGATGCCGACTACTACAGTTCTGTACTTGAAATCTAAACAAAACTCCAAAAATCCAAGGAGTGGCTTCAAATCTGCACTTGAGATGAAGAAAACACTAAAAAATCCATAGAAAGGGCTTTAGATCTGAGATTTATGCTTCAAATCTAAGCAAAACCCCAAAAAACCTAAGGAAAATTTCAGTTCCTTACTTGAAATCTCAACAGAAAAAGTGAAGAACGAGAGAAACTTCGACTCTCTCAAATCGAGAGAGAAAAAAAAGAGAAGACGAGAGAAATGACGGAACCACAGGTGGAGCAGCCGCTCTCCAGATTCCAGAGAGATTTAGAAAATTCTGAGAAAGAGATGAGAGAGAAGGATTCTAGGGTTTTTTTGGTCATATATAATATTAAGGGTATTATAGTAAATTTACATGTCTATTTTGGTTCTCGATTTTAACCCGAAATCGAATTACAAACTTGAACCCGAAACCGATTAAGGATTTGGGTATTTCATAATCGAACCCGACCGAACTGTTCTTAAACCGAACCGAATCCTTATTCGTTTAATTCGGTTCGATTTTCAGTTAGATACTGAATAATGCTCAGCCCTAAATTCCTGTACTCTCATAAAACCCGTTATAAGTCAAAATATCATGAATACAATCAACAAGATATAAAAATGAAGGAATATAGAACTAGGTATACCATGTATTAAGGGTAAATTGAAACAATTGATTTGCTCTCCCATAAAATATGCGTATCTAATTCAAAATATTTATATGCATAAGATAGATAAAATAAATAATCACAAAATCTAAGGGATATCGAGATATGCATCTTTCGTCCCTTTGATCAATGCATATAAAGTTCCAAACTTATATAAAATATCATCTTTAGGTAGGTAAAATACATATCCACTAACCAACTCTTAAAGATGAACAAACAAATATATCTCCAATAAAAAATATAATAAAATAAATTTTATATATATATATATATATATATTTCTTTTTATAATTATATAATTATATATATATATATATATATATATATATATCTATATATAATATAATATATATATATATATATATATATCTATATATTAT
>JANAVB010015000.1:10361140-10480717 GCA_029216955.1 Iris pallida
GAACAAAATACTAAAAACTATTTCTATAGAGATAATATATAATATAAGTGTGAACTATAAGTATGGTGGTAACAAGAACAATACCCATATCTATGCTAATAACATCTTTACCCGGGTTTCATCTTGAATGTCTCGTACTTATGTATCTATCTACTGATCTTGGATTCCTTTACTTGGGAAGTTCCTTCATAACTTACCTCAAGTAAGTCTCCAAATCTCATTAGATGTGGCACAAGTAGAAACGCGATTGAACTCAATTTTGTCAATTGCACAAAATAGTGCATTGATGGCTCGTGCATCTAGACTAACCTGTGTCGTTTCATGCATAGTATATTTATCATGGGGCTTATCTACTAGAACACCATCAATCACTGTTCTAGGAGGTTTCTTGTAACCATATATAACTATCAACCAAAGATCGAAGTCCAGTGACTTAAGAAAAAAAACTCATTCATGTTTTCCAATATGTATAGTTTGTTCCATCAAATATTGGAGGTCTATTTGTGGATTACCCTTCACCATTGAACATAAATTTAACAACTGCCATATATACTCTCTCGATGGTTATGAATATGTATAACCTACGCTGATAACAATTATAGGACCGTTGAGCACCTCTAGAGGGGGGAGGGTGAATAGAGTAATTCAAGTGAATAAATCCTATCCCCTAGCGAGCTTTAAAGTCTGCGAGGGCGTAGCAACAATACCTTATTGAAGTAGGGCACGCTATGGCAACACAGTACTTATGGGGTAGGGGCTTGCTGTCTACTTTGCGAGCCTTCACTGCCCCATTCCGTAACTTCCCTTCTTTTGTCCGTCCACGAGGCAGTCAAAAGAAAGTATACGTACAGCGGAAGAAATATCACAATTTAAAAACTATTTAATATGGCTAATAAAATACAAGTAAGAGGAGATGAATATCATTATATGAATTACAATAAAAGTAAAGAGTTAGAAGAATTAAACTCAGTGACACAACGTTATATAGTGGTATCCCTCGTGGAGGACTAGTCCAGTCTCGAATACTCTTGCTCGATGTTAATCCACTATGGCACAAGCTTTAACTGAGTGCTTGTAAATCTTATAACATCGTATTTGGAGACAAATGCACGACCAACTTCAATAACACCGTGCTTGGCGACGAGTGCACGATCGACTCCTGAAGACGTTTCGAAAATGGAAATATTTTCTGAGATAGCCTCCGATACAACCCTTTAAAGCAAACTTTCGATAAAACTAAAACTGATACTGGCTTGGCTTAGAGTTGTACATGTCACGCCCCGCTCCCGTAGGAGCGATCGTCCTCACTAAGGCGTGATGTCGTACGAGCCTAGATTGCGCTTGTACAATGAGGGTTCCATAACGGCCGATTTCAACGGCTGCGACAGGGTCGTCGCACAGAAGTCCCGATGTCACGACCCGCACCCACCGTGAGGGTACACATACGTAACAGCGCCCAGCCTACACCGCAGTGTCGGCGATAGAATGCTGTTCTAGGTCATGAACTATAACTACATAATATGAATACTCTCCATAAGGAGGCCAACACAGAGGTATAACTCAATCACAATCTAAGGTAGAATATAGCATGATGGAAATAGATAAGAAATCCTCAACTGAGGTACAGCAGAAAGAAATAACAAAGTCTCAACATCTCTAAAATATACAACTCGGAAAATAAGACAACAGCTAAACATGAAAAGAAAGGACAGTCTAAGCTATCTACACTATACAAGGTATTATCCTGAGCAGCTGCCTGAACCTCCCCAAGGGTCCAAGTCGTGAGTGTCAACTAGGCAAACTCCAAGTAAGGGTGCAGGGTTCCTCATCATCCTCTGTAAAAATTTCAACAGGTCCAGTCAGGACGGGAGCGAGCACAAAATATCTCACGCAGTTCATATCATGTTAGAAAATATAAAGCATGCAATAGAGTAAGGTACATAAAACGCTGAAAGAAGAATGTATATAAAAATAGCAGAGATTTGATAATAGAAAATATCTATATATGATAAGTAAGAACTGTAAGCAACATGTGATTTAGAGCACAATATGGTTATGTAAACGGGTTAGGTTATACAATAAAATGAGACTCCTTTGTACGTGGGTGTACAATGGACATATACAATTTCTTATACAATAGGATTGATCACATAACCAATTTTACTCTCTCTCCCCAATCAATACACAAGGATCTAATTAAGTTACGTTACCTTATACAATGGCTTGTATAATAGCTTATACAATGGCTTGTACAATGGCTTGTACAATGGCTCAATGTGATAATGAGAGTACAATATGCACAATGAGTGTACAATGATAAGGGTATTCAATAAATACAATATGTAAGTGAAACGCACATCATAATATGTATTTAGTGAATACAAGGAGATAACATCTCAGAAGAAGATCCACATAGTACCAATCCGTGATAATGATCGTGTCAGCATCAAGTAAAGTAATCTAGAGCAAGAATGTAAATCCAGACAAGTATGAAACAGTCAGAGAATGTACTCGCCTCGTATCTGAATGTCCGAAGTAAATGTACCGTCCGAGATGACGTACCTGACTCCTATTTAGGTCAACACAAGTCAAGATGTATACATGAGATGATAAATGTAATCTACAATACATCTGTATGCTGTCTAGGTCAAACTAGACCAAAGTCAACTCTCGGTCAACTCTAGTCAACTAGACTGGTCAAACTAGGTCAAGCCTAAGCCAAACAAGTCTAACAAGTCTCACTAGGCCTAACCAAGCCTAGTCTAGCAATCACACACCAATCACAAGTCATACTAGACTACCAACACACAACATTGGTGTATTCATATCATACACATAGGCCAAAAATGACATTAAAATATCATAATCACATGGTTAGGCTCTAGGTCAAACAGTCTCTAGGGTTTCACTAGCAAAACGTTAAAACCACAAGTCATGAATTTAAATAGTTTAAAATAATTTAAAAATCACTAAAAATCATAATATAAAATAATTATCAATAAATAATAATTATAATTATAAAATTTCAAAATTACCCTCATCTGGAAAATTGGGTGTTACAATCCTACCCACCTTATAAAAATTTCGTCCTCGAAATTAAGATGATCGCACCCCTTCTAGGTCAAACATAGTCAAGGGTCAATCACTAGTCAATTTTCTCAACATCCTAGTACTTGGTCATCAACTGGTCAACTTCTTAGGGTTTTACCTATGCTAGCTATCTAGGTGTTGGCAACTAGAATTTAGCAAAAGAGAAACTCTATAATAGACTAGCTCTTAACTTTCCAATCCTATCAAGTCACCTATAACTAAAATACCTACAAGCTAAGCACATGAATACCAAATACCACATATATATATATATATATGCTCAAGAACAACAACCCATCACATATATCCTAAGTATATCATCTATATATATATATACATGACTGATCAACCAAGGGTTAAGGCAGACTAAACTTATAAGGGTCTGAAACAATGCTTAGAACTAGGCTAAGGATGAATGGTCTGAATCAAGGGGACATGGTATCTAGTGAAGGGTCTGCACACTGCCTATAAAGGTAATCAACACAAAGGAACTCAACACGAAGGGAACTTAACTAAAATGGAAAACTGAACCAAGTATAGGCTAAACAACATGTTTATAACCCTATAAAACAATGGCCTATAGATATTAACTAACCTATATCCCATATGTCGATATCATCTGCAATCTATCTATGCAAATAGACCTCTCGGTCTTAGGTGAAACTACAACTATACTCAAAGGCAGGCTCTGGTCATGGGTGCCTTACTGGAAAAGGTAAGGGAAAGTAGTAATAATCATCAAGGATGTAAGGCATACTAACATCCTATGTGTAACTGGTTGGTATTATAGATAACAGGAGAATTATCTGGAATGGGTTACTATTCTAACACCAATGCTAACTATCACCTCTAGGGTACATACACTCTACAAGTCATCATACCATTATACTATGAAGGAACTACCTATGAATAAGCTCTACAAAACTAAATATCCCTACTCCTAAGTCATTTATAACAATCAAAAGGGTATGATGTTTAAACCTTCTCAAGATACAATCTGTTAATCATATGCGTCTGTCCAAAATCATGTTGTCCAAAGTCTTCATCATGCTAGTGAGCAAGGCTACGATAATCACAGAGTCCTTGACTAAGGTGCGTACCTCTAGGATCATGGTATTTAAAATTTTTACGCTGCCGCATGCGACGGCGAAAACCTTAAATTCCTATATCCGAGAATACATCTAAAATCTGACTACATATCCTCACTATGCCAACTAACACGACTATCGAGGATTCTAGATCTCATGATTTAGGCGACCTAGCCCATATGATTTTCTCAGAAGAAAAAAAAACAAACACAACAAAAGAGTAACATGACGAAAATAAATCAATCAACAAGGAACAGATGGAATCGGATTTCAAGGTAATTATAAAAGACAATTACGGGAATGGAATTGAGAAGAACGGAACTTGCAGCAAGATCTCCAATGGTCTGTGCATCCTTGACTGTCCTGACGATAGCTGGCCCTGCTAGTTTTCTCTGGTCTGCTGCTGATGCTGTATGAATCGCTGCTGCTGAGAGAAACCGAAAATGAAGGGAAAAGTCTATGTACAGACGGAGGTGCACCTCCAATGTAGCAGAAATGCCAACCTGAGTCGGCACAACAGAAGCTGCGGTCTTGAGGCCCTGATAAACATGACGAGAGGTGGCCAGCCTCTCGATAGTATCCCCCGAACCGAAGCGATGAGATCGTGTCTTCATAACCATCATGAAGACAGATCAAAACAAGAAGCAATTTCTGAGAATGAAGCAAAAATTCAAGGAGAACAGTTTATATTCAAGGGAAGTCAATAAGCAACAATTTTAGACAAAAGGAATCGGATTAAGAGTTTTTCCTAATGTGATTGAGTACCTCCAAAAATATCCTAATCCTACTGCAGGCTGTAGTGATACTCTAGTTCGAATACCACTACATAAACTCGACCTGCATGGGCCACCACTAAAAACGTGTCATGACCCGCACCCACCGTGAGGGTACGCGTACGTAACAGCGTCCAGCCTACGCCGCAGTGTCGGCAGTAGAACGCTGTTCTAGGTCATGAACTATAACTACATAATATGAATACTCTCCATAAGGAGGCCAACACAGAGGTACAACTCAATCACAATCTAAGGTAGAATGTAGCATGATGGAAATAGATAAGAAATCCTCAACTGAGGTACAGCAGAAAGAAATAACAAAGTCTCAACATCTCTAAAATATACAACTCGAAAAATAAGACAACAGCTAAACATGAAAAGAAAGGACAGTCTAAGCTATCTACACTATACAAGGTATTATCCTGAGCAGCTGCCTGAACCTCTCCAGGGGTCCAGGTCGTGAGTGTCAACTAGGCAAACTCCAAGTAAGGGTGCAGGGTTCCTCATCATCCTCTGTAAAATTTTCAACAGGTCCAGTCAGGACGGGAGCGAGCACAAAACATCTCACGCAGTTCATATCATGTTAGGAAATATAAAGCATGCAATAGAGTAAGGTACATGAAACGCTGAAAGAAGAATATATATAAAAATAGAAGAGATTTGATAATGGAAAATATCTATATATGATAAGTAAGAACTGTAAGCAACATGTGATTTAGAGCACAATATGGTTATGTAAATGGGTTAGGTTATACAATAAAATGAGGCTCCTTTGTACGTGGGTGTACAATGGACATATACAATTTCTTATACAATAGGATTGATCACATAACCAATTTTACTCTCCCTCCCCAATCAATACACAAGGATCTAATTCAGTTACGTTACCTTATACAATGGCTTGTACAATAGCTTATACAATGGCTTGTACAATGGCTTGTACAATGGCTTGTACAATGGCTCAATGTGATAATGAGAGTACAATATACACAATGAGTGTACAATGATAAGGGTATTCAATAAATACAATATGTAAGTGAAACGCATATCATAATATGTATTTAGCGAATACAAGGAGATAACATCTCAGAAGAAGATCCACATAGTACCAATCCGTGATAATGATCGTGTCAGCATCAAGAACAGTAATCTAGAGCAAGAATGTAAATCCAGACAAGTATGAAACGGTCAGAGAATGTACTCGCCTCGTATCTGAATGTCTGAAGTAAATGTACCGTCCGAGATGAGGTACCTGACTCCTATTTAGATCAACACAAGTCAAGATGTATACATGAGATGATAAATGTAATCTACAATACATCTGCATGATGTCTAGGTCAAACTAGACCAAAGTCAACTCTCGGTCAACTCTAGTCAACTAGACTGGTCAAACTAGGTCAAGCCTAAGCCAAACAAGTCTAACAAGTCTCACTAGGCCTAACCAAGCCTAGTCTAGCAATCACACACCAATCACAAGTCATACTAGACTACCAACACACAATATTGGTGTATTCATATCATACACATAGGCCAAAAATGACATTAAAATATCATAATCACATGGTTAGGCTCTAGGTCAAACAATCTCTAGGGTTTCACTAGCAAAACGTCAAAACCACAAGTCATGAATTTAAATAGTTTAAAATAATTTAAAAATCACTAAAAATCATAATATAAAATAATTATCAATAAATAATAATTATAATTATAAAATTTCAAAATTACCCTCATTTGGAAAATTGGGTGTTACACCCGAGCAAAGATATTGAATAATAGCAGCGGAAATTAGAACAAACATAAGTTATTCAAAAGAAGCTCTTTATTGATATTAAAACAAAGGTTACAATGAGGCGCAAGGCCAAGATTACAAGTCTCTCAAGCTCACTCAAGCTCACTCATTTCACATTACAAGTCACTCAGCTCTCTCTCTCTTCTCTCAATACATGTCTCGAGCCAGCGGAAGCTTCGGAAGGCGACATCTATACATTATGTCCCGTATAAGTCTTTCCTCCATACGGTCGCACGCTTCGAATTGCCAAGGAACTTTGTGCCTCGACGCATCCAAGCGAGCTCCGCACCACGAGCTTCTACCAGTGCCTGCATATGAAAACAATATGGGTGTCAGTACTCAACTGTACTGGTGGAATAAGCTCCTCGTCCACCCATAGAAAACCAACACACTTGATTTACTTCGTGCAACATAGTCCCTATAGATTGTCTTTCTATTCTTGCCTTAGGATCAGTTTTAGGACCGACGTCTTGGCCTATTTCTGTGTCGCTAGACCATCTCATGCTCGCAACATCAATGTTAACTCAACAACGTTAACCTATCAAGTCGTGCTTACCTCTCGGCCAAAATCAAAGACGTAACTACGTGATAAGACTCCTTTTTCGTGTGACCGTGCTACAAACCCTTGCTGAGGCCCTGCCTCGCAACTCAGTGAGACTCAATCATATTGCCGCCTCGCGGCCCTTCGCTTCAATCACCAACTGACCCAAATCAGGACTTGTGAACAAAATGTCACTCGACCGACTTTGCCTTACGGCATCTCCTGACTTAAGCTCAGGACAACTCAATCATAACATGCAACTTATATGTTGACAACATAAGGCTCGATGCCACATCTCGTGCCGAAGCACGTCACCTACGTTGCGACCAAATCTTAGGCCCAACATTGTATTCAAACTATACACACACATTCAACTCGACTCCTTGATATAGTACACTCAATACTCGACTCAATCCAAAGGCACACTCGCGGATTGCCGCCCGTGCCGACTCATCTATATAAGGTCACTAGCATGACAAGCTATCCTGGACTATAGCTTTTGTTAATCGGGACCCTTTCAGCGCAAGTAGCGAGCCGCGCTGCAAGTCTCCGCTTAACCCGTGCTATCACCCTATCACCCAGTACAGCTATACCGTATTTCCTCCTAGGCCGAGTCGGTCCCGTGGCCCTGGGTTGTCGTTCGAGGAGACTCTCCTTGTCGACAAGTTGTCCAATGACCATACAAGACTCGACACAAACCGACGTCTCACACAGTCATCCTCTTCCAATGTTATCATCTCTTTCAAACCAATATCAAGACTTCTATCCTTGAGATCCTTCGACGACCCACGGTCGTGAGCCTTCTCCCTTGATGCTCCTTGAGATCCTTCGAAGACTCACGGTCGCGAGCCTTCTCCCTGTTACCATATCATTTCATTCAACTCAATGCCTATTCGATAGTCCTTCCTCCGAAACTCATTAAATCAATCATGGTTCATGCCTTAAATACTAAGTTCGTGCATCGTGCCTTAAGCCAATAGTGCTCTACGCGACACTCCTGCCCAAGTCGACGGGCCTTGAGATCGTGGGACTACTTAACTTCGACAAACCATGAAAGAGCGGGACGGTACTTGTAATATCTTAGGTCGACCGGTATAACTTTGCCTAACTTAACTTTGCAACAACTTAACGAGCAAAGGCTGCATCAAGCTTTGCCTTAACGGATCTTGCCGTGCACGCATCCAACTTGAATGACTAAGTCCCTCGGGTGCCTAGACTTAGGTCCCAAATCGCTCAACACAACTTAACTCATGGGCAAGCCAAGGCTATGCCAAGCCTTGGACGACGGGACCATGCATGCTTTATGAAGCATTCATGCGGGCGACGCCTATGACTTAGGCTACGTTCATAACTTCTACTACTCAACCAACTTCCCTTCTCCTAAGCCACGGGATGAAGGGTCGACTGTCATTTTCAAAGCATGCCGTGCACCAATTCTAAGCCGACCGTTGGACCTTTCCATATTCTAACTCAATTCGACCCGTCGGGATTATTCCCTTTAGCTATGTAAATTCGTCTCTTTTATTATCAAGCCTACTTGTGCAAGTTGAAAACATGCGATTTATTATGTGAAGGCTAAGATGAGGCAAGTTCACCGAAACTACCCCACCTGAGCGAGCGATCGTCTCGACAGAGCGATGTCTTTGAGCAGCCGTTGTAAGGCTAAGTTCGAATGCCGTCGGCGTTCCTATTCCTCCGATTGACTGAGCCGGATGGGGCACTACATCATAAACCACTCAGAAAAGTTTCGTCCTCGAAACTAACTGAGTACTTACTTATTGACTTATCACTTTACTCAACATTCAAGAACTCTCACACACACTACGCCTATGCGTTTCCCTCAAATCCGAGCCATGCTCGTGCTACCCACAATCTTTTCTTCAAAACTTACAATCTCAAAATTCTCGACACTTTTCTGTTCCTCAATTCTCACTTGATTCAACATATCACTTAGTTGGATCGTGCACATATTTCAGGCGTCCCCAACATACATGTATTTCAGCCAAGCCTCGTGATAGAGAATCCACCATCACCACTCGAGTCGGATCGTGCACATATTCGGGCGTCTCTGATATACATGTATGTCAACCGATACTCGTAAGTGGTGCCTCCACAAATCCTACCACTCCGCACTCGGACGTCTGCCTAACCGCTAGGCTATGTCTTTCCGTCAGTATTGGAATCATAGTTCCCAAACAACAATATCAACACTGACCCCATCCAAAGGTTAAACCAAGTTGATAGTACGAGATTTTCTACCCAAGCTCGTATCACTCCGATTTCTAAACATCGAGCATCGATTTTTTACACACATCCCAACGTTCGTCGCACGGGGTCCGAGTTTTTCAGCAAATCCTTACATTCAACTAATTCCACGACATCTCAATATCGCTCGTTCAATAAACTATCTTCGTATAGTCTATCTCTTCGAACACGTTCGACATAATCTGCCTATCAATTCTTCCAAGTCAAGTACGCTATGACACAATTTTGTCGCTAACCAAAATTTCACATTCCACATTTCCTAAGTCATCTATTCTAATTCACGTAATCGATCATAAGGTCATCTGACTTAACAATACGTTGTGCCCCGATCTCACGCGAGTCAGATTATCTGCGGTGGGCATGAATCACCATGCACGCTCCCGCAGGATAATTATCCTCAATCGGACGTAACTCTTGTTTTACGTCTAGACTAATTCATTCTCGATACGCGAATTGGACCTACTCAATCCTCAAGTTTATTCAATCATCAATCGCAAGTCCAAACATCCTCGAATTTTTCTCCGCATCAAACCAACAAGTCGAGACAATCAAAGTTGCCGCGTCATGATTTTTTGAGTTTGATTATTCTCGTGACATGAATCACCTTGTCAGCGCTCACGCGGAACGATCGCCACAAATCTGACGCGACGCAGGCGCGAGGCTAGAGTTGCACTCGCGTAAGACAAGAATGTCGACGCTGTAGTTATCCGCGTAACCATCAAGATACTTTCATTTTTATCCAGTATTCATCTCAATCAAAATCCTAAGTATAGCATCCAACCGAAGAATAACACTTGTATGATCGTCATTCGCCGAGTTAGAGTACCCCCGAGTTATCGCATAGCGATCTTTGATACACCTCAATACTATCGACGATATGCGTAACCTGACGATCTTCCTTTGCAGTCAAATTTTGAGTCGTGCGAGCGATGCTATCGTCTGACTGGACAATCTCCTCGACATTCAAATTCTAGTTCGATTATTATCCTTCGAATCATTCACAACATCGATTTTCCTCAATCGATCGATCGACATCCCTGAGGCTATCGCATACACCACTCAGGGATGAAGTCATTTATAAAATCCTCAACTATCATTCGAATAAATATCCACTTCTTTAAATTTTCTGTTCGAACCATTCCTCAATTTCCAAGCACGCTCACCTATATCGTACCGACGTTGTCGTCGCTTGATAGCACCCCTATCGATAGTCACCCCATTTACTCAATCAAATCTAACTCATTCTCATCCGACACAATTCGAATCCCGCACTCGACTTTTCTAAGGTCGACACAACTTTGGTGTTTATGCCCAGCCCGACTTAGCCAACCGTGCTTATGCGAACCATCTTTTTATTTTATCAAAAACTGTTCTCCTATGTTTTGCAAAATAGTTAGACTTATTGAATGGACATCCGTGGAACATTTGGGAGAGAGCGCACCAACGATATCAACTTTGCGGAAGCAATATTTCAGAGTTTACGGAAACAACGGAGTTAAAGAATTCAATCGATAGTCCAAGGACGTAATGCCGTGCTCTGATACCATTATGTCACGCCCCGCTCCCGTAGGAGCGATCGTCCTCGCTAAGGCGTGATGCCGTACGAGCCTAGATTGTGCACGTGCAATACGGGTTCCATAATGGCCGATTTCAGCGGCTGTGACGGGGTCGTCGCACAGAAGTCCCGAGCAGAGACATTGAATAATAGTAGCAGAAATTAGAACAAACACAAGTTATTCAAAAGAAGCTCTTTATTAATATTGAAACAAAGGTTACAATGGGGTGCAAGGCTAAGATTACAAGTCTCTCAAGCTCACTCAAGCCCACTCATCTTACATTACAAGTCACTCAGCTCTCTCTCTCTTCTCTCAATACATGTCTCGAGCCAGCGGAAGCTTCGAAAGGCGACGTCCATACATTATGTCCTGTATAAGTCTTTCCTCCATGCGGCCGCATGCTTCGAATCGCCAAGGAACTTCGTACCTCGATGCATCCAAGCGAGCTCCGCGCCACGAGCTTCTATCTGTGCCTGTACATGAAAACTATGTGGGTGACAGTACTCAACTGTACTGGTGTAATGAGCTCCTCGCCTACCCATATAAAACCAACACGTTTGATTTACTTCATGCAACATAGTCCCTTTAGATTGTCTTTCTACTCTTGCCTTAGGATCAGTTTTAGGACCGACGCCTTGCCTATTTCTGTGTCGCTAGACCATCTCGTGCTCGCAACATCAACGTTAACTCAATAACGTTAACCTATCAAGTCGTGCTTGCCTCTCGGCCAAAATCAGAGACGTAACTACGTGATAAGACTCCTTTCCCGTGTGACCGTGCTACAAACCCTTGCTGAGGCCGTGCCTCGCAACTCAGTGAGACTCAATCATATCGCCGCCTCGCGACCCTTCGCTTCAATCACCAACTGACCCAAATCAGGACTTATGAACTAAATGTCACTCGACTGACTTTGCCTTACGGTATCTCCTGACTTAAACTCAAGACAACTCAATCATAACATTCAACTTATATGCCGACAACATAAGGCTCGATGCCACATCTCGTGCCGAAGCACGTCGCCTACGTTACGACCAAATCTTAGGCCCAATATTGTATTCAAACTATACACACACATTCAACTCGATTCCTTGATATAGTGCACTCAATACTCGACTCAATTCAAAGGCACACTCGCGGATTGCCGCCCGTGCCGACTCATCTATATGATGTCACTAGCATGACAAGCTATCCTGGACTATAGCTTTTGTTAATCGGGACCCTTTTAGCGCAAGTAGCGATCCCCGCTGCAAGTCCCCGCTTAATCCGTGCTATCACCCTATCACCCAGCACAGCTATACCGTGTTTCCTCCTAGGCTGAGTCGGTCCCGGGGCCCCGGGTTGTCGCTCGAGGAAACTATCCTTATCGACAAGTTGTCCAATGACCATGTAAGACTCGACACAAACTGACGTCTCACACAGTCATCCTCTTCCAATGTTACCATCTCTTTCAAACCAATATCAAGACTTCTATCCTTGAGATCCCTCGACGACCCACGGTCGCAAAACTTCTTCCTTGATGCTCCTTGAGATCCCTCGACGACCCACGGCCGCGAGCCTTCTTCCTGTTACCATATCATTTCATTCAACTCAATGCCCATTCGATAGTCCTTCCTCCAAAACTCATTAAATCAACCGTGCTTCATGCCTTAAACACTAAGTCCGTCCATCGTGCCTTAAGCCAATAGTGCTCTACGTGACACTCCTGCCCAGGTCGACGGGCTTTGAGATCGTGGGACTACTTAACTTCGATAAACCGCGAAAGAGCGAGATGGTACTTGTAATATCTTAGGTCGACCGGCATAACTTTTTCTAACTTAACTTTGTAACAACTTAACGAGCAAAGGCTGCGTCAAGCTTTGCATTAACGGATCGTGCCGTGCACGCATCCAACTTGAATGACCAAGTCCCTTGGATGCATAGACTTAGGTCACAAGCCGCTCAACGCAACTTAACTCATGGGCAACCCAAGGCTATGCCAAGCCTTGGACGACGGGACCGTGCAAGCTTTATGAAGCATTCATGCGGGCGACGCCTATGACGTAGGCTACGTTCATAACTTCTACTACTGAACCAACTTCCCTTCTTCCAAGCCACGGGACGAAGGGTCGAGTGTCATTTTCAAAGCATGCCGTGCACCAATTCTAAGCCGACCGTTGGACCTTTCCATATTCTAACTCAATTCGACCCGTCGAGATTATTCCCTTTAGCTATGTAAATTCGTATCTTTTATTATCAAGCCTACTTGTGCAAGTTGAAAACATGCGATTTATTATGTGAAGGCTAAGATGAGGCAAGTTCACCGAAACTACCCCACCTGAGCGAGCGGTCGTCTCGACCGAGCGATGTCTCTGAGCAGCCGTTGCAAGGCTAAGTTCGAACGCCGTCGGCGTTCCTTTTCCTCCGATTGACTAAGCGGGACGGGACACTACAGTATAGGCTAAATATGAAAGTGTATAGCTCGTAAAAAACACTAGGAATTGGGAGAAGAGAAAGTGAATGAGATATCTGAAATAGTGAAAGCTCTTCTTTATTTATAGAATTTTTATGAACCAAATTCGGACATAGTTCAGATGCAGAAATCTCGCATTTAAACGTTGGATACAATTCATGAAGTTCAAAAATAGGTTGAACAGTTTTGACCGAATTCGGGCCGAACTCGGGCCTAGTTCTGGCCGAGTTCTGTCTGGGTTCTAACAGAACTGATTTGGGCCATTTTGATAGGTTTTGGGCTATTTTTTTTGTAAACTTTGGATAGAAATTTTGTGGATAGAAAGACTATATTTTGTGGACTGAAAATAGCTAAGCAATTAGATTAATCTTACATATTTTATAGACTAAAATAAAGATAAAAATACAGAAGAAATATATAAAAATCTTGATCTTGATTCCATCACTTTTGGCTCTTGATGACAATGTGACGTTGGTAGCAGTAGGTGCAGACATTCTGACTTGATACTTGTAGCTGTGTATATTTTACATATTGACCAAAGTTGACGTTGATTATCAAAATCAGGTATGATCATGACCAGTGGGCCAACAATCTCCCCCATTTTGATAATTGACAAACTTTGAGTCTATACCAAAATATTATTTTGAAACTTTAAAAATATAAATATACCTGACTTGTCTGAAAGTAAGGCTTGAAACGTTTGATTTTTGATTTGGTATACTCATCTCCCCTTTGTCATGTAATTAAAAGAAGGCTACCCCGCAATCAATGAGCCAAACAACAACAAAGAAACAACAGAGCAATACCAAATAATATATTTAATCACTAGTCACATCACAACTCAAGTAGTATGGAAACTAGAATATCAGCAGTAGCAGTCATATATGGAAAATAAAAGTTTGTACAATAGAAAGAAACTTGTATGACAGTCTAACACTTATCATAAAGTGTCACTACAACTGAAGCAAAAGAGTATAAAATGCAACAAAAATAAAATGTGCTACTAAAGTTCATCATCATCAGAAACATCCACATAACACTAAGTCCAAAAGTATCACGTCAACTATCCATATCACCAACAACATCAGTAGGCGGCTGCGTCAGATCAAAGTATGTAGTCATCGGGTTGAAGTAGGCAAAGGTTGGATCCTCATCAAGTCCCGGTCTGTCAAAAGCAGGGTAACGGATGATAGGCGTCGGTGCAGTATGATGATAAGTCATCGTCCACTGAATGTCTACCAAGGCATTTCTTAAGATCTGAACCTGAGAGATATGGTGAAACTCAGTATCACTATAACGAGTCAGGTCGGCTTGACGCTGCTATCCCTAAAGAGTGACAAAAGCATCAAATCACTGATACAACTCGTCGATAGTGTGACCTGGGGATGCAGGGGCTGGAATATCAGCTGGAGCATCTGCTGGGGCTGGAGCTAGAGCAGGCGGAGGTGGAGCATCACTAGGAGGATGTGAAAATCTCCTAGGCCTAAAAAGATTTGAAGGCATCCCAGAGATAGGACAAGAATCCAAAGGAATAGCAAATTTCTTAAGGATTGTCGTCAGATAAATAGGATAAAAGAGGTTACGGTATGCCCTCTAACAGTTGATCATGAGCGCTAACAATGTTTTGAGAAAGGAAAAGAAAGTCCTAAAATGAATATCGTACATCGCAGATAATTCCAAATACGTGATCTCGTCAATAGATCCCATCTTTGGTAAGAGAGATGAAATAATAATACGATGCAACTCATATAAGTGCTGGTTCAAGTAGCGTGCGGATAGCCATCTCCGAGGAACGGATCTGGATGACACAATGCGATTTTAAAAGATTCAAGTGTAATACCGTCAGGAAACTGAACTTTAGTTATGTCGACAAGAGCGTCACCGTTATTTGGCATTTGAAAATACTCACTCAAATTGGCAGAATTAAATTCAAATTCCATCCCGCTAACCGATGAATGAATACAATCTTCTGATTCTTGCAAGTTGTAATAAAATATGCGTACCGCATTTTCATATATCAGATGTGAAACTTCAAAAAATTTACGAAGAGCAATATTTTTAAAAGTATTAAAATATTTCGATAAAATATTAAAATTGATTGTTTTTTTCAGACATATTTCACGATAACGGAAATGATCAAACCAGTTAATAGATCTCTCTAGAGAAACAAATAATATAGGATCATATTCCTCATCGTCATCAGGACGAGAGGGACTAAAGGGGTTGATAGGTTCGTACTCAGAAGTAGATGATGAAGAAACATACTTTTCTCTCTTAAACAATCTAGGTGCCATAACAAAATTGAGAAAGAAACATAGAGAATTATACCTCAAGATGAACAAAAACGGAAGAGAAAGCCTTCAGAAAATCTTAGATCCAAGAAATTTGGGTTGGAAAGCCTAAAGTAAAGCTTTCTAGGACTAGGGTTTTGAAGTTTAGGATTTTTGGGGGACTATTTTTGACTGTTTTGGGGGAAAAGAAGTAGATGAAGGTTGTTGTTCTGCTCTCGGGTGAAAAAAATATCCCTACAGAATTTGGTCAGAACTCAGTCAGAGTTCGGCCTCCTTGGATTTTGGTTCATCTATGAGTTAATGAATGATAAAACATACTTAGAAACGTGGAATTCATTGATTAATTAATATCTATTATCTTGGGATAGATGTAGGGGCCGGATCCCAGCTAGCGGTAGTCCAAAGACACTTGGCACCGTGTTACTTAAGCTTTTACGCCTTGTTGACAAAATGACCCTTTCGACTTATACCCAAAGTAACTTCGATAAATAAATCGTTGAATTTTAAGTTTTTAATTATTTTATTAATCATAACACATTATGACTCCAAAAATTCAAGAATGCCTAGCTCACGATGCAAATAGTTAAAATGATCTTCTGCTAGTAGTTTTGTGAATATATCTTTGTAGAAGCATGGAAAATACTGCTTTTAGTCCCACATCGGAAAGGAGAAAAAAGAAAGGGCTCACTCCATTCTATAAATAGAGCCCTCTTGCCACCTTTGAAAAGGGCACCAAATCTCTTCCCTCCTTGGACTCTTTCTACTATGCACCTTCGGGTGCTAAGTCGAAGAAGTCTAGGGCAGTACGGGCTCAACAATCCCAGTCAACTGTCCAAACTACTGACCATCAGAGAGTCCCGCTAACTGTCATGCGGGCCTCTGATGGAAAGTTGTACAGAACCGCCCATGTCCAGCCCCCGGCAGAAAACGGACAGGGTGGTTCTCAAAAGTCTCCCTGCAACGATCCAGAGCAGTGTTTTTCTAGCCCCACATCAGGGAGCAAACATGGTGCCAACACACTCGTGTGCTCGGGATACCTGGGACCACAAAATGTGCAAAGGTTGACCGAGATGTCCTTGACTTGCGAGATGTGATCCTTCACAAGCACAAGAAAAGAAGAGGATTCTCCATGCGGCCCAAAAATTAACATAATGCTTCATGCGGCCCAAAACCCAGGAATCTTCATACGGCTCACAAAACCCAGAAAGCTTCATGCAGTTCAGAAACTTCATGAGGCTCAGAAACGTCATGCGGCCCAGAAACTTCATGTGGTTCAGAAGCTTCATGCGGTTCAGAAATTGCATGCAGTCAGGAAATCAGTCCCATGCGGCTCATAGCTGAAGGAGCCTTCATGCGGCTCAGCAAGGCTCGAGAGCTTTATGCAGCTCAAGAAAGATGAAGGTGAAGCCACGTGGCCTCATGCAGTGGGCCATAAATGCTTTGAGTAGATGGCTCATTAATTACCCTGACACAGTGGCAGCCCTAAAAATGACGGATTAACAGCTCTGACATAAAGCTGCAATGATGACTCTGACATAATGGCATGTTCCTAAGGAAATAAAGAAAATATCCTATACAGCTGGCATGATCCACCAACTCCAAAGCTCCTCATGCGGCTGCCACCCCCCTCATGCGGCTGATGCTCTCATACGGCTCGGATCGTGGAGACTATCATCATGTGGCTCAAATCTTAAGAAGATACCCCATGCGGCCGCTGTCCTCATGCGGCTCAGATCATGGGGATCATCTCCATGCGGCTCAAATACTGAAAGGCCATACCCATGCAGCCTTGACACGTGGCTATTCTTATGCGGCTCAATTGGAAACCACCTCCATACGGCCCAGATTTTGGAGGCTACACCTATGCGGCTGCCACTTCATGCGGTTCAAAACCTAAAAAGCTACCCTTATGCGGCTGTGGCTCGTGGTTATGACACGTGGCAGAAGATCAGTTTCCCCGTAATGATGGTAAGACACGTGGCATTAAATCAATCAAGATTTATCAACAAATCCTAACAACCAGATTTAGTGCAATTATCATAATTACCCGAATTAAAGCAGATTTATTGCAATCACGCGGATTAAACACGTGGCAGAAGATCCGAGCTTCCAAAGATTCATGGCAATCAATATTAATTGCCCATACGGATTTTACACAATCAGTATTAATTGTCCAGATTCATTACAATCAAGATTAGTGGTCCAGATTAATTGCCAACAAAATAAGATCAAGGAAAATAGCAATTAAATCCCCAAGCCGCCGACTTTTTTAGGGCAATCATTGCAAACCCTAATGATCACACCCACTCCTCTAAATAGCAAGGTGCCATTCCCTTGCAAACCACCTGGAGACCCCCGGTTGGATACACAGAGAGACAAAGGCACGCACAGAAGAGTCTCCCCACACATTCCGAGAGCATTTCTTCATGAGAGCCAAGGCTACGTTCGATCGTCCAAGGAGTAAGGCAGAGCTGTCGTCGCTTTCCCGAGCCTCTACCGTCACCCTCCAGAATCAAAACTAAACAATTGTACTTAGATTGCTGTACCTAGGTTTTCATTCCTAGGCTTTCTTTGTACGCACGAGTTTGTATTGTGAAGTAAAAGTCCAGTCCTCCCATAAAACTGTTCTGTTCTTTTATAATCAATGGCAAACAATCTTCCAGTTGATGATCTGTGTCAATAAATTCTTGATAAATATCTCCGTGTTGTTGGTGATCAGGTAAAAATTGGTGACAAATTTCCATGCGCTTAGTGCGTGAGTGACATCCAGGGTTCTTAGTCAGATTAATTATGCTAGTATTATCATAGAATATGGAATCTTAGTGTAGTACATATTATAGTCTTCTAAAGTTTGCTTCATCCACAAAATTTAAGCACAACAATGTCCTACGATGATGTACTCAGCCTCAGTTATTGATAATGCTACATAATTTTATTTTTTACTAGACCAAGAGACTAAAGCCTTGCTAGGAGATGACACGTACCATTGATACTTTTATGGTCTACTTTGCATCAAGCAAAACCAACATCTAAGTAACCGATTAGGTTAACGATGTGGATTTAGGATACCATAAGCCGACAATAGACGTCCCTTTAAGGTATCGAAAGATACGTTTAGCGGCGCATATGTGTGATTCCTTAGGGTTAACTTGATATCATGCACAGATGCAAATACTAAACATAATATCAGGATGACTAGTAGTTAAATAAAGTAAACTATCAATCATACCTTGATACTTACGTTGGTCGACTGGTTTGCCACTTTCATCAAGGTTAAGTCGAGTTGATGTAGCTATTAGCATGCTAATAGGCTTTACGTTGTCGAAGTTAAACTTCTTTAGTAAGTCTTTCGTGTACTTGGCTTGATTGATGAAGGTTTTCTGCGAGTGTTGTTTGATCTGAAGTCCTAGGAAGTAGTTAAGCTCTCACATCATACTCATCTTACTCACGCTGCATACACTTAGCAAAATTTAGACAGAGTTTTTTGTTAGTAGAACCAAATATTATGCCGTCAACATATATTTGCACAAGTAAAATACTATCGTCTGAAGTTTTGATAAACAAAGTTGTATCAATCCTTCCTTTTAAAAAATTATTTTCAATTAGGAAAGTATTTAAGCGTTCATACCAAGCACGAGGTGCTTGTTTGAGTCCATAAAGTGCATTTTTAACTTGAAAATGTGATCATATTTTTGAAAATCCTCAAAACCATGGGGTTGCTTCATAAATACATCTTCTTTGATAAATCCATTTAAAAATTTACTCTTCACATCCATTTGAAAATTTTTGAAATTAAGAAAACATGAGAATGCACAAAACATGCGAATAAATTCTAGTCTAGCAACATGAGCATAAGTCTCGTCATAATCAATTCTTTCTTCTTGATTATAAACTTATGCCACTAGACATGCTTTATTGTGTAGAACATGTCCATTCTCATTTAGTTTATTTCAAAACACCCATTTGGTACCAATTATCAATTAACCAATAGGTTTAGGAACACGTTTCCAAACTTGGTTTCTTTCAAATTGATTAAGTTTCTCTTGCATGTCATTAATCTAAAATTTATCAAGAAAAGCATCTGCTACTGATTTAGGTTCTATTTGAGAAATAAAAGCTACATTAGCTGCTATATTTCTATTAGAAGAATACGTACCTACTCCCTTGGATACATCACCTATAACAAGTGTCTCTGGATGGTATGGCATGAATTTTATCTTTTTAGGTAGACTCTCCAGATAGTTCTCGTCGATAGCAATATCTTCAGGTGCTTTGGATTGGTTTCGTACATCTTCGTCATCATTGTCGCTAAATTTCTGACTGTTGAGCTCATCAAAGAAAACATTAATATATTCTTCAACAATCATAGATCTCTTATTAAAAACCATATATCCCTTACTCTTGGTAACATACCTGAGGAATATCCATTTGTCTGCCTTCGAGTCAAACTTACCCAACTTATCCTTGGTGTTCAAGATAAATAAGCGACATCCAAAAACTTTAAATAAGAATTATTAGAAATCTTTCCAAACCACAGTTTATAGGGGGTTTACTTCGACATAGGTCGAATTAACACCCTATTCAAAACATGACAGGCTGTACTTACAGCTTCTGTCCAAAAATATTTTGGAAGATTGTGTTGGTTAATCATGATTCCAGCCATATTGCTTAAAGTTCTATTCTTCTGCTCTACAACACCATTTTGTTGAGGAGTTCTAGGACAAATTTTTTTATGGTAATATCCATTACCATCATAAAACTTTTTGAAATCAGTATTTTTCAAATTCGCCGTCATGATCAATTCGGATTCGAGTAATCATGAAGCTTTTTTCGTTTTGAACCTTTATACAAAATACTTAAAATTTAAAAATGACATCGCTTTTACTTGATAGAAAGTAAATCCATGTAAATCGAGAAAAATCATCAATAATAACAAAAATGTTAAGCTTACCGCCACGACTAGCGACTCTATTAGGACCAAATAAATCCATATGAATTAATTGCAAGGGTCTAGAAGCGCTTACAGTTTTGATGGATTTAAATGATGACCTAGTTGTTTTATTCTTTTCATAATCTGAATATACCATCTCTCTCTTGAAAGAAATTTTTGTGATTCCTTTTACCAGTTTCTTAGGAGATAGCCTTAAGATGGTATCCATGTTAGCATGTCCTAGACTCATGTGCCATAGCCAACTTTCATCTTGATTGACTACTAGGCACTTTCCTGTACTGTTAGAACTTTCTAAAAAAACGTATATATTGTCTTCCCTAATCCCTTCATATATGAGATTACCATTAGACATTTCGTATATAAATCATTTATCTTTCACAAAGTTGATACCATAACCATTAGCTGCTAAATGACTAATGCTCAATAGGTTATATTTTAATTATGTGACTAGACAAAAATCTTTTATTTTTGAGTAGGGAGATATACCAACATTATCATTACCTATAATATTACCTCTAAGATTATTACCAAAGAAAAAATATCCTTCTCTCTTCATCGATAGCGTAGCGAATAAGGATGCATCACCTGTCATGTGCCGCGAACATCCGCTATCAAGGATCCATTTGCTTTTAACATGATAGGGTTGAAGGCCCACCTACAAAATGAGTAGATGTAACCTTTGGTACACAATTTCTTCAAGGGTCCAACTTGATTAGTTTTAGGAATCCAAGTAAGCACATTTGTGTCAACTAATTTTCTAGCTCTACAATACTATGATATGTTCCCGTGTTTACCACAATATGTGCATGCAACTTTTAAAGTAGTATTCTTTGTTTTTGTGTTGACATGCTTCTTTTGTGTCTTTCTTAAAAACCTATATGTGAAAGCATGGTTATAAGAAATGTGTTGCATACATGCTTTCTTTGGTTTAGTCTTTTGTGGTATATGCGTAGTATAGGGACTAATCTTAGGTTTGTAACATGGGTGACCTGTTTGCCTAATTTGATCTCCAACTTTTTAGAGATCACACAAGACTCATCGAATTTGGCAGTCATATCAGTGAGTCTCTGTGTAGTGACCAAGTGTCTCTTCTTTTCTATGTCATACAGTTCTTATTTTTTGACAAAGTCTTTTTTTTTCTTTTCTATAGTGAGGATAGCCTCATGATAGTCCAGTCTAATCTTGGCTATCTCCTCCGTGTTATAGGTAGTAGACGTTTATTTGATATCTTCAAGAAGATTAGACAGTCTTGCTAATTCGGTTGTGTATGCCTTAATCTCTTTGCGAGACTGCTTATACTTGTCCAACACATTTCTATGCTCTTCAAGTAGTTCGCTGAAGGCATCTTTTAACTGGTCAATATAAAATCATCATAAATAGGGTTTTCTAATACCTTTTCATATGCCATCAGGCAGACATTTGCACTATTGTTGGGTCTGTCCTCCTCTTCTGATTCACTGGCCTCACTTTCATGCCAGATGTTGGTGTTTGTGTACTTTTAACCAGTTGTTGCTTTCCTACTCGATCTTGATCGGTCATATGGACTGCCTTTCTTTGCTAGTGGACATTCGTTCTTCATGTGCCATGACTTCTTGCATCAAAAGTAGATAGTATCTTATTCATTGCTTTCACGGATATCCTTCTTCTTTCGGCTTGATCGCTCAAACTTTAAGAATTTCTTGAAGTTCTTGACCAGTAGTGGCTCTTTCTTACCATCAGAATCTTTATCATCAGTATCATTACATGAGAATCTTCTAGCTTGGACTTTGAAGGCGATGTATTTTTCTTTGGGGGTTGCCTCTTCAAAGTCTTACCAATCTAGCTCATGGGTCATGAGCTTGCCCATAAGTGTCTCCAATGTCATTGTGGTGAGTCATTTCCATCTATGATCGCGGTGGCCTTCGGGTTCCAGTTCTTGGTTAGAGCCTGCAGTACTTTCTTGATCTTCTCGAGGTTGCTATAATCCTTTTCAAGAGATTGTAGAGGATTAGTAATATCTAGAAAAAGAGTGAACATCTGTGTAATTGATTCACCGGGTTTTATCTTGAATGCCTCGTACTTTTGTGTCAATCTACTGATCTTGGATTCTTTCCCTTGGAAAGTTCCTTCATGAGTTACCTCAAGAAGTCTCTGAATCTCATTAGATGTGGCACAAGTAGATACGCGATTGAACTCGATTTTTTCAATTATATAAAATAATGTATTGATGGCTCGTACATCTAGACTAGCCTGTGTTATTTCATGCTCAGTATATTTATTATGGAGCTTGTCTACTAGAATACCATCAATCACTGCTAGGTGATTTTTAGTAACCGTCTATAACTATCGACCAAAGATCGAAGTCTAGTGACTTAGAAAGAAACTCATTCATGTTTTCCAATATCTATAGTTTGTTCCATCAAACAGTGGAGGTCTATTTGTGGATTGCCTTTCACCGTTGAACATAGATTTAGTGGCTGCCATATATACCCTCTAGGTGGTTATGCATATGTATAACCTGCTCTGATGCCAATTATATGACCATTGAGCACCTATAGAGGGGGGACGAGTGAATAGAGTGTGTACATATAACGGAATAAATATCATAATTTAACAACTATTTAATATAGATAATCAAATATAAGTAAAATTAGATGAATATCAGTATATGAATTACAGTAAAAGTAAAGAGTTAAGAAGACTGAAACTCTGTGACACAAGATATATACTGGTATCCCTCGTCGAGGACTAGTCCAGTCTTGAGTACTCTTGCTCGATGTTAATCCACTATGACACAAACTTTAACTGAGTGCTTGCAACTCTTACAACTCCGTGCTTGGGGATAAGTGCACGACCAACTTCAACAATACCGTGCTTGGCTATGACTGTAAGACCGACTCTTGAAGGTATTTTAAAAACAAAAAAGTTTTCTGAGATAGCCTCCAACACAACTCTTTAAACCAAACTCTAGATTGAACTGAAACTGATACTGGCTTGGCTAAGAGTAGTATAGGCTAGATATGAAAGTGTATAGCTCGTAGAAAATACTTAAGGAATAGAGAAAAGAGAAAGTGAATGGGATATCTAAAATTGTGAAAGTTTTTCTCTATTTATAGTTTTTTTGTGAACCGAATTCGGGAAGAGTTCAGATGCAAAAATCTCACATTCGAACGTTGGATATAGATATTCAGGAAGTTCAAAAACAGGTTGAACAGACTTGACCGAACTCGGGCTGAGTTCTATATGGGTTCTAACAGAACTGATTTGGGCTATTTTGATGGATTTTGGGCTATTTTGTTTGTGGACTTGGGATAAAAATTTTATGGATAGGAAGGCTGAATTTTATGGACTAAAAATAGCTAAGCCAGTACCGATCTGATCTATCTTACATATTTTTCTAGACTCAAATAAAGATAAAAATAAAGAATAAATATGTAAAAGTCTTGATCTTGATTCCATTACTTTTGGTTCTTGATAACGATGAGAAGTTTGTAGCAGTAGGTGCAGATATTCTGACTTGATACTTGTAACTGTGTATATTTTACGTATCGATCAAAGTTGACATTGATTATCAAAATCAGGTATGATCATGACCAGTGGGCTAATAGAAGTAACTCTATCAACATTCAATAAGTACGTAAGCTTTTCATTCTTAAGCTTATATGGTAGGACATCTTTTCTTGCTTGCTTATACTTATCTAGAATCTTCTAGTAATCAGTAAATAAATAATAGAAAGCATCAGATAATTTATTATAAGAAAATTCATTCTCTTTAAAAAGAGGATAATTCTGTACCTATAATGCCATAAGCATATATTTGCAGCTTGACAAAAGCTTTCTTCTTCTTCTGAGTCGCTTGCTTCGCTTTCACACCATATGCTCGTGTTAGTGTACTTGCGAGATGATGATCTTTCTTTGTTTGATCGTTCATAACATTCTCCTTTTTTACTTTTGGACAAACCTTTTGTATGTGTACTGGTCTTCTGCAGTTCTAGCATGTTGGTTCTTCTTCAAATTCTTTCTTCGTCTTGCGATATAACATTTCATACTTTAGATTTTTTTGAATTTCCTAAAAATTTTTGCCATATCATCATCGTTTGTTTCATTATCTTCAGATATATCGTCAGAAGTTCTTTTGTGATATGCCCTGAGTGCCTCGTTATTTTCCTTGGGTGTTGATTCTTCGAGGTCGTTGAGATCAAGTTCGTGTGTCATCATCAGTGTCTTAAGAGACATAACTGTGAGATCGTTTCCTTCAATAATTCCAATCGCCTTGGAATTCCAGTTCTTGGCGAGTCCTCGAAGTACCTTACAAATCTTTTCATGATTTGTATATTCTTTTCCAAGAGAAGTAAGAGGATTAGTAATACCAAGAAAATATGTAAACAGTTGTTTAATTGTATCATTTGGCTTGATTATGAAAGTCTCATATTCTTGAGTGAGTATACTGATCTTAGATTCCTTCCCTTATGAAGTTCCTTCATGAGTTACCTTAAGAAGTTTCCAGATCTCGTGTGAAGTGTTGCATGTAGATACTCTATTAAACTCAATATTATCTAAAGCACAAAATAAAGCATTTACAACTCTAGCATTAAGACTGGATTATTTTTTCTAGATCAGTGTATCTATCATAAAACTGTCTACAAGAATACCATCAATCAATAATCCATTCGGCTTTTTGTAATAGTTATATCAATTGACCAGAGGTATAAGTCAAGTGATTTAAGGGAAAAGCTCATTCATGTCTTCCAATAGGTATAATTTGTTCCATCAAATAGTGGGAGTCTATTTATGGAATGCCCTTCACTGGTGAATATTGATTTCATGACTGCCATGTAAATATATATACTCTAGAGTGTTATATTTGTATATAACATGCTCTGATACCAATTGTAAGAAATTGGAATCAGTGTATAACAATTAATATTAAGCCAAATAATAGAGTCCTTGCTTTGATACCAATTATATGACCGTTGAGTACCGCTAGGGGGTGAATAGAGTGTATTTTTGCAGCGGAATAAAAATTATCACTAAAAATTTATACGACAGTAATCAAACTAATATGAAGCAGGCAGTATATATGTAAACACGTAAGGTTAGGAGAAGTTGTTTTGTAATCGTGCGATCCCTCTCATTCGCGTGCTCTGGAGGAACCATTTGGTCGATGAGTTAACTAGGGAACAGGAATCAGAGATGAAGGAGAAGTTTCCTTTATTATTCTCTTAGAGGTTGGTTCTATTCTTATGTTTCGAGGACGAAATCTTTTCTTAGTTGGTTAAGACGTATTACCTAGCGCCAACATCGTGCCCCATTTCTCATTTGTCGCAAGCGTGGTTAAGAACACTATCGCTATCGATTGATCAGGACTGGTTGAATTAACATCCTTTACTTGTTATAAAATAGTTTCTTCGGAATTAATTCCCATATTCAACGGATTGTGCCTCGAGGATGGACTATGCGGTTGAGTCGGAAGAGACCTCTTGTTGCTCTATTTTTTGTATCGCACTTGCTTCTTTGGCTTTGGTATTATGATTACATTTTCGTAAATGTTTTCGGTGTATTTCATTGCTTGCTTTCTGCGAACTTCACAATTCTTATCGAACTCGAAATAGAAGGATAAAAGTGCTGATTCATTGCTTATGGGATTTTAGGTGATCGCGTAGGCGCCGTCAAGCACAATCGTCCTTTTTTCTCTCGCTTTAAGTAAATCTAGGTGAGTGACTCACCCTTCTCCCCTTGACCCTCTTCGCTCCAATCAATCAATAACATCAATATGAATCAATGTGCTAGATGTAGCCGCAACAACACAAATGCTTATGCTAAATGAACTATTATATAAATTCTTACGTACACGGGCTATAGAACTGCTTTATCATAAAACTGTTATGTGCTTTATATATATTATGCTTATATAGAACTGTGCTAAGCAAGGATTAAATCGATTAAATGAATACAAGAATACCATGGAATGTGCCTTGAATAACTAGTTTAGCTTAGCACGGTCATGGAAAACTTATGCACATGGGCGATATTTCTTCGAACGGTATCCCAGGGGCCATAAGACCGATCCGGCCTGCCGTAGCATATCTTCGAGAATTTGATTCACGCGCTCCGTTTGGCCATCAATCCGAGGATGGTAAGCTGTGCTACACATCAACTTAGTATCCAAAGCTGACTGAAGTCTACTCTAGAAGCACGACAGAAATTGTCCATCCCAATCTGAGATAATAGATACTGGAACTCCGTGCAGCCGCACTATCTCGTCGAGATATATCTGAGCCAGGCTATCGTTAACTTTGATGGCACTGAAATGTGCCGACTTGGTTAGTTGATCGACGATAACTAAGACGACACCATTCCCATGTGGCATCTTCTGCAAGCCAACAACAAAATCCATGCTCACATGCTCCCACTTCTATTTTAGAATCGCCAGATTCTGTATCTCTCCGCCCGACCTCTGATGGTCAGCTTTCAGCCGCTAACATGCCATGTATTATGACACGAAGGGTGCCACAACCTTCTTCATTCCGTTTCACCAGAAGGTCGTACAGAGGTCCTTATACATCTTTGTGCTGCCAGGATGCAAGAATACTTTGTGTAATGCACCTCCGACATTATTTTCTTTCTGAATTTTGAGTCATCTGGAACACATAGTTGGCCTTTCAACCGTAGCACGCCGGTCTCATCTTCCATAAAGTTGGTCGCCATACCCGTTGAAATTAGCTCTCATATTTTTTCATGTACGAATTGTCCTGCAAGCTTGGCTCTAGCTGTAATTGCGCTAGCTACAGTCCCCTGAATTGAACCCAGAGGCCGATGCCCATCTCTTCTAGGAACCGTAGTAGCCTGCTGTTGATGGATAATACGGTAATTTTTTTCGACTCAGAGCGTCTACCACAATATTTTCTTTGCTCGACATATAGTCAATCATTAAGTCATAGTCCTTGATTAGTTCTATCCAACGCCTTTGCCATAAGTTCAGCTCTTTCTGAGTGAAGAGATACTTGAGACTTTTGTGATCGGTGTGGATGTTGCACGCCATGTCATAAAGGTAGTGTCACCATAATTTTAGCGCAAACACAATTGTCGCTAACTCCAAGTCAGGCATCGGATAGTTCTTCTCATATAGCTTCAACTGTCTTGGGGATAAAGATATCACATTGTCTCGCTGCCTGAGCATACGTCCCAAGCCCTGGCCTGAAGTATCGCTGAAGATTTGAAAACCCTCTACCCCATCCGGAAGTACAAATATAGGGGCCGAAACGAGATGCAACTTCATGTTTGCAAGAACAAAAGTTTTCCAAGAAAACTGTGCTACAAACTAAGAAAGAAGGTACAAAAGTACAATTTTGATTCTAAGGAGTACAACTATAGGAATCTGATCAGAAAATGATCACTTTATCCCTTGGACGATGTGATATCGAAGAAGAAAGCCTCTTGAACATGCTGCAATAATTTAGTTAGGAGATTATGATCATTAGTGATGCTTATGAAGTGAATTGGAACTCTATTTATAGAGTTTTGAAATTACTGTAGTTAAACTGATTCGCGCACAGTGCAATTAGCACGCCATTACCCTTTTGTGCGAACGATTGGCTTAACTGCAAGGGACGTATGGCATTCTGTGAGAGAGATACGCTTGGTCATGGGCAGTATTATGTACGCGTTCTTCGAGATTAGTGGCATACGTGCCATGTCATCTAACTGCTTTTGGATGATACTAATCACTTGGCACATACCAATGAATAATGTGGCACTATATGGTTAAAATATTAAATCTGTAGGGATTGATTACCTCACACCAAATGATGAATAGCGCAGGGCAACTGACAATCATTATGATAAATCTGACACAATCTTTTCGAGCGCTATGCGCTCGGGATTCGAAAGGATTTTCCTCAACTGACGTGTTGTTAGTCATTATGACAAGAGCCTCAGCTTCTCGAGAAAGTTTTCTAAGTGGCAGCCCAGAGTTATGCGCTATTTGTTTCTAAGCAAGATTTAATAGATGAGTCCTGGCACCATTTATGCATAGTGCAATGCATTTCTTTAGCAATTTTCAGCTTCTACAAAGACCCCCTTCAAAGTTTTCAAATTTCAAAAATTGAAATACTTTGAATAAGAAGTAGCTTCGCGCGTTTGGTGCACCACAGAAGCTTAATCGACCCCGAGTTTTGCACACAATTTGTGCAACCGTTACACCTAGATTTTGGCTATAAATATCTTTGAGGAGAGAGAAAAAAGCTTTTACTCGAAAACTTCTCTCTCAAGCTCTTCATTTTTCGATCATCAACAATGGCCCTAAAGAGATCGGTCACGAACAAAGGCAAGGGAATCGTCGGAGCTCTGCCACATACGTCGCCGTTGAGGGCACCACAGTACGCGCCACCATTGGCGAGAGCCGAAGAAGCAAATCCTGCTCTCGAAGGTGATTATTTCATCGGAGAGGATGATGAACAGTATATTCAGCTCCATCTGATGGCAGCGCCAACTAAAGGCCAATGCCGACCACCTCTTTCAGAGTGCTGGTTAGCGCTGTGCAATTTTCTAAATAGTACTACCTCTTTCAGAGTGTTGGCTAAAACATCTCGCATGCTCTTTGTTTATACAAAGTACGCTGTCTAAAATCTTGCATGTGCAAAAACAATAACTGACATAACACATGTACAAATTTTGAACATTTTCCTGCTGTACGCGCAATTTGGAGAACGGTTATGCACAAATCTGCCATAGTGCATGCACTTAACTAGAAGGCTATCTTGCGCCATTTAGAGACTGTTACACTGCATACGCAATTTAGAGATTGTCATGTGAAGGCTAAGATTTGTGCAATGTTAAAATCTCTTCGTTAATAATCCTTCATGATTTTAACTTTTGTTTCTTCTCTTGCTGTTGACCTCAGGGAAGATCCTCATGCAGAGATAGTGACCTCTGCTTTTCGAGTACCAGAATATCAAAAATATTTATCTCATGTCTCCTTCTCGCAGTATGACCTTCCAGCTACTAGGAGAGCTCTGCTAGAGTCCCAAGATGACAGAACTTTATTATGTCTGATGAATGGTGAACCCTTCATAAGTATGGATCAGGTTCCCCATAAGAAACTAGCCATCTTGTTTGGCGAAGCCTTTGAAAAAGATTCATAGCCTAAGTCGAAGCGAGAAAAGCGAGTTTATCATAGTGGAGATAAATTAGTATATCTCACAGATATGACGAGACATTTATCTCTATCCCGTTACGCTCATGCCAGCTATCCTCGAAACATGGCATGGGATCTGACTCCTTTCCAACAGTCTAGGTTTGGAAAAATATGCCATAGAGTAGGACCCCAGAAGAGGGACATATTCTTCAGTTCATTAAAGAAGCATAGCACACATTTGAGAGGCCTTAAACTGAGTTGTGTGCCGACTGAAGACTTGTCTTTGATGATTCTGGTCAAAATATCTTTCTTTGCGAACCTCTTTGTTAAAGTCGGAGGAGCATATCCGACCCCGAATATGCGGCTGACGGGTTTGATAAATCCAGACATCAAACGTTGGAATCGACTTTCAGTATGGGCTTTGAATAACTTTAAAGACAAGCTACTTGAATCGGAGCTTTATGAACCTATCTTGACCACTTATTGTAGTATCCGTACAAATTCTAACATATTTTTAGCCTTGGTGGAGAGGTACGACAATAAGATAGGTACTTTTTTGACTCCTCATGGAGAGATAGGCCTCACCCTTCACGAGATGCAATACATCTCACATCTGCCAATGGGTGAGAACCCCTATGAGGAATACGTGCCAGCTAATGATAAAATAGATGCCTTGGCCAAGAAGAACCCGCAAACGGTGGTAGTCTTTGAAGAGTTGTTATGCTATTTCTTGATTTGCACTCTTTTGTATAAGAGCAAGACGATGGGGACATGCTACTTGTCCAAATGGTTAGTGTATCTATTCTTGGGCCATGTCTCGAAAAGTAAGGTACAAGAACACTTAGATTGTGAACCCGGCTTCTTCGAACCACTCAGCAGCAGTACTATCGAGAGACTGATAGAAAAGTCAAGGCATTCTGACAATGAGCTATTGGAAGATTGGTGTGATTTTGCTGCTGGCACTCCTATCGAGACTTTTATAAGATAAGGTAGTATAAAGATGTCTCAAGAAGCTACTTTGGCAGGCTTTCTCTCTTTTTGGCTGTGACAGTTTGTGGTTCCCGAAGCCAGTACCGTTAACCGATTCCATCGAGGTGTACTATTCGTCGCTATGTGTTTAGTATTTGGGTACAAGATGGACATTCTTTCTACGATGACTTGCTAGCTGAATGCAGGTTTTCGTTCATTTAAAAACACCATGATGGAGAAGCCCGACACTCGAGATGAGTTTCCTCGCACTGAGATGCCATATACTTATTTATTTGGCAGGTTACTGCTGCATCATCCCACTTTAATGGATCCAGCTCTTGGTTCTATGGGAGGAGATTTCATTTGATGTTATGCCACGTCTCGATGGAAGGTGAACTCCCTTTTTGATTGTAGAAAGGCACTGAACATGGGTTCTGAGTGGAAGTTCTTCAGCATTGCTCCTCCTCCTGGATATGTGAATCTTCCATCTCTTCTTACGGACTTAGAGCCTATGGTTACTCATCCACCACCAGTAGCTTTCATGTGGTTGAAGATGATCAGACCTTCTCTCCTAGAATATCGGTTCGAGGTTGAGTGTTTTCTGGAACCATATCTGCCTAGCCGATTTGCTTACCAATTCAGCTACGATCAAATGCATGTTGGAAATGCAACCACCTGTCTAAAAGCCTCTGGATATTTGATCGATGGTGCTAGAGGATGGAGGTACTATAGTGCGAGGGGCATGCAAGCTACATTCACCATGCCTTCTGCTACCTTTGAAGTGGGCCCGCGTATGGTACATACATATACAAATTTCTATACCTCATCCAATACCTTTTTTGAGGGTTTCCCTTTATCTGATAGCTTTGTTAGTGTCCGAAGGTCACGGGCAGGGAACAAGACCACTCTGGAATTTACAAAGGCTGAAGAGAATGTTCCTACTGATGAGCCTCTAGAGGCTACGCTCGTCGGTTTCCCCGATGAAGTATATCATGCGTTGCATGTCACCCTTAAGAAACGGAAAAAAAATCTCCCATAAAAGGGATCAACAAAAAGCAGAGAACTGGGGACTTATCTACCTAGTCTGCCCCAGATGAGCCTCATTCTCCTGCTAAAGTACAGGAGAAGAAAAAAAAGATGCAATTATTATTGAAAAGCCCATGGCGAGGACAAGGCTTCAAACACGACAACAAGAAGCGGGGCTTTCTTCTGGGGGAACCTCTTCTTTCAAGGGAATCACCCTATCTCCTATCCAAAAGACAGACAGGATTTCCATTGAAGAGACCAGTAGAGAGCCGGCTGTGCGGGATGAACCTTCCGGAACCGAGGGATCGCCTCCAATGCCGCTCAAGCGCAAAGTGAGGAGAAAATTATTAGCAACCAAAGTTGTGCAGGAGAAAACTGTCAGTACTGGGGCAGTCTCCTGATCATCTAGAACCAGATCGACCGTCTCCAAAAGGTGATACTCTTACTCTTTCAGTCCAACAAGAGTTATTAGATGTTAACCTATTGGCCATTTGTATTAAAAAAATTTCATCTCCAGAGCCTCCTCCAACTAATACTCCCGCTCCAGCTGCTGTAGCAGACACTCCTTCTATTACTGTCTAAAAACCAGTAGTCATAGGGTTTCACCATTCCTCTGTCTACAACGTCATTGGCGACGTTTGCTTTAGTGGGTATAATCTCGCCACCATCCTCTGATGATGCTTCAGGGGTCACGGTTCCTGAAGAAACATTAACCTCAAAAGATGTTATTTCGTATGTCCTAGCTCCTTCCATATCCCAAACTCTCGCACTCTCCCGAGAAGATGAGAAGATGATAGAAGCGCTAAATAGCTATAATTTTGGCGATGAGCTGATCGAGGAGGATCCCATTGATGCTTCCTCCGATCTTGATAAATCTAAAATAAGCCAAGATCAAACAACGACCCAGGAGGGTCAGAACTTGACGACAAAGGATGGTCAAATTACTGTTGAGGATGAAAAAGAGCATCCTGCTGAAGAGGAGGGCGACCAAAGCCCCAATAATGATGATCAGAATCTCGATGAACCACAAGGCGATGAGAATTCCGATGTTGAAGTCGAGGGCGATGGAAGTCCTAATGATGATGAGAGTGAAAAAGACTTTGTGGAGGGTCTTGAAGACACTGGGGTGATAAGAACTCTGATGATGACGAAGAAGGTGACAAAGACCTTGCTAAATGTCTCAAAAGCATTGGGGGTGATGAGAACCCCGATATTGATGCTGAGGGGATTCAAACCCCTATTAAACAAGTTTTCGAAACGTAAGTGACAGAGGTAGCAGCCCTAGGAGGACAAGCTGAGTCAGGGGCTGGAAACAGCCATTTTATGTCGAAAGGCTCCAAAATTGGAAGCAGCCAGGCGGCTGTATCTGCTTCTACAATAGTAAGACTCATTACAGAATGAAATACTACACCCCGTGACACTCCATACATGCCACCGGGCCCAGGTAAATTTATGACTTTATTTACCCTTGTTTCTTTATTTGATGTTGTGTGATATAATGATTTCTATTTTGAATTGTAGTGGGTCATGTGAGAACGATCACTGAAGTCCCGTTAACTTTTGTTGCTGTCAGCCTCAGCTATACTATGGCTCCCTTAGACGTTGGGACTTATTCCATGGAGGGAAGCTTCTCAGGGATGCCTGCACTAAAATCCCCTGGTGCACAAGCTGCTGTTCCTCTAATTTCTGCAGAAGGAGGAGTTCCTGCTGAAGTGGAGACACCTGGTGTATCGACGATGACACGTAGCATCGTCGAAACTTATACAAGTGCCTTCTACACTTCCTTGAGCACTCTTGTTCAAATGGCAATAGAGAAGAATCATCCTTATGATTTTGTAAGGAGAACTTCTTCTTTCTCGATTGAAGCCATACGCGGTCTTGGTTAAAAGAGCTAATTACTTAGAGCAGATTATGAAGGAGCTTGAGGAGCATATTCAGTCTTATCAAGAGCTGACCATAGGAAATATACATAGACTGGTAGATACGGAATATGAGGTTATAGCTCGTGAATATGAAGAACGACGGTAGCACTAGATAATTCTATGGTTGCCATCTCAATACAGTATGGAGAGATAGAATCAAATATTGCTGAGGTTACCTCTTCCATTGAGCGAAGAGAGAAAAATAATCAACTGAGGGTCAGGCTCGCCTTCGAAGTCTAGAGGCTGAAATAGCCAGAATTCGTACATCGATCACAACAGCTAAGAAGCGTCAAGAAGAAGTGCTTAAGTTATCTCAATTTGCCTCCAGCCGTCTAGTTGATCAGATTAGGCATCGAAATGATTTTATCCAAGTTCGGAGTGCAGAGATAGAACATCAAGTTACATCAATTCAACCTTTGCTTCCAGAGTCCAGGAGGGACTTAGCCAGGACGAGAGTAATTGCCACCAGGGTAGAGCGAGCTGATTCTTTAAAAAAGATGATCTCTGACCTTAGCACTCAGCCTCCAAAATGAAGTTTTAAGAAAGAATGTAGTAACTCTTTTTTTAATTTTTTTGGGATAAATATAATATTTTTGTTTGTTTGCATGATTTGCATGGAATGAAGAATTGACGATCTTTTACGGCTCTATCACTTATTATGTATCTGTTTAAGACACAAGTAATAGGTAGGAGTAAGAAATATATTTAGAGGTAGTAAACATGACATTTTTCTTGAAAATAATCAACATTCATTATATTTGTTTAGAGGTAATGTGGACGTGACAAAATATAATTTTGGCATGTTGTTACTTCATGGATGACATTATCAAAGGTAATATGGACGTGACAAGTCGTAGAATGTAGATATTATAATTCATAGGTAATGTGGACGTAAATTCGTATATCTATTGAGTCCTTGGGCAACTAGAGCTCATGAATAAGATATCTTTTAAAATAGATAGGTTTCAAAAGATGATGTTTGCGATGATGTAATAGATGTTATGGGTTAATCTTTTGAGGATGTATCATAAGATTTGGATAGACTCTAATAAAATTTTTTGAGGATTTATTATCTGTGGTTTTATTTACTAATGAGTAAATAAAACATAATAACTTGAAGATTTGGGATATGTAAAATATTTGTTAGAAAACATGATAAAATTTTTTAAACATGATATTTCTTCAGGAATTTTCCATTGATAGGCATCATAGCAATTCGTCCATCCATCCCGATCAGCTGACAAGCTCCGTTAAAGAAAACTTTGCTTACAACATAGAGACCTTCCCACTTTAGCTCAAACTTGTCTTTGCACATGTGTGTTATAGTCATAGGACGTCTGACAGTAAGGACTAGCTTGCCTTTTTGAAAGGTTCGTACTCTGACTTTGCGGTTAAAATCTTTCAAGATTCGAGCTTTATATAGCTCAATGTGCTGTTGAGCTAGTAGCCGCTTCTCGTCGAGTGCTTCGAGCTCCTGAAGTTGAAGACAGTCATTATTTTCCACTGTGAGTTCGTTTGCGATAGCTATATCCTCAGAGATAGAATTTGAATTTTTAAGGGTAAAATAGCTTCGCATCCATACACCAAAGAGAAATGTGTACAACCGGTCGGGGTACGTATAGTGGTACGGTACACCCATAGACATTCTCCAAGCTTTTTGCTCTAATTTTATTTATTGGCAGAAACGAACTTCTTGAGAAACTTGATGATTGTTTTATTAAAAGCTTCTGCTAGACCATTAGCTGCAGGATTGTAAGCTGTGGAAGCAACATTATTGATCCGATTGTCATCACATAATCGAGTAAATTTTTGACTAACGAACTGAGGTCCGTTGTCATGGATAATTCATCGAGGAACACTTAATCGATAGATCACATGATGCTTGATGAAGCTGATGACACTGCTTCTCTTGACTTCTGCTATGGAAATAGCTTCTTCCTATTTTGAGAAATAATCGGTTATAGCTAGGATAAACTGATTCTTCGAGATAAGGGCGGATTGATGGAACCAATGACATCCATGCCCCAAGCTTCAAAAGGTCAGGATGTTGTAGTGGGATGCAAGGACTCTGATGGTTGATGGATAAAATCCGTATAGATTTGACATGCTCAATATTTCTTTGCATATTCGATTGTGTTCGTCATCATGGTGGGCCAATAGTATCCCATACGTCGAAAACGATCCTATAGCTTAGGACCAGGCTGATGTGTACTGCAAACACCGTCATTGGATTTACGTAATATCTAGTTTGTTTCATCTCCCACAAGACAGCATAGGAGCAGACCATCAAATGATCGACGGTAAAAGTTTTGGAGGAGTGATTGTAATAGAATCGAAGCGACCGACGACGGACTGTCGTTGCATCTTTAGGGTCTTCGGGTAAAATATCATGTACCGCAAAGTCAATAAAATGAGCCCTCCAGTCTTCGCTAGTAAAGCAAATTTCAAGTGAATTACTAAATTCAACGTTCAGATTATTCTCGATGCAGAATAATTCTCGATTAGTGATGACGATTAGCTGTTGTCATTTTACTGGAATTGCTAAAACTGCTGCTAAATTAACAAGTACGTCTTCCTCTGTATTGCATGCTTGGCGTAAATGTTCAATAAAGAAACCTTTGAATGATGCGGCCAGTTTGACTGCTGCTTCCTGGTATAGGATGAAATCTTGATGCCGAACTTCAATGTACCTCCATCCTGATTGACAATCACCTTAGAGTCTTCGTATACTTCAAGTTAGTCGTTATCCAGCTGTTTAGCTAACTGGAGATCGATGAGTAAAGTATTGTATTCAGCAACATTGATAGAGCATGGCTCGTCTAGAGAGTAGGCTCTTTGAATAGCTCGTCCTTCTGGGGATACAAGGACAACTTTGACTCCAGCAATGATGATACCGTTGGGTCCAAGTCCATATGCACCATCAAAAAAATAGATGCCAAGCGAGTATTTCTTCTAAAATAATGTTGGTCTCTAGAGTTTCATCAGGAATTTCATCGTAGAGTTTTGAAGTTTCAGGAATTGGATGTGCAGCCAAGAAGTCGGCTAAGGCTTGACCCTTAACAGACTTTTGTGGGACGGAAACCATATCATACTATGCTAGTAGTATCGCCCATGTAGCAAGTCTGGAGTTGAGTGTACTAGGATTCTTCATCAAAACTCATAGAGGATTGACTTTGGAGATGACATGAATAGTCTGGCCCGTGATGTAATGACACATTTTCTGGACAGCGAATATCATGGCTAGACATTCGTCTTCTACCGGGTTATATCGATGTTCAGCACCAATCATTGTGCGACTAAGATAATAAATTGCTTGCTCATAACCTTTTTTATTCTTCTGGGCTAGAAGGTCACCGAGAGAGTGATCCATTGCTCGATCATACATCAGGAAGGGTATTCCTATGATTGGAGGAACTAATACTGGGGGTTCTTTAAGTACCACTTTATGTCTTCAAATGTTTGCTTGCATTCATTAGTCCAAACGAAGGATACACCTTTCTTCATCAATTGAGTCAACGGTCTGCATCATCAAAGAGATATTTGAGATAAATCTCATAATGTATGCAAGTCGTCATGGAATCCTCGTAGCTCTTTTAGGTTGCGTGGAGGACACATCTTTTGAATGGCTTTAACTTTCTCTGGGTCAACATGTATACTCTTAGAGGTAATAACGAATCCGAGAAATTTACAACTAGAGACTCCCAAAAATGACTTGGTGGGATTCAACTTAAGTTGATGTTGGCATATTAGATCGAAAATATTTTTTAAGTCTTGGATGTGATATTCCTTTAGACGACTTTTGACAGCAATATCGTCGACATAGCATTTGACTATTTTTAATAAATGTTCACGGAAGATGGTGCTTATAGCCCGCTGATAAGTGGCACCAGCGTTCTTGAGACCGAACAACTTGACTGTGTAGCAGTAGGCTCCGAGAGGAGTACAGAAAGTTGTATGTTTTTTTATCTTCGGGGTTAATCCAAATCTGATTATACCCGGAGAATCCATCCATGAAGGACATTCGTTCGAACCCGCTGGTATTGTCGATCATGACATCAGTGATTGGAAGAGGAAATTCGTCCTTGGGACAAGCTATGTTAAGGTCCCTGAAGTCAATGCAGACTCATACCTTCCCTATTTTTTTATAACCGGGACAACATTAGACACCCAATCTAGATGTTGTTCTTTTCTGACAAAGCCGCAAGCGATGAGCTTCTTGACTTCAGCTCCTATGGTGTCCATCATGTTGGCCCATTGGTCATATGGTCAAACTGATTTTAATAATTGATCAAACTCTGTCTGGATATATGAAGCTAGTCAGGATATCTCGGACTCTTGGACATGATCAAGAATGGCTATCTACACAATTCAAGACCGAAGCAATGTTTGCCTGTTCGAGTCTGTATTTCTTTGAGCAATATATTTTTTATTTTATTGAGTCTAGGAATACGTTGTACACCGAGTCGTACTGGCAAATAGGCTATTCCAAAATGATTTCAAAATATTTTTAAAATATCCTTAGTTTTGAAAAACATTCATATTAACAAAAGCTTCAAAAAGGTTTTCAAAAAGGTTTTCAAAAATCCCCAAAAACTAATTTTAAAAACATAACCTAACCCTGACAGAGTTCGACCAGAGTTCGGCCAGAGTTCGGTTAGTGGCCGTTTTGATTTTTGGATTCTCTGGAACTTGGTCCTCCTGCAGTTGCGGATTTGACCGAGATTTCCTCATCTAGTTCTGCCCGAATTCTGTCTTTGGAATTCCTATAAATAGAGAAGGTTTTCGATCATTTCAACACACTCATTCACTTTCAATCTTCTCTCTTCTAAAAAGCTTTCAGTCTTCCAAAGAGTTTTCTCGAGCTTCAAATTTCAGATCCCAAGCCAGTTACAATCCTCTAGTCGATTTGCCAGTACGGTACGGTCTAGAAGTTTCAGAGTGATTGTAATCAAAGGCTTGATAGAAGATTTAACTCTTCACAATTGAAGTTGGACGAGTTCTTCGTATCAAAGCTCGCATTGTAGAAGTTGTAAGGACTTCGTAAGAAAACTTGCGATTTTGCCAATAGTGGATTCAACTGGTAGCAAGAGTTCTACCGACTGGATTAGTCCTCAACAGAGGGAAAACAGTATACATCACTGTCTTTGCGTTTGCTTTCTTATCTCTGCCTTTACATTACTTAGTTGTGATTATTATTCTGTGATCTTACTGCTAACATTTTTTAATTAGCATTATTCTGCTGCCAACTCTATTCACCCCCTCTAGAGTATTATACTTTACGATTTTGTTCCTACAATTGGTATCAGAGCGGGTGTTACAGGTAAAGCAAGGTAACATTGCAATTATTTATTCATTTAATTAATTGTTATATAGATCACAGCACAACACATGGCAACTATGAAATTCATAAGTGAAGGCCAGGCCACAAACAGACCTCCACTGTTTGATGGTACGAACTATACCTATTGGAAAACACGGATGAGTTTCTTCTTGAAATCTCTTGACTTTGATTTATGGTCTATTATTATTGATGGCTATCAAAAGCCACCTCGTATAAATGTTGATGGAGTTCTAGTTGAAAAACCCCATAACAGATATATAGAGGAGGAAAAGAAAAAGGCCAGTCTTGACGCACGTGCTATTAACGCTTTATTTTGTGCTTTAGACAGAACTGAATTTAACAGGGTGTCTATCTGCACAACTGCTAATGAAGTGTGGAAGCTTCTTGAAGTCACACATGAAGGCACGACTCAAGTCAAAGAATCAAAGGTCAGCAGACTTACTCAAGAGTATAAGGCGTTCAAGATGAAGCCCAACGAAACAGTTACTCAGATGTTCGAAAGATTCTTGGATATTGTAAATCCTTTGTCCTCCCTAGCCAACGAGTACAGTAACCATGAAAAGATTCGCAAACTCCTGCGAGCACTTACCAAGAACTGGATTCCAAAGGCTACTGTGATCATTGAAGGGAACGACCTCACAACTATGTCCCTCGAAGTACTCGTGGGTAAGCTACTCACTCATGAACTGGAGCTACAAGATTTTGAAGAGCCTGCACCAAAGGAGAAGACAATCGCTTTCAAGGCTCAGCACAGAAAAGCTGCTGAAGGTGATTCAGACAGCAGTGAATCTGATGCTGAAGATCAAGCACTCCTAGCAAGGAAATTCAAAAGATTCATGAGATATAAGAAGAAAGCCAAAGAAAACAATAGCAGCAACAACTGGTATCAAGATGATGCTGTCTGCTATGGCTGCAAGAAGAAGGGACACATGAAGAAGGATTGTCCTACAAACTTATCATCAAGTAAGAAGGGCAACAGGTATGAAAAAGGGAACCTGAAGAGATCAACATCTCAGAGATATGCCAACACCAGCATATGGCATGAAAGTGAAGCCAACAATTCAGAAGATGAACAATCAGAAGACGCTGTAAACGTATGCTTTATGGCATCCGATCAGGTACCTACTGAACCTGTAGTTGATGCATATGATGACTTCACCTTTGAGCAATTAGGAGATGCCTTCAGTGAACTGATAAGTGATTACAGGAAACTGCGTAGCAAATATCAGACCGCTAAGAAGGTACTCAAAGAGTACAAAGGAGAAATAGAAAGACTTACCGACCTTGTAGCTGAGGTTAGAAATAATGTTAGTGAGTCTGGTGAGCTTTCCTCTATTAAGCTCTTATTACACGAGACTACCAAGTCATCTGAAGAGAAAGATAAGGTTATTGACCAACTGAAAGAAGAACTTTCTAAAGAGAAGAAAAGTCTTCAAAGTGCACAAATCAGAATGGAAACACTCACTTCTGATTATACTAAGTTGTATGACACTTCCAAAAGATTGGAAATTAGGTTAGGAAAATAGCCTGAGACTGTTGCTTCCTACCCTAACACGTGTCACTTACCGAAAAATCGGAACATTCCCAAGCCAAACACTGTCAGACCTAACCCTATCAAACCTTTACCCCAAAAGGTTAAGCCCAAACAGGATTATAGGTATGCTTTCTTCTATACTAGAAAACCTAAATCTACCAACCATGCACATCACTCAGCTTTCAACACTAAACATGCACAATGTCATTATTGTGGCCTCATTGGTCATATTTTATCTGCATGTAGAATCAGAAAGCTTGTTGATTTAAATATTTATGCATGAATACCAAAAGCTAACCATTCAGGACCCTACAAGAAATGGGTACCAAAAGTTTCATCTGCAAACTGTTTTGTAGGTGGAACACCTTTCACATGCTAAAAGCAAATAGATCTTCGACAGCGGTTCTTCACGGCATATGACCGGTGACGCTACATTATTTGCAACACTGTCGAAGAAGAAGAAGGAAGGTTATGTTTTCTTCGGTAATAACTTGAAAAGGTATATCATTGGTATCGGTGATGTTGGTAAGTCTCCCTATCCTGTGATTAAGGATGTCTGTCTGGTTACCGATTTGAAACATAATCTACTCAGCGTAAGTCATCTAGCTGATCATGGTTATGGCATCAACTTTGGCAAAGACAAATGTACTATAGTTGATAGCTCAACTGGTAGTACTATCTTTGAAGGTATCAGGAAGACAATATATATGTTTTCTATTTGTTGGAAGAAACTAACATTTCAGGTAGATGCTTAATGGCTAAAAGTGATGAGAGTCATCTGTGGCATATGAGACTCGGTCACCCAAATATGGACACAATCTCAAGATTATCCACAAAGAAGCTAGTACGCGGTTTACCGGACATAACATTCAAGAATGATTCGGTATGCAGCCAATATGAAAAAAACAAAGCTACCAGATCCACATTCAAGTCAGTAAACGCAGTATATACTACTAGACCTCTACAATTGCTACATATGGACTTATTTGGTCCTAGCAGAGTTGCTAGCATCGGAGGTAAGCTTTATGCTTTTGTAATTGTAGATGATTACTCTAGATACACGTGGGTATACTTCTTGACACGCAAAAATGATGCATTATCCAAATTTATCGCCTTTTGCAAGAAAGTATAGAATAAAAAAGGTTACATGATCACTCGTATTAGAAGCGATCATGGTGGCGAATTCGAGAATGCAAAGTTTAAGCAGTTTTGTGACACACACGGTTTTGTACACGAGTTCTCCTGTCCTAGGACTCCACAACAAAATGGAGTTGTGGAACGTAAGAGCAGAACTCTATCCGAAATGGCCAGAGTAATGTTAAATCAGTTTAGTCTACCCAAATATTTCTGAGCTGAAGCTGTCAATACAGCTTGTTTTGTTCTCAATAGAGTTCTAATTTGACCCAAATCGAAGAAGACTCCATTTGAGTTATGGTTTGATAGAATTCCATCAGTTTTATATTTTAGAATATTTGGTTGTAAATGCTTTATTCTTAATATAAAAGACAATTTGGGAAAGTTTGACGAAAAGGCCGATGAAGGTATATTTTTAGGTTATGCGGCCAAGAGCAAAGGATACAGAGTCTTCAATAAACGAACCATGATCATCGAAGAGTCAATCAACATCACTTTTGATAAACTGAATCAAATGACTATCGATGACAATGACGAAGATCCAACTGTACCAAGCTCAATAACATCTGATTCTCAACCAAGCTCGGCACTAGCTGATCCTCCTAGAAAAGATCCAGGAACCAGCTACCTTCAGAGTCTGCCAAAAAGATTAAAATTTACGGCTGATTATCCAAAGGATTTGGTAATTGGTGATATTACCAAAGGTGTAAGTACTCGTACATCCAGTAGAGATATTGTTTCTAGTGTTGCATTTATTTCACAGCTAGAACCCAAAACTATTGATGAAGCATGTAGTGATAGTTTTTGGATAGACGCTATGCAAGAGAAATTAAACCAATTTGAACGGAATCAAGTTTGTGAACTTGTTCCCAAGCCTATTGATCATCCGGTCATTGGCACCCGTTGGGTATTCCAAAATAAACTGAATGAGAATGGTTTAGTGACTCGTAATAAGGCTCGACTCGTAGCTCAAGGATACAATCAGGAAGAAGGTATCGACTACGATGAGACTTATGCCCCAGTTGCGAGATTAGAATCCATTCACATGTTATGTGCATTTGCATGTTTTAATAATTTTAAATTATTTCAAATAGATGTCAAGAGTGTATTTTTAAATGATTTTATAAAAGAAGAAGTTTTTGTAGCACAACCTCCAGGTTTCACAGATTTTAAAAACCCTGATCATGTTTTCAAGTTGAAGAAAGCTTTATACGGTCTGAAACAAGCCCCTCGTGCTTGGTATGATTGTCTAAGCTCTTTCCTACTTGACAACGGTTTTTCAAAAGGCAAGGTTGACACTACACTTTTTATTAAGTCCTTTAATGGTAAGCTTCTTTTAATACAAGTCTATGTTGATGATATCATATTTGGATCTACTGATGAATCTCTGTGTCAAGAATTTTCTAAGTGTATGTAGAATGAGTTTGAGATGAGCATGATGGGAGAGCTGAAATTCTTTCTCGGACTGCAAATCAAACAAACTGACAATGGGACGTTCATAAATCAAGCCAAATACACAAAAGATTTGCTAAAGAAGTTTGATCTGGACAATGTCAAACCAATTGGCACTCCGATGGCAACTTCAACAAAGCTTGATATTGATGAACAAGGCAAGCCGATCGACACACGTAAGTATCGAGGTATGATCAGTAGTTTACTTTATTTAACTGCTAGTCGTCCAGATATTATGTTTAGTGTTTGCCTGTGTGCACGTTTTCAAGCTAATCCAAAGGAATCACATCTGTGCGCAGTTAAGCGTATCTTTCGATACCTTAAGGGCACTTCTTCTGTTGGCTTATGGAATCCCAAAACTAAGTCCTTTGACCTTATTGGTTACTCGAATACAGATTTTACTGGATGCAAAGTTGATAAAAAAAGTACCAGCGGTACATGTCATTTCTTAGGCAAGGCTTTAGTCTCATGGTTTAGTAAAAAGCAAAATTCTGTAGCCCTATCAACAACAGAGGCTGAGTATATCGCCGTAGGACATTGTTGTGCTCAGATTTTGTGGATGAAACAAACCTTAGAAGACTATAATTTATTTTATACACATATTCCTATTTTCTGTGATAACACGAGCACTATTAATTTGACTAAGAATCCTGTATGTCATTCTCGTACAAAACATATCGAGATTTGACATCATTTTTTTAGAGATCATCATCAAAATGGAGATATTGACCTTGTGTACATAGATACTGAGAATCAATTAGCTGACATTTTCACAAAACCTTTAGCAGAAGATCGTTTCAATTATTTACATCGAGAATTAGGAATTTTGGACGTCAACAATGTTAATTAATTTTATTTTATGATTTTATTTTAATATACAAAAACTGTGTTAGAGAAAAGCCAATAAAGAGTCTGTCTATCACCACAACTACGGTTGAAGCGAAGCGGTACTTAAGAGTTCCCCGGTGAACCTCTGCCAGCTGGGACAGTACTCCTACAGCTAATCTAAAATAGTCGCTATGTAAAGAAATTTAATTTATAAAATAACATTAATTATATTATTTTAATGTCAAAATTACTAATCTTTGAATTAAATATTTGAAATAAGCCAATGAAAAAGAAAGTATTTCAAACCAACCCCAGGCGAATTCGGCCAGACTTCGGACCGAATTCGGCCCGAGTTCGGTTGAAGGTATCAGGTTATATAACCAAAACCCGAGAGCCTTTCTTATTCATTGCTTCTAAACTACATCACAACAGCAACAGCAGCCGCACGAGAGCAGCCCTAACCCTAGTTCTTCACCACCCCTTCTCTTCCAATCCAAGTGGTGAAATCAATCCAAACTTTGGATTCGTGCGGAGTTCGTTGTTCTCTACAACATATTCGAATCTCGGGAGGTATAACTCCTTATTTCCCCTCCTTTCAATTTCGTGCTATTTAATTTTATTGCACAAATGGCACCTAAGGGATTTAACCCCTTCAAGAGGAAGAAGGCAACCAACCCAAGTGAGGAAGGTTCAACTTCGAATCCACCCACGGATTCCCTCTTTTCGCCAGTCCAATCTAGCGATGGCGCGTTCGACGGGTTTTACTTTCAAACCCTAGATCAAGCCCTACTGTGGTATGGAGATTTTTCTATGAGATCGATATGCACAGGCGCTCACATCAAGTGGACTGTATTTCCAGAACACCGACCTTTCTTTGAGGCATTAGGGTTACAATATTTTGTTAAATTTTGTTTCCCAGTAGCAACTAATGCCATTAGACTGTTCTACTGCAATATCATATTAAACACGTTTGATGTAAGCACTCGTGTTGGAGGATTAGATATCAATTTCAATGATGTTATCTTAGCAAAAATCCTTGGTATTCCCAATGAAGGTGAACCGCTTGTTGATATTACTGAATTTGATTTCCCCAACGGCACGATACTTACTAGTTTCAAAGCAGAACTCTGTGCACCTGATCGAGTTCGCTCTGGAAAGTTCAAGGCAAACAACTTAAACTTGTTTAATTATGAATTGTACCGTATCATTTACTCCACTCTCTTTCCGAAATCTACTTTAAAAGATGATGTCACGTCTCTTGAATTATCTGCTATGTATCACATTCTTAAAGGGATTCCATTTTTTGCCCCTAAGACCATTATCCAGATGATAGGACGTTGTCGTGCAAGAGATAGAAATCTCTCTTATGCGATGATTCTCCCATGCATCTTTCAGCGTTTCGACATTGATTTATCAACTTGTACTCAAGACCCTAAGCCCAAGTTTCTGAAGTTATCTCGTCGCAGTATGACTGCTGCTGCTCCTCCTACTGTTCCTGCTACTGCTCCACCTCCTCCACCTACTCAGTAGTATGCCATGACTTTTGAGGGCATACACCAGCACCTTTCAGATTTGCACGTCTCGATGACGGATATGGCTCGCGAGCGTGAGTTTCACGATGTCACCCGTTATCAGGCAATTATAAATTCTTTAGCTGATCTTCGATTCGCCCAGACTGGACATTCTGCCGGTTCCATTCTTAGAGATCCAGCTTTCTCTGGTTACCGCTGTGAGGATGAGGATATTCATGCCTACTTTCAGCCCGGTAATGCATATGATTGGTACCGTTCTGACCGTGCTCCTCGAGACTATATCGGTGAGTTTTACACCGGCGTCCCTCCTCATCCTTCTAGCGCTGGCACCTCTGCAGCTGGTCCTTCTGGACATGTCGGTCATGATGCTGATGATGATGATGATGATGATGAGGATATGTGATATGTTATCTGATGTTTGAGACTTAGACATTATCTACTGTATACTTGGAAATGCTCCGACATTCCAAGTTTTTCCTTTTTAGACTTTATTATCAGTATTTCTTTTTGAGGACTTGTACTGGATATTTTTATGTCTCTTGGACATCATTTCATCTTTATGGATTTCGTAGTTTATGGTTCACATCAGTTTAATTATTTACTTAGCATCTTTATCTGCTTCTTTATTATAAACTGCTTGTGAAATAATTCTTTGTTTATTATAAACTGCCTGAGTACAAATACATGCCTGTGATGTCATTCTCATTTTTTATATATATTTATACCATTTATTATGATTATTTTCTTGTGTTTCTTCACTGTTTGTTATTTACACATTGATTGCGGAAGAGTTTTTCTCTTTGGTAATTATTTTGCTAAGTGACAACGGGGGAGAAAATAAAGATCTAACATTTCTTTTTGAGAAACTGCAGGACATGAACAATTTTTGATTTTATTTCAAGCTTAAATGTTATATCATTCATAATTTGTCAATTATCAAAATGGAGGAGATTGTTGGCCCATTGGTCATATGGTCAAACTGATTTTAATAATTGATCAAACTCTGTCTGGATATATGAAGCTAGTCAGGATATCTCGGACTCTTGGACATGATCAAGAATGGCTATCTACACAATTTAGGACCGAAGCAATGTTTGTCTGTTCGAGTCTGTATTTTTTGAGCAATGTATTTTTCATTTTATTGAGTCTAGGAATACGTTGTACACCGAGTCGTACTGGCAAATAGGCAATTCCAAAATGATTTCAAAATATTTTTAAAATATCCTTAGTTTTGAAAAACATTCATATTAACAAAAGCTTCAAAAAGGTTTTCAAAAATTCCCAAAAGCTAATTTTAAAAACATAACCTAACCCTGACAGAACTCGGCCAGAGTTCGGCCAGAGTTCGGTTAGTGGCCGTTTTGATTTTTGAATTCTCTGGAACTTGGTCCTCATGCAGTTGCGGATTTGACCGAGATTTCCTCATCGAGTTCTGTCCAAATTCTGCCCGAATTCTGCCAGAATTCTGTCTTTGGAATTCCTATAAATAGAGAAGGTTTTCGATCATTTCAACACACTCATTCACTTTCAATCTTCTCTCTTCTAAAAAGCTTTCAGTCTTCCAAAGAGTTTTCTCGAGCTTCAAATTTTCGATCCCAAGCCAGTTACAATCCTCTAGTCGATTTGCCAGTACGGTACGGTCTAGAAGTTTCAGAGTGATTGTAATCAGAGGCTTGATAGAAGATTCAACTCTTCACAATTGAAGTTGGACGAGTTCTTCGTATCAAAGCTCGCGTTATAGAAGTTGTAAGGACTTCGTAAGAAAACTTACGATTTTGCCAATAGTGGATTCAACTGGTAGCAAGAGTTCTACCGACTGGATTAGTCCTCAACAGAGGAAAACCAGTATACATCGCTGTCTTTGCGTTTAATTTCTTATCTCTGCCTTTACATTACTTAGTTGTGATTATTATTCTGTGATCTTGCTGCTAACATTTTTTAATTAGCATTATTCCGCTGCCAACTCTATTCACCCCCCTCTAGAGTATTGTGCTTTACGATTTCATTCCTACACATCATATCATGTCAGAACCGTCGCTGCTGTTGTTTGACTGGTCTAGCATTTGGCCGGATGTTGAGCTTGTGAGTAGCAATCTAAGGATCTAGCCCCTGCTTATCTTTATAGCTCCAGGTTAATACGTCAATGTATTCTCTAATGAGCTGGATCACCTCTTGTTTATCTGCTTTCGGAAGACTTTTGCTGATAAAGATTGGCCTTGGAGAAGCTTCATCTCTGACGTCAATCTGGATTAGCTCATCTTCAGTGGGTGGTTCACGTTGCTCAAAGAGAAGTTCTTATTGAGTATCCATCTGTTGTACCCAAGGTTCTTCTTTATAAGCCTCGGTAGAGTCATTATCATCCTCTGAGAATTCAGCTGTTACCATATTGGAATATAGAGTTACCCGATGGACATATCCTATACTGGTACCTAAATCCCATGACGAAGAGTCAGAAGAGTTAGACCGTTCTTCTTTATCAGACTCAGAAATATCTGGGGTTGAGATTGGCATAGTATAGCTTAACCCATGCTTTGTTTTGTTATAATATTGCAGCGACTTTCCTTTCAATGTTGGTATACGAATAGGAATTTGCCTACCCTTACCCCATTGAGGCCGGATTTAAAGTTCTAGCCCATATTCTGAATGATATTCTTGGATTGTTGACTGTAACGACGTAGTTACATTCGTCCACTATCATCGTTTTCAGAATCACAATCGAATATAGCCCTTTGATTCAATCCTTTGCTAAAGAGGATAGGATGCTCCATCTTTCTTCTAGGTGGGAATTAGAAAGAATGAGTCTTGTACTGATTCTAGTGATACTTTATTTTGGAGAGGTTGAATTGCCCCCAAGGTAAGGGGTTCAAAATTCTCTAAAATTTCTAAGTAGCGTTGTGTGTAATAATTGACATCAATATACTGCAAAGGAGATGCTTCTTTATTGATATTTGCATCAACATTTACAACAGTCTTCTTAACCTTGGCTGATGACTTATCGAGGTTAATAACAAGAGGAGGAGAAGTAAGAGGCTTGTTACGACGAAGATTGATAACAAGAGGCTCAAAAGAGGTGAGCTTCCTTTGTTCCATTTTTCTAGTAGTTGGAGGTTTAGCTGAAGGAGAGAGATTAATAGTCAGCACATGGAAGGATGAGGGACGAGAAGTGCGTCCCTTGACTGGAATTACCAGAAATTCGTCTGGATTATCTTTTCGATCTTCTTTGGTGTCCATAGCCAATACAACCTTTATATATTCTGCTTCATACACCTTAGACTATGTATAATAAGCCTCGATACCTCGGAAGGGATTAAGATCATCAACTTCTTTCTTGACTTCTTCGTTGTCATCAACGTATTTAAAATATTGATGGAGAGTATATGGAACAATGTTGTGTTCATGTAACCACGATCTTCCTAACAACACATTGTAGGAGGCGTGATTGTCAATCACATAGAAGGTGACTTCTGTACGAAGATTGCTAATTTGGAATTTTAGGCAGATTTTTTCTAGCAGTTCACTTCTTTCGGAATTGAATCCAAGGATAGTCGTGATCGTCGTAGAAAGACTATGGACTGGGATCTTCAGTGCATCCAACAGGGTCTTTGGCATAATGCTGAAGGCGGATCCAGGATCGACCAGAACATATCATCTTGAGTAAAGTAGAGAGGTTGATCATGTCGATTGTCTTCCAGTAATATATCATCTTGAGTAAAGGTGATATTAGGAATCAATTCCATCACACTATGACAAGGAGAGCATGCCACAGGTTCTTCGTCTGGTTTCTTGAGATGTGCCAGACAGCTTGTATCAAAGCCTCTATAATGTCCCAGTCCCAATATACGTAGGACTAGGAACGTAGACATGCCAGCCGTATAATAAATATATGTAAGCTATAAAATACAGTAAGCCACAACTAACTAATCTCATCCACAAAATAAAATCAAGCTTTTATAGAAATAAGTAAGAATTTGTCTGTTTACATGTAGTTGGGCGGAGACAAATCCACTACCAACTAATAAAAAGAAAAAAAAAATACATGACATACGAATGAATTGGCGAAAGTAGCAAGAAAGGTCCAAGGCACGTCTTCTTCGAAGGAATGGAGAAGACCACGACCCCGGCTAGAATACCTATGAAAGACATGGACACACACCTAGAGAGATCACCAGGTCCTCAGAGGGACGTAACAAGATACAGGAAGAACATGCTAATAAGAACTGTCAGAATAATAACAATATGTAAAAGACTATCCTAGACACAAATATGCAAAGAGGATTCAAACCGCCTATTGTGCAATTTAAAGGACAACTTTCATGCGCATGGGTGGGATTTAGGCTACAAGTACACAACTGGCATCCAGTCATATGTATTCGGCCGTAACGTCCAAAACGCCAGAGGGTATCTGCAAATATATATCGTCATAGTTCCTTTCAAAAACTATGGTTTACCTGTTTGGCTTTCCATACGCACTATCGACTGTCCTCCCCCAATATTCCCCACACTGACCAAGTCACATCTATGACCCGCCCAGTTTTGTAACTGCTCGAGTCGAGTCTCTATATCCTAGTCGTAGCAGTTACGATCATCTATCCGTCACACAACTATAGAGATGGCCAATCAATATGCAAGCCGTGCCACTAGTAACATGTCTCAAACCGTGTAGTGTAAGTGTCACGACCAATGGGGATATAAGGATATCCCACAATAAGTGGGTAGTCCGCTAGAACTAAGTCGACATGCAACAGATAAAAATAAAACAATAGAAACGACTGATAGAGTCGCTTGCACCCAAGTGTGGCTTGGACGCACCGCTTATAACAAATAAAACAAAAATATGAAACAAAGTAAATAAATGTTGAAGATAAATAATATGACAGTAAATATAGCAAGGTATACTTGTCTTGTGTTACGCCTCGGTTTGATTTAAAGTTGACTGGCGTAATATAATCATGTCGGCACAGAAATAGTCAGCGATGTCAAAACTATGCAAGATGATCTCAGATGATAGCACGGACCATGCCATAGAGTCCAGAATAGTCAATTTGCTAGGGACGATATAGGGAGATTCGAAATTCGTAAAGGAATAGGAATATGACTAGCCACGGACAGGATTTAATCGAAGAAAAATATAATTCTTTATTAGTAAAATATATTTAGAAACTATTTAGAAATTATTATTAATACTTGAAAACTGTATTATCTAAAATAATTTAAATAGATATGGATAAAATCTAATAAATCATTTACGACTAAAATTCCAAATTTGTCAATCATAAAAAGTTGTAGGTTAAAACCACATTTTAAAATATCATAAAATAAGATTCAAAATCTAGTTTGAAATATATATATACATATTAACGATATATAAATATATAGTATACATACACATTTTTGCCAAAAGAAAATTGGATTGATAATATACCAAAAACTCAAAAGTTAAAGCCCAATCAATTTAAATTTAATAAAAAGAGAATCCTCTTAATAGACTAAGGTCAAAACCAACACTGGGCTCAGCCCCAACTAATTAGTCCAATCAAGATAATAATAGTAATAATAATAATATTAATAATAATAATATTAATAATATTAGCAGTAAAAAAATTATGGTATATATACATGTATATACACCAACATATTTATATATATACACACTTTAATTATATATTGATATTAGGTAAATACAAAAATAAAAATAATATAATGAACGGATAGCTGCTGTTATTGGAAAGAAAGAGGTGCTTTGAAAGAAATGTATGTGTTCCTTGGAAAGAGGGAGAGGGAGAAAGAGAGTGAAGCACTAAAGGTTTAATAATGCATTAAAGAATGATGTTTGTGTATTAATCTTCTCCATTAATGAAGTCAAAAAGAGAGAAAGAGGAACGAGGGATTCAGAGAGAGAAAGAAAGAGAGAGAGAGAGAGAGAGAGAGAGAGAGAGCTAAGGGTGAAAGGAGAGGGAGCCTGAGCGAACGAGCCAGAAAATTTTGGAGGATTCCACCGACGAACAAGCCAACGGGGGGACGCGGCTCGACGACGCTGGCACAGCGAGGGGTTCCGTCGTGGGGGAGAGATCCCACGACACGCTCGACTGTGGTCGTGGTCGTGGTCGTAGGCTTCCCGACAGCATCACGCCGGCGGTACAGCTCGGGAGAGGCACCCGGAGGAGGCTCGCGCTATCGTGGTACAGCGCATGTGGAGCGCTCACGACGACGGAACGGGAAGAGAAGCGAAGAGGGAAGCTTGACTCGCCGGCGACGGAAAGGGTCTTCAATTAAGGAGAATGGCACGACGAGGTTAGGGTTTTCTTCAAAGTTTTGATTTTCCGATGGAAAATCGTGGTGGTGGCGGTGGATGACCGAGATGGTGGTCGGGTTAGCTCTGGTCGGGAAGTGGAGTGGTTTGGGGCACCGGGGTCACGACTTTGGGGGTGTCGTTTGATGGTGGCAATGTCAATGGGTGTGGTAGTCGACACCTTTAGGTCAAGAAGTCTTGGTTGTGGCTACGGAGTATGGGGTTCATCGGCACGGGAGGAAGGCACAGGTCCAGTAGGTAGTTGCTGCGGTCGGGTTGGCCGCAGCGGTGGTGGTGATGTTTGGAAGTTAATCGGTCGGCTGGGTTTGACGAGGGGGAGGAGACGATAACAAAAATGGTGGTCGTAGGGGGCACGCTCGCCGGGCGGAGGGGATGCGGCTCGTGGGGTACTACTGGGCGGAGAGGTTCGGGTGACACCGACCGCGGGAGGCGCTGGCCGCGGGCGGCGGATGAGGTATGTGGTGTGGATTTTTATTTATTTCTTATGGTGGCGTCGATGGGATTTTGCGGTCGGCGAAGGCCGTGGCTGGGGTGGTTTTGGTCGATGGTGGTGACGAGGGTGGCCGGATTGATGGCTATGGTGGTATTGACCAGAGTTGGTCGGGGGACGTTGGCGAGGCGGGAGTTCGACGGTGGTGATGGCATGATCTGATGTTGGCGGTGGTGACGGTGGCGATACCGTAGATGCGACGGTAGTATTTCTCAGGGAGTTGGCTAGGTGGCCGACTCCATCGAAGGTTATCATGGGAGGACTGGAAGGTTGGTCGGGTGGTAGGGATGATGTTTTGGAGTCTGAGTTTGTCGGATACGGTGTGATAATTGTAATTGTAATGGAACGGATATAGTGGATGTGCACAGACATAGACACGATACACCAATTTCTTCTGATTGTGGTGGAAAATTGGATTGTGGAATAAGAGCCTCGCCTTATATAGGAGGTGGTGCTCCTAGTCGGATAAGGACTAGAATTTCAAATCCCCCTTTTTAGATAATTTCCACTTCTAATTTAAATCAATTCAATAATTTCAAATCTGAATCCAAATCAATTTCCAATTCAAATTTAACTTTAGATAATCAAATTCATATATAGATATTAATTAAACAATTTAAATCAATCCATAAAATCAATTCAAGGTTTAAATTTCCACAATAAATTCAAAATATTTTTTTCTGTAAATTAAAATAATTAATTAATTTTGAAAATTCTAATAAATATTTTAATATTTAAATTTCCCTTTTGAAAATATACAAGTAATTATCATTATTTTCTCGAAAATCATAATATAAATGAATACAATTCCATGTTTCTCACATATGAATAAATATTGACATAAATATTATAACCATTTTTGTATACTAGTTTAAGCAAATAAAATCCAAGCTCACGTTTGGTATGTCACATAAAATATTTACTATATAATTATTTTGAACTAAATATTTATTTGCTTCATTTATTAAGAGTTTATAATAAAAATGGTTTGGAAATTTTTTTAAAATATTACATATCACGCGTTTGTACTCGTTGCACAATACTCAAAATATAAATCAATACCAATAAAAAAATTTAAAATCGTAGTAAAAATTTAGGGGGTTTACAGCCTCACTTAATGTTTTTCGAGTTTCCCTCGAGGGACATAGGAGTTCGAAAATTGATAATCTTGTCGGAGTATTGGCTAGTTGAGACTATATATCAAAATTATAAGTTTTTCGAGTCCTTGTAGTGGAGTTTTCTTCAGGCTTTTGTCAAAGCGAGCTGGTTGCTTGCCTTTATCAACTATTGTCGCTTTAGAAGGACCCGAGTCAGCTGGTAGAGCTAATGTTGAAGGGACATCAAGAGCAGGAGAAGATGATGCCGGAGGAACATTGGATACAGGAGGAGGAGTGACAATATTCTCCTGTCCTTCTGGGTAGTCTCTAAGATAGAGCCTTCCAGACCTGGTACCGGCCATGACTTCTTCTTCTGGAATAGGTGATAAAGAAACCATGTTGCAGTTTTTTAGTCGTTTTTTAGTCCTGTCTTGCTTCTGGATGATTTCTTCTTTTGAGAAAAAGAATGATCTGTCCAGAGTCCCAAGCCGACACGGGACTGATTGTCTTGAAGACGTAAAAAAAGAGGTATCGGAGATCGGAGACCCTTTTCCATCATTTAAGCTAGGAGCTTTTTGTAGGTTGTATCCCATCTTCATCACCAGTTCGTGGGACTGTTGACTATACCGATGGAATTCTGGTTGGTATTTGATCTCTGGCTTCGGTGACACAGTCGTTGAAGAGGAAAGCAAAGTTGCCGCTGGAGTGAATGCAGTGTTCAGAGGAGGAACTGTAGCTTCCCTTCTCAGAATTTTGAAATATTTTTTATTTATTTATTTGATTTAAATGGTAATTTTAGAATTTTGTAAATAATTATTTAGTTAATTATTACAGTAGATGATTTTTAGCCATGATTAGAAATTAGAGTACAAGACGACTAGGAATCATGACACAGATAGTGCAGTGGCGTGCTTTGACTAATGTTTAGCCATGGTAGAGGAAGGCCGAGCCATAAGATTGTTCTAACTAGAAAAACCAGGCCAAGTTGCGACTTAACCCCCACCGATGAATTAATTATTTATTAATTAGATATATTGATTTTAGATGACCCGATTGTACCAACTTAGCCGAACTGGGCCCGAACTGAATCCAAGCCTTTGTAGGTATGTAGTGAGACCAAATGTGGCCATATAGACATATTTTATGTATGTACAAATATTTCCTAAACTATTTTAGAATTTCTTGTACAACTTCTAATCACTTAACTATTCATACAAATATTGGTATTTTATTATTAAATAATATTTTGCAACATTTGTACAAATCGTTCTGGACCCGAATTTGGGAGTGTGGTATGGGTTCATCAAAACCACCATTGAGCAAATTTATTATTTTATTATCATTAAAGTTATTTTGGAGATTAAATAAATATATATATGTTCACTCTATTTAGAGGTTATTGATTCAATTTATTATTGATCAAAATTTATATATAGGTATATATATGTATATGTAGATGTGTTTAAATACATTAAATAATTTGGATAGATGATATTAAGTTTTTATGGATATTTTATTGTGTGTAGTAGATATATACATATAGATATGATTATTGATATATATATAAATATATATATATATATATATATATATATATATATATATATATATATATATATATATATGTGTGTGTGTGTGTGTGTGTGTGTGTGTGTGTGTGTGTGTGTGTGTGTGTGTGTGTGTGTGTGTATATAGATATTATTTGTATATATGCATATGTATATAAATACTCGTATATATGTGTATATATATATATATATGCATATGTATATAAATACTCGTATATATGTATATATATATGCAAAAATATATATATATATATATGTATGTGTGTGTGTGTGTGTGTGTGTGTGTATAGATATTATTTGTATATATGCATATGTATATAAATACTCGTATATATGTATATATATATGCAAAAAGAAATAGGAAAAGAAAACAAAGAAAAACAAAATTAATAAATCCCAAACCAATCCCGGCCCAGCCACCGAGCTGAACCCCAAGCCTATCCCAGGCTTAATATTCCCCAGCAGCAATTCTTTAGAGCCCGACCCCAGGGCTGTCAGCATTGTATATAATCGCATATATAATTATATAGAGAGACCCGAGAGAAAGGAGAGATCGAAAGAAAAATGCAAACCCTAACTGCTATGCCGCCACCCCCAGGCGACCCCAACCACTAGGAGACCACCCCCGGCCTCGTGTCGCCGCGAGGTAGTCGCCGGCGGCAGGCCAGGCCACGCCGTCGCGCGCGCTCAGGTGCACAACCATCAGAACAGAACAGCGACAGTCGCAGCGGATAGCAGCCCTTCGTGACGCGATCACGATGTCATCGCACAACCATTTCACGAGCCGTTTTCTCAGGTACAACAATAAGCTGTGTTCGGGGGGAGTTATTGTCTATCGTCGACCTCTACGGTAGAATCAGTCGGGGAGGCCTGAGAGGCGGTGGTTTACCCTGTGGCGGATGTCAGCGGTTCGAGTCCGCTTATCTCTAGCCCGTGAACTTAGCTGATACTATGGGGCTTTGATTTTCGTTTCAATAACATGCTAATACGAGTCACACATACTAATTCAAATTGTCCATTTGTTGGACAATTTTCTTACTATAAATTACTATAAATAAACAAATAAACTATATTATATCTATCCATATATAAATAATAAATAGATATATTAAAATTCTATCCTGTAAAACGAAAGAATTATAAATTTCGAAAATAATAGATAGGAATATCGCAAATAGAGCCATTGTGATTCCCATAAGTGGTGTAGTCCCCCAGCCCGGAGCTATTTTACCATATTCTGAATTCAATGGTTTCAATAAACTCCCTACGTCAGTTTGTCTTGGCCTAGATCTAGAACTACCTTCAACGGTTTGTGTCGCCATAAATCCTATTTAATCATTGGTTGAGATCTGTTGACTTTGTAACTACAGATCCCATACTACCCCCCATGAACTGAAAATCCATAACCCCAATTGCTATGGGAATGCCATTTAGTTGACCTATGCCTGTTTGAACAGCTTCAGTTAACCCTGTCCTTCTTTGATAAGAATGGATACAGCTAGAGAACGACATGGGGATAGAGATGCCCGGCATTTTGGGTCTATTCTTCTATCCTTTTAGGATTTTCTAAGTGCCACTACCCCTGTCCCTCCACTTTAAATCCTTTCAAGTAGTTTTGATTTAGGAGACTTAGAATTCAAGAGAAATCGAACCAAAGTTCGAGAAAAATCATGTCCTAAAATAGTACATGAAACAGTCCATGAACCCACATTGGCGGATCAATTCAGATCGATCCAGTAACTGTTTAGAAATTCTACCTGAACACAATTATAGAAAATATATAGAAATTCATAATCCTTTTTGTGGATTTGGAAATTGTGAGCCCATGTTTTTCAAAAAATTATTTAATTAGTGTTAATTAGTTGTTAATGTCATATTTAGCCTTAAAATAATTTATTATGATTTTAGAAATTTTTCTAGAATTTTTAAATGAGTTTTAAATGGGTTTTAAATACTAAAATATCATTTTGTAATTTATTAAAATGTTTTAATATCATTTTGTAATATTTAGAATTGTTTTAATATAGTTTTGTAATTTATTAAAATGTTTTAATAGCTGTTTGTAATATTTAGATTTGTTTAGAAGTCAGTTTGTAATTAAATGAATTGTTTTAATTCGGGTTTGCAAATTTCTATTTACATTTGGTCTTATTAGGGACCCATTCGTAAAATCCTAAAGTCTAAGGACCAAAGTGTAAAACCCTAATCCTACCCACCCCCGACGACCGCCACATCGACGACGACCCCCCTTTTCTCCGCCATTTTCGGCCAGCAACCGACCTAATAGCCGGCCTAAGTCCTCTATATAAACTCCCCGACCCCTAAACCCTAACCCTAGACTAACTTCGACCACCCAGCCACCCACAACCGCCCACTTTCGTTCGTCTAAAACCTAACTCCGGCCATCTACCCAGCGCCGCTTCCTCGACAGTCGCCACCCCCATCCACCACCGTCGACGAGTTCGTCGCAGCGAGCTGAGTCGATCGCCACCACTCCACCGCGACCACGTCAACTCCTCCGCCGTCCAGCACGTTCAAAACCCCCCATTGAAGTCGGACACGTAAGTTGCAGCGTCCAAATGTGTCGTACGTGTCGCGAATCGACGTATGTGGTTCGCCCGGACACGAGGACCCTAGCCCAGTGCTTGGACATGCGAGTCGAGACTCGTGCGTGTCGTAAATGACCCAGACATGTTGACTCATGTGTCCTTAACTGTTAGGACACAGGGTTGGTTATATCGGGTTTACTGTTATTAGCTTAAAACCTAAATAAATTAAACTAAATCCTAACCCTAACACAAGCTGCGGGCTGACCCCCTGGCCAGCCCGACTGAACCCAAGAACCCGACCCAGTGGGCCGAGTTTGAACCCCCCTTGCTTTCTGTTTCTTTTTCTTTTTCTTTTTGTTTCTTTTGTTTTATTTTGTTTTTATATATATATTTATGTATATATGTATGCATGTATATGTATATATATTATTATATATACTGTATTATATGTATACATATACTGTATTTGTATATATATATATATATATATATATATATATATATATATATATATTAAAATATATATATATATATATATATATATATATATATATATATATATAAATATATATATATATATATATATATATATATATATATATATATATATATATATATATATATATATATATATATATATATTATATTTAGTACTTTATTATATTATATATGTGTATATATATATATATTTTTATATATATGTGTATATATATATTATTATATATATATATATATATATATATATATATATATATATATATATATATATATATATATGTAAAAAAAATGTATATATGTATATATGTTCATGTGTATATATTATTATATATATAATATTATATATATGTATACAATATTTGTATATATATATATATATATATATATTTTATAGTTAAGTATTTCTTATATATATATGTATATATTTATATGTATGTATATATCCATTATATAAATATCTATATATTTATATGTATATATAATATTGTAGTTATACATTTTATATATGTATTTCACTCTACCTAGTGTAAATTATTATTATGTAAATATACTTGTCATATTTATAGGACTACTATGTATAATTTTACCTTGTTCAAATATTAATATTTATTATGTATTTTTATCTCTTTATATTTTTGTGCATTTTAAATTACTGCAACCATTTAGTGTCCAAGCCTAGCATGGGTTTTTGGGCTCAAATGTGTTTTCACACATTCAAGACCTGTACAAGTCATATTGGACTCGATTCATGGCCTTGGGTCCTGTATTTGAACTTTGGTTCAAATTATGTACATGGACAAAATACGCAGATAATTAATTATTTAGTTTCAATTGTGTACCATGCTGTATTTAAATTTCTAAAAATACTTTAATTGCTGTTAAAATTCTAGAAAAATAGTATTTAGATACTATATTAATTTAGCTAATTTATTATAATTTTACAGTATTTAATTTACAATTTTGCCACTGTTTTGGCATATGAAACCAGAACTCATTTTCTGTGTACTTAGGAAAACTAATTTTTATAAAATACTTGTACTGGTTAATAAATTCCAGAAAAATTATAATAAATTTCTATAATTAACAAGGATAACTTTGGTACTTTATTTTATGTAAAATTGAGCTTTTTGTCTATCTCAAAAGTTGTTGGAACACAATGTTCATTTGATTTATTTATTGAATAATTACGACTTGTAACTTTTTGTGTTGTTTTGAGTTATAACCGTATTGAACCTCACCCCTCACTAGTGTAAAGACCCTAGAAAGTTAGTTATAGTAGTGTGTCACCCCACATTGGTCTCCTATGCTAAAGTCATCATTTTGGCTAGGTGCCCAGTCACAAGTCGTGTTGTACCAATTAGTGTCTTAGTATTTTAGCTTAGTGTAAAAACTAAGTTTATGTATTTATTTCTACAGTGACGAGTTACCAGGCATCTATGGCAATTTTATCGCAGCTTGCTTTGCTAGAGGCAAGTACTTTCTACAAACTTTATATACTGTTACATCAATGAACTGCAAATCCAACCATGTTAAATGCTGATCCTTGGGGTAGCAAGTTAAATCTTCACATGTTGTACTTTCAGTTACTACCATGCTTAGAACAGTCTTTATATATCTCTCACATGATTAAAATATGGGTTATGGGGAAACTGCCAGTTGAGTACATGATCATGCCTCCCTATAGTAGCGAGCGAGGTCGCATTTTATATACATACCTTGCCGCAGGCCATTATCCAGCATTTCTGTACGGATGTACACCTATGCTTGTAGACTTGTATGTATGTACATTTATTTACATGTACCACAGTATATTGTACACCTATTGATGATCATGTACCTGCTACAGTTTTAAATATTACATATACATCTGTCTCTATGACATATGTATCCATGCCATGATAGATTATGTGATGCCATGTTTCCAGTTATTCCTCTTATGTTCATTTCCATGTTTCATATGCTAGTTTGTTAGAATCTGTACTTGCTCCCGTCCTGACAGGATAACGTTGTAGGTGTCCTTACTGAGGAGGAGTTGCTCTGTGATTCGTATTATGGAGTTACTGCCGAGGACCAGGCTTTGTCTTACGAGGATGTACCTGCGGGGAACCTCGCCTAGTTGTCTTTTTGCTTTAGACTTTTGAGAGTAGTCATGTATTAGACTACATATTTTGTAACTGGACATGTATCCAGTTTTACATTTCAGACTTGTAATTGGACTTATTACTATATGAGACGACTTTTGTGTTTGGAGCATTTATGACTTTTATTCACTTATAGAACTGTTAGCACATTTAGTCTTATCTTGTTATCTCTAGAACAGCTTACTGCGCTTTATCTTAAGCGCAGGCTGGACATGACTCGGCCCGGCCCAACAATTTGGGTAGCGGGTCGTGACAGAAATTATCGACTACGTGTCGAGAAATCGAATCCTGAAGTTCGACAAAAATCTGTTTTCAAAAATATAGAAAATTAGAAAATCCTCCGATACGACGTGCGTTCCGCTAATCCGGGCGACGTGGTTGCAAATCGAAAGCATCAAAATGTGCGTAACGACTTCGTGGACATGTGGGCTTTGACGAAATTCAAATAGGTCGCGTGTGCGCTACAAATTTGATGCGTATCCATCGAAACTCACCGTATCGGCCCTTTGCAAATTTCCCAATTACTTTGTGCACGCTCATCAGATCGAGACGAAACTTGTGCCAACGGGACCGTATCATTTTTCTGGTCCTGTATACCCAGTTTGGTCAAATTCTGAGACAGTTGATTGGACCGCCGTTTTGCGGGCCCCACGGTCCGACTCATCGGGCCATTTCGTGCACGGCCCGTCGGAATCCAACTTTGGACATACGGTTGGATTTGTATCAAAAAACCGGACCTATTGATATATAGTTTAACGACTTTACAGACCGTTGACTCTGGCACGCTTTTCGGTGCAAAATGGGTCCAACGGCGGATACTGTTTTGACCCGAAATTACCGTTTTACCCTGTGTCCAAAATTGGACTTAAGGACAGGCAATCCTAGCTAATTTGACTATTCTGAGAAAGTTGGTAATATTTATTTCAGCATCTGGAGACTGTTTGCATGTGTTGAGTTTAGTGACTCATCTGATGTGGTTGTACTATCGGTTTCTCCAGCTAAGGATCTCAAGCAAGTGCACTTTCTGATTACTTTCGATTCATAGTAGTCTTTTCATTTCATGTTTATACATATATCTTGCTGCTTGTTGACACGCTCGTCACACGGAGTAGTCGGGAGGGAAAATATCTTAGTAGACATATGGACTACCAAGAACTATCCCCATGATGTCTATTCGTGAACAATAGCACCTGTACACGACACGTGCAGGTGCCAGATTTACCTCCTAGCCATTCACATGTCGAAAATGATATTTCACACCACATAGGTAGTTGTCTTTTATTTATTTTTCCTTGTCTTCTTCACCACCATCCCTGTCATCAGTTACTTTTTAGCTTTCATATCTCATATATTATTTTCATGTCTTGCTAATTCTATTGTGTTTTCGCATTGCCGTCGGTTTGTGTACTTATTCCATTCCTGACTGGAAACCAATATTTTTCAGGTTAGCTGTGGCTTCACTTAGCTTGGGAGATACGGGTGTACATGCAGACAGAAACCTAGAAATAGATAGCAGTGTATCATTTTTATTAATTATGAGAACCTTGTATTTTCTTTAAATATAAATGTGGTATATGTTGTAATAAATTTAGAAATATGAATGAGCAGCAAATGTTATATTTTGAGCATTTATTTTTTGCGGGCTTGACAGCGTTCTACCGCCGATTCTGCGGCGTAGGCTGGCTTGGACACGTCTCGTATCCGGAAAAGCGGGTGCGGGTCGTGACAAGTTTTTGTGGTGGCCCATGCAGGTCAGTTTTTGCAAAATATACGAACTCGTGATAGTACTTAAGTTAGTCTTACTATTGCGACCCTGCGACTAGGAATGCTCATTCACAATAGGATTGAAATAATTTAAGAGAATGACTAGGACTAGGACTCCCTTGTCCAGATTGACCGTTGGGTAGTTAAGGTTGTCAGATAGGCCATGTAATTTAGATAAGGAATTATTGAATTCGGATAGCTTGCTGGATACATTATTGCTTTTGATACGACGATATGCTTCAAGGTTAGTCTATTATTCACTTGCTTAGTTAGGCTTTCCCATAATTAAGGCAATAATCTTGATAACCTATTCAGTTTTCTTTTGCTCTATTTAGATATAAATCTTATATCATAAGTTAGAACTGTCTATTTAAATTCTGTTTTGTTGTAAGGAACTGGTTTATAATTTCTAATTCTGCTATTTATATACGAATCTCGAGGTAGATTGATTCGAGATTTTCCTTCAACCATTGAAATGCATATGAAATAGATACTATAATGTTTGTATTTCTTTCCTCTTTAATTATTTCCTCTCTGTTAAATCTTTTATTTTAAATGTTGTGACTGATAGGATAAATACCTACGGTTTATTTTTGTCAACTTGTTTGAATCTCTAGAAGCTCATGAATTTTTACGGATAGAGTGAAAGAAATGTTAGTTAACTCATAATGGTTAGACAGCAGCGCACTATCGTCAATTATTTGAGAGTGGAGAATGTGGGTTTACTGCAGCCAGCAGCGCACTGGTGAGGCACAACCCATAGAATTGAAATCATTTCGACGAATTATAGTTTATGCAACATTGCTAAAACTATGTCTTCGTTCACTTCTTAGGCCCTTGTGTCAATGTAAGGTAGAGTATCTGATAACCTATCACAATTGAATCATGGAACCGAGGGTTTACCACAGCCAGAGTATACGGGCGAGGCAAAATTCTCGGTGAAAGGACTTCAGACGTGATCACAAGTTTAGGATACTATAGAGGATAGAAAACATCCCTGTATGTCCCATAAGACACAAAGCCAATACTAGTGGAAGTTCTGTGGCATGTCTTCCAACCTCGCATTATGTGGTCATTGTGATCTATTGACGAGTTAATTGACTGACACTAATAAGTTACCTAGAATGTAGAATCTAGAAGTCCATAACCCATTAGTCGACCATGGCCTTAAAGACAAGAAGGTAGTAGGATGCCTATAGAAACAAGAACACTAGATAAGGCTTTGATTCTCTCAAAACTCGAACCAATTGTGCCTCATTTCAAAATTTTTGTATATTTATATTTTGACTCTCTTGACCAATGCTGCTATTATAGCCTAGTCTTTCTAAGCTTACTCTTTTATCGAGCTTGATTCAAGACATATGTTCATTGGGGACGCCCGCTAACATGGTCTAATCAGAATCATTGTATTACGGTCTGATAAACCATGATGCATTTGGTTCGCTCTTCATCTAATTACCCTACGTGGATTGAGATGTAGATATCTCTAAGATCTCATCTGCGACTGCTTTGACAATTTCTCTTGAATTATGCATTCGCCTTTGAATCATGTAATTGTATTTAGCTACATCTCTCTTGAACCCTTTATTGTTTTTGTCTTCCACTGATTAGAAAGACGAAAGCTCATAATTGATAGATAGATAGATACAGAGTATTTCCATGACTATGATAGTTGTATACGCAAGTGTAGCTACCATCGGCCAGCTCTGTTACTAGAACCTTGCCTTGAGTTACTCGTCCTCCCTTCGATACTAAACCTGCTAATCTTGATCGTCTAATCATTAGAGTTCTAGAATGATTAGGATCTTTTCCTTGATCAAATGCCAACCTAGGAGACTACCTATTCTCAGGAGACCAAATGTTGTGAGCCTCTAATCATTTGTTTGAAGCTTGGTTTAACTAGAACCCTTGTGACAATAGTCTGGCAGGTTTGACACAAATAGAAATACAGGACTCAGTTGTTAGAAATCTCTTCATATGACGTGCCTTAGAGCTGGTTACCCCGTCGATAACTCTTATATACTATGGATGTGTATGTTCCTCTATTTTATCGACCATGTGTTATTGTACACCCTCGTTTCTTATTTATTAAGGAATGATCATTGACTTGACTTACATCTACCATATTCCGTGACACCGTGCCTTATTCTTTATTAACAAGAGTTAAGGTACTATATCGGGGCTTTGAAATTCTTCTAACCTCGTTATTCCTAAAACTATATCCTAGCTTCTAAGGTGGGTAGACTGTAAGCCTTCTAAAATTTTGAGATATACGAGGATTATCGATTGATTGGAATCATTCCCACCAGGATGATAAATAGTGCCCCATGGACTCCCACTTTCCATTTAGATCATTTTGTGTCCCCAGCCGTGCCATTAATATTCAGAGCACGAGACCAGCTGTAACCTTCCAACAAATTTCATATGCAAGATCTAGACGAGTCCACCTTCATCTAGGTATATCATGTCCCACTCAAACCCATCTCCTTGTACTCTATATTTACGGTACAACTTTTAGGTCAGAAGGATTAGCTATAACCCTTACCATAATATCGGTATACTTTCAGATTTCTATTAGAGCCTCAACTTTGACTCAACTCCTTTGACCCAATATATGGTGGTGATCTATGCGAAGCCCAATACGCACATGCCACTAGTGTGCTCCCAATTGAGGCCTCATGTGCTACTTAAACACACAAGTCATGAAAGGCGCATTTTGGGCCTAGCTAACCAACCTGACGGGCAACTAGCTCAACCCCTTGGGTAGAAGCCTACTCTAATTTACCCTAACCTGGTAGAAATAGTTGGAATCTTGTCCCGTCAATATAGATTAAAATCTCGGGTTCATCCAACCAGTAAGAGATGTCCGAATAGAGAACCCATTACATACCACCATATTTGAACTTTAAAATTGAACTAATTAAAGTAGGTCCCTATATCTATTATGTAGTCCTCACCTCTTAGGATGTGAAGTCATTCGTAACCCTTATTCCATCTACCAGGAAGTCGAGATACGATCTTGTATTATATTTATACCCCTTGCTTGTGTGTCTAAATAACCACGGAAAAGATCACAATCTTGATTTCTTAAATTCTATTCTATTTTGGAAACTTGTTTAGAATTTTGAGAACGAAATTTCCGTATTGCATGGATTGCAAGCCCTCTAGGAAACGAAGAGTCCTTCGATTTAGCAAGTGACTAGACTAGAGTAGCCCAATCTAGCAAATAAGTCAATGGTTCGTAAACTTTCTTTCTATCCGCATCATTGGAAACTCTCTACCGCTCTTGAGACTTCATATTTGCTCTCGATTATTCTTCCTTATCTTCATGTCCTTCCTATTTTGGAGCGACGAATGGTCATGCTTATTAGAGTTTATCAATATTTCGTAGCTACTTGTGTAAGTTTGTTGCTTGTTGTATTTTGGGTTGCTTGATAGATACGAGAGGATTATAGATACCATATGTCCTAGATATTTTTAGAAGAGTTATTAGCCACTAGTTAGAAGATTATAAGATTTTAGTGACCTGTGTTTCAAGGGAGTAGTGTGACTAAAGGTGGGTAGAAGTCCTCGAGATTTCGTAAATACCAAATGACTAGAGAAGGATATAAACAATTTTTGAGGAATTAAATTTAAGGAGATTGAGGTTAAGGCAGACTTCTTTTAGAATTTTACGGAATAACTACGAATTAGAATTTCGAGGACAAAATTATTTTTAAGGTGGGTAGATTTGTAGCTTCCGTTCCCGGAATTTTGAAATATTTTTTATTTATTTATTTGATTCAAATGGTAATTTTAGAATTTTGTAAATAATTATTTAGTTAATTATTACGGTAGATGATTTTAGCCATGATTAGAAATTGGAGTACAATACGACTAGGAATCATGACACGGATAATGCAGTAGCGTGCTTTGACTAGTATTTAGCCATGGTAGGGGAAGGTCGAGCCATAAGATTGTTCTAACTAGGAAAACCAGGCCAAGTTACGACTTAACCTCCACCGATGAATTAATTATTTATTAATTCGATATATTGATTTTAGATGACCCGATTGTACCAACTTAGCCGAACTGGGCCCGAACCGAATCCAAGCCTTTGTAGGTATGTAGTGAGACCAAATGTGGCTATATAGGCATATTTTATGTATGTACAAATATTTTCTAAACTATTTTAGAATTTTTTGTACAACTTCTAATCACTTAACTATTCGTACAAATATTGGTATTTTGTTATTAAATAATTTTTGCAATATTTGTACAAATCTTTCTGGACCCGAATTTAGGAGTGTGGTATGGGTTCATCAAAACCACCATTGAGCAAATTTATTATTTTATTATCATTAAAGTTATTTTGGAGATTAAATAAATATATATATGTTCACTCTATTTAGAGGTTATTGATTCAATTTATTATAGATCAAAATTTCTATATAGGTATATATATATATGTATATGTAGATGTGTTTAAATACATTAAATAATTTGGATAGATGATATTAAGTTTTATGGATATTTTATTGTGTGTAGTAGATATATACATATATAGATATGATTATTGATATATATATATATATATATATATATATATATATATATATATATATATATATATATATATATATATATATATATATATATATATATATATATATATATATGTGTGTGTGTGTGTGTGTGTGTGTGTGTGTGTGTGTGTGTGTATAGATATTATTTGTATATATGCATATGTATATAAATACTAGTATATACGTATATGTATATAAATAATTATATATATATATATATATATATATATATATATATATATATATATATATATATATATATATATATATATATATATATATATATATGCAAAAAGAAATAGGAAAAGAAAAACAAAGAAAAACAAAATTAATAAATCCCAAACCAATCCCGGCCCAGCCACCGAGCTGAACCCCAAGCCCATTCCAGGCATAATATTCCCCAGCAGCAATTCTTTAGAGCCCGACCCTAGGGCTGTCAGCATTGTATATAATCGCATATATAATTATATAGAGAGACCCGAGAGACGGAAGAGATCGAATGAAGAATGTAAACCCTAACCACAGCGGTGCCACCCTTAGGCGACCCCAACCACTAGACGACTCCCCTCCAGCCTCGCGTCGCCGCGAGGCAGTCGTCGGCGGCAGGCCAGGCTACGCTGCCTCGTGCGCTCAGGCGCACAGCTATCAGAACAGAACGACAGTAGCAGTGGATAGCAGCCCTTCGCGATCACGACATCATCGCACAACCAATTCTCGAGCCATTTTCTCAGGTACAACAATAACCTATACCACTTTAAATCCTTTCAAGTAGTTTTGATTTAGGCGGCTTAGAATTCAAGAGAAATCGAACCAAAGTTCGAGAAAAATTATGTCCTAAAACAGAACATGAAACAGTCAATGAACCCACATTGGCGGATCGATTCCGATCGATCCAGTAACTGTTTAGAAATTTCACCTGAACACAATTATAGACAACATATAGGACTTCATGACCCTTTTTGTGGATTTGGAAATTATCGACTACGTGTCGAGAAATCGAATCCCGAATTCGACAAAAATCTGTTTTTAAAAATATAGAAAATTAGAAAATCCTCCGATACGACGTGCGTCCCACTAATCCGGGCAACGTGGTCACGAACCGAAAGCATCCAAAGGTGCGTAACGGCTTCGTGGACGTGTGGGCTTTGACGGAATTCAAATTGGTCGCGTGTGTGCGACGAATTTGATGCATATCCGTCAAAATTTACCGTATCGGCCCTTTGTAAATTTCCTAATTACTTTGTACACGCTCGTCAGATCGAGACAAAACTTGCACCAACAGGACCGTATCGTTTTTCTGGTCCTGTATGCAAAGTTTGGTCAAATTTTGAGACAGTTGATCGGACCGCAGTTTTGCAGGCCCCACGGTCCGACTCAACTGGCGATTTCGTGTACGGACTGCCGGAATCCAACTTTGGATATACGGTTGGGTTCATATCGAAAAACTAGACCTGTTGACATATAGTATGACGACTTTAGAGACTGTTGACTCTGGCACACTTTTCGGTACAAAGTGGGTCCAACGGCGAACACTGTTTTGACCCGAAATTACCGTTTTGCCCCTGTGTCCAGAATTGGACTTAAGGACAGGCAATCCTAGCTAATTTGACTATTCTAAGAATGTTGGTAAAATTTATTTCAGCATCTGAAGACTGTTTGCATGTGTTGAGTTTAGTGACTCATCTGATGTGGTTGTACTATCGGTTTGTCCAGCTAAGGATCTCAGGCAAGTGCACTTTCTGATTGTTTTCGATTTATAGTAGTTTTTTCAAATTATGTTTATACATATATCTTGCTGCTTGTTGACACGCTCGTCACACGGAGTAGTCGGGAGGGAAAATATCTTAGTAGACATGTGGACTACCCAAAACTGATCCCCATGATGTCTATTCGTAAACAATAGCACCTGTACACGACACGTACAGGTGCCGGATTTACCCCTAGCCATTCACATATCGAAAATGATATTTCACACCACATAGGTAGTTGTCTTTTATTTATTTTTCCTTGTCTTCTTCACCACCTTCCCTGTCATTAGTTACTTTTTAGCTTTCATATCTCATATGTTATTTTTATGTCTTGTTAATTCTATTATGTTTTCGTATTGCCGTCGGTTTGTGTACTTGTTCCATTCCTGACTGAAAATCAATATTTTTCAGGTGAGCTGTGGCTTCACTTAGCTTGGGAGATACGGGTGTACATGCAGACAGAAACCTAGAAATAGATAGCAGTATCATTTTCATTAATTATGAGAACCTTGTATTTTCTTTAAATATAAATATGTTATAAGTTGTAATAAATTTAGAAATGTGAATGAGCAACAAATATTATATTTTGAGCATTTATTTCTTGCGGGCTTGACAGCGTTCTACCGCCGACTCTGCGGCGTAGGCTGGCATGGACACGTCTCGTATCCGAAAAAGTGGGTACGGATCGTGACAGAAACACAACCATCTAGTGAAGTAGATTCACATGAAACCATATGACACGACTTATATTTGGCCATCTTCTTTGACTTGGTAGAAGAAGTAGATGTCTTCGGTTCAAAGTCAGCTACCAAATCAGGATGAATCCACATGATTTTGCCTTTGTCAGTTGATAAAGGTACCAAGCCATCACTTCTTGCTGGTGGAAGGTTGACGATCTCCAAGGTAGCCTTCGAGATAGGAACAACACCATTGTGTACCAGTTGAGCAGGAAAGTCATCGAACTGTAGAGAGACGATATTGGCAGTCATCATCTTCTCGTTTTGTTGAAGAGTGATTGCTTTGGCATTGATCAACTCTTGGATCTTTTCTTTGAGTACGTAGCATGCCCGGGTTGGATGCACCAGGAACCTGTGATACATACAATATTTGGAATTGTCAGTTTTATCTACTTCATCTGGCCGTTTAGCTTTGGGCAGTTGAAGTTTGTCACTCTTGATTAGACAATCAAATATGCTCAGGATGTAGTCTTCATCAATGGAATATTCTTCTTTGGGATGTGGTGCCCTCTGTGGAGGTGCCGTTGTTGTAGGTGTCGGATAACTCACGTTGATAGCTAGGGATTCTTTACCTTTATGGTTGTTTTGGCGACCCCACTGTTGGCAGCAGAATGCCTATCTTTGTCGAGGTTAGGGATCGGGATGCCTAGCTACTTGAATTTATCAGCACTGTCTTCGGCTGCCCTAACAGTTACTATGAAGGAGCCCAGTCTTAGAATTGTGTGGGTCCCGTCCATATGCTGACTATAGGTAACAAGTTTGATTTACATGTATCTATAGTCAATGCGTCAGGAGTACCCAAAGGCATTTTGAGTGATTCACGACGGAAGAGCTCTATAAAATGTTCATCGGTTTTATTAGGCCTTTGTTTCATTTTAGTAAGAGCTGACATGGTCATGTCGTTTGTTCCTTCGTAGAATCGTTCCAGGAACATCTGTTTAGTGCTGCGAAGGATGTTATGCAACCATCTGGCAAACTATGGCACCAGTCATAGGCAACACCTGCTAAATACCCGACGAATACTCTGGTGAGTAGAGCATCGTTCTGCTGAAGATGGTCAATCATCATCTCGAAATGGTTGATGTACTGACTTGGTGATGTGCTGTCATCGAATAGCATTTTGGTCGGCGACTTATATTTGGGTGGGAATGGAACTTCCTTCCATTCAGCAGGACATGGTTGTTTGATCCCCAATTATTGTATACCCTCTCTTTGCTTGAAAGATTCGAACTAATTTCGTAGAAGCTTGGCTGCTTCCAGAGGGTCTTCCGGTATTTGAGGAGCAGCAGACTGGTTCGATGGATTGGGAGTCAGAACTACGTGATAAGTACCACCCCCAGCACCAGAATGACTTAGGATAGCCTGAGCTGGTACAGCAGCATTTAGAGGGGATTGTACCCCCAGACTGGTGTTGATAGATGCAAAGACTGCTCCGTGTTCTTAAGTCAGAATTGGATTCGCAACGGACGGGACAACATATTATGTCATAATCACGGCATGCATCCCTGTAACCATGTCAACCATAGCTTTCAGGCTAGCCCCTAATGCGACAATTCGCTGCTCCTGACTAGCAGAGGTAGAAGCATCTTGCTCTTCGTTAGTGACATAGGAAGACACTTCTCTGGCCACCGAAGATGAACTGGTGGATAAGATAGTCCGATCAGAATCTTCATTATCGGCGTCGAAGTCAGACAGAGTACTACCCCCAATATTAGGAGTGGGAAGATTCCTTTTAACGAAGAATTTTAGGTTTCTTGCTCTTGTGTTCTGGTACACACCCTCGTCGGAGTCACAAATTCGATCAAGATATTGTTGACTAGGATTACGAGATGCGTTACGTCTTGGACTTTTCTACCCCCAGTATTATATGACATCATGTTGACTGAAGCAAATAGCAATTCGTCTTCATCTACCATAATAAGTTCAGGAGTCCGAGTGTAATTCAAACGGTCAAATACAGACCGTTTGGCTAATTGACAGCAGCACTTGATTACTATCTCATGATGCTGATTACAGTAATGTCCTTGGTATGGAGTTATAGGTATGTGAGGTGACCCTGCAATCTTCCACTTTTGTACAAGAATCTCGCGAAGATCATTTACATTAACAGAAGAAGAAGAAGAAGAAGGTACATGCTCCCTAATTATGTTAGGAATATGGTTCATATTCTTAATATTTTGTGTTCCCTGAGTGTACTGGGAAGTGCTGAATTCATTGGCATAAGTAAGAGAATTTTTTATCTTAGAAGCCTTCACTGTACACAATTTGGTGGTTGACACAGACTGTGCTTGGTGCGCCATATGATTCGATGGAATAGATTCTGTTATACACTTGCTACGATAAGCACACATGTCAGTGTTATACGCAACCTGCTTATCTGTTTGAGACACCACCAGTCTTTCCTGCTTTGATCATGATATGTGCAGGATAGGGAGATTCTAATTTTGGCCTGACTGGCGCTGACAAGTTTGATGTGGACTGGGCAAGATGTCCTGTTGCTCTGCGCAAACTATTCCAGCACGTTTAACGCGGCACAGATGGGCAACATGAAGTAAAATTTGAGCAGAGTCTATTTTCTTGGCATTGATTTGATTGTCTCTGCCAAGAGAATAGAGTTTCTACTCAGAAGTGTTTTGGCATCGATTGGCACAGAGGCGCAATCAGATGAGTTTTCCACCAAGTCTAGAACTGGGGAAGAATAAGGAGAGGCCACAGGGTACTTTTCCTTGTTCTGTACAGAGGCAGTAATGGGTACGCTCTCTACCAAGTTTGAAACTGGGAATGAATGAGTAATGGCCATGTGATGCTTTCCTTTGTTCTCTACAGAAGCATTGATTGTCGTACCTTCCACCAAGTTTAAACTGGAGAAGAATAGGGAGTGGCCACAGGGCGCTTTCCCTTATTTTGTACAAGAGCTATGATTGGCACACTCGTAGACTTTGGGGTCCAGATGGCACGAGTCTTCCTGTCATTAGAGACAGAAGCAGATGCGCGCTTGGCACCCCCAACGCCAGTCATTGCTTCATAGGCTGTTTGGTCGACTTGAACGACCAAAGTCTTCTGCGTCGTGTCGATTGATGCAACATTGCATTGAGTTCTCCCTTTCTCGTCAGAGGATAAAGTTGTCCACACCAGAGTCGCCATTTTGTTTGTAAGAACAAAAGTTTTCCAAAAAAATGTACTACAAACTAAGAAAGAAAGTACAAAAGTATAATTTTGATTCTTGGAAAGTACAACTATAGAAATCTGATCAGAAGATGATAACTTTATTCCTTGGACGATGCGATGTCGAATAAGAAAGCCTTTTGAATGTGATGTAGTAACTTAGTTAGGAGATAATGATCATTAGTGATGCTTGTGAAGTGAATTTGAACTCTATTTATAGAGTTTTGAAATAACTATCAGATAGTTAAACTGGTTGGCGTACAGTGCAATTGGCTCGCCATCACCTATTTACGCGAATGGTTGGCTTAACTGCATGGGATGCATGGCAATCTGTGAGGGAGACGCACTTGGTCATAGGCAGTGTAACGTGCATATTCTTCGAGATTAGTGCATGCGCGACACATCATCTAACTGCTTCTGGATGATAATTGATCACTTGGTGCATACCAATGAATAGCGCGGCACCATCTGCTTAAAATATTAAATTTGTGGGGATTGATTACCTTGCGCCAAATGATGAATAGCGCAGGGCAACTGACAATCATTATGATAAATCTAACGCAATCATCTCGAGTGCTGTGTGCTCAGGATTTGAAATGATTTTCTTCAACTGACGTGTTGTTAGTTATTATGACAAACGCCTCAGCTTCTCGAGGAAGTTTGCCACGTGGCAGCCCAGAGTCACGCTCTATTTATTTCTGAGCATGATTTGTCCAGCACGATTTAATAGATGAGTCCTGGCGCCATTTATGCATAGCGTAATGCATTCCTTTAGCAATTTTTAGCTTCTACACTTCAGTTCTTGCAAGGAAGCTTCACAGTCGTTCGACCATTCATACGCGACTCCCTTTTGAGTGAGGCGAGTCAAGAAAAATACAATCTTTGCTAAGTCTTTCACGAATCGTCTATAGTATCCTGCCAAACCAAGAAAGCTTTGAATCTCACTAGCTGACGCAGACCGTTTTCAATCAACAATGATTTTGACTTTCTTTGGATCAGTTGCAATGCCTTCTGTGGAAATAATATGCCCAAGGAATGATATGCTACTCAGCCAGAATTTATAATTGCTCTGTATTGTATACAACTGATTGTCTCGAAGAGTCTGGAGTATGGTCCGTAGATGTTTCACATGTTGCACCTTGTCCTTCAAGTAGAAGAGAATATCGTCGATGATGACTACTACGAATTTGTCAAGGAGTGGGCAAAACACCCGATTCAGATCCATAAAGACAGCGGGGGCATTTATAAGACCGAAAGGCATTACCAGGAACTCATAATGGCTGTATCGAGTGTGGAGGGCTAACTTTGATATGTCGTCTAGCTTGATCTTGAGTTGATGGTAACCCGAGCAAAGATCAATCTTCAAAAACACCAAGGCGCCTTGTAGCTGATCGAACAAGTCGTCTATACGCGGCAATGGATATTTGGTCCGAATGGTGTCTTTGTTCAGCTTTGGGTAGTTAGTGCACGACTTTGTGTTCCTTCAGCTCTGCAGGGGCCATTTTGTAGGGAGCCTTGGAAATCAATTTGGTGCGGGAAAAGATATCAATGGTGAATTCGATTTCTCGATCGGGTGTCATGCCGGGTAGCTCGTCCGAAAATACATCAGATAATTCTGCCATAACGTCAGTTTGACCCGTATTTGCACTATCGTATCTTCTATCATAAACGGACGCCAAGTATCCTTTACAGCGGAAATGCAGCATCCTCCGAACAGAAATAGGCAAGATCACCATGCACGACATCGACGCTTCATCACAGGAGTGGCAAAACTTGGTCTCTCTAGGTAGGCAGAACGTGACCTTCTTTTCTGCGTAATCAATAGCAGGATTGCAAGTGTCGAGCCAATCCATTTCCAAAATGATGTCGTAGTTCTTAATATCTTAAGCTATCACATCAAGATACACCTTTTTACCTCTGATATAAATAATTCCATGTCTACAGCCTGAGTGTGCAAGTAGTTGCGTGCCCAAGGGTATGCTAATACTAAGGTTAGAGCTAGCAGGGTTATAAGAAATTTGTGTTCCTTGGAAAAATATACCGAAATAAAACTATGTGCGGCACCATAATCAAATAGTTCATATGCAGGCTTATTATTAAAAACAGTATACCTGTCACTGTAATACCCCTCCCGCTCAGTTCAACTGGAGGACTCAAAACGTAACGACATTTGGACTTAGCCATGCAACGGCGTGCTCAAAGTCTCGTTCAGATAGGTGGCTTCAGTGAACTTACCTCTGCTTGGCCTTCACTCTAATAAAATAGAATTTTTATTGTACTACATAGGCTTGATAAAAAAAGAGACGAACCCATATTGCTAAGGGAATAATTCCATTGCCTTGAGTCGGTCAGTATAGAACTTAAAATTATTGAGTTGTTGCCTAGATATCATTCCATAATTGGCTTTCAAAGTCGGCATTGGGTCTTTGACAGCATGAATTGGGTTAATCAAGTTACGCCACGAGATATCGACTTGATGTCATAGCAGGGACGTCCCCAAGATCCTACTGTTTTGTATAGCAAATATGTCCCACGGTCTCACGGTCGGTCTTATGGAAGATGGCACGGTTATGGCACTCAAAGAACACGATTGTTCAAGTTGAGCACGTGCACGGTCCTATGGTTCCACGGTTTGGTATAGCCATATGATCCTACGGTCTCAAGGCTCAACATATAGAATAAGACTTGGACGATGGTGTCGTATGGAGCACAATTATTTTAAGGCATGAACCACAGCCGATTCAATGAGAAGTATGCCACGGTCTATGGTACACATGGAATACGTTTTGTTCAAGTTAAGTATGAAGACTATATAGTAGCCATTTTCTGGGTTTCAAAGAATGGAAAGTTCACATGACCGTTTTTTGCCGAGGCAATTCCTCGTATGGGAGTCTTCAACGAAGTATGAAAATTATCGTTTATGAGCACAATATACAAAGGGTTTGAGTCATACCATAAATTAGGCCATGCATTTAGGTGAGTCTAGATAAAGTTTCGTAGGTGCGTAGTCATGGAAAACTTGTGCACAAGGGTGATGTTTCTTCGGATGACAACCTGGGGCCACATGGCCGATCCGGTCATGGATGAAATACGATATAACTGATGCTGCATAGGGAACAAGAAATTCGATAGGCTTTCATTGGGGCTAGCTACCTGCATTGATCGACCCACCGTATTCCTAGCTATGTCTATGATGGCTAGCTAATGCCAGTGACCTTTCATATAGATAAGTGGTGTGCTAAGCGGTAATCCACATGCACGGTATCGACTGAGTCGTAAAGAGTATAACCACAACACTGATGAGTCAAGGTATGTGTGCACTATCGGTACCACGATTATGGAGCCTAAGGTTTAGCTATAGTAGAGACACGTGCTTCGACACAAAGTATGGGATATTGGTCTAGTGTTTGGAAACTGACTTGCCATATTTTGGGCTATGTCACTGTGTCCCACGTTTTGGGTTATGTTGTAAGTCAAACAAGTATGTACCATAAAGCAAGTATAGGCCGAAGGGCCAACACAAGTAGATATGTTACTGTTGTTGGCACGAGAATAGTATAGAGGCAAAAGGATAAGTAAGTTATTGCTGTAAGGCACGGCCACGATGTTGCACAGATGAGTTTTATAGGGCGGTCAAAAGAATTTTGGAACACGATCACGTTGTTGCAACAGGAGTAGTCTAGGAGTCTAAGTATTGGTAGCGATCCTAAGGCAAAATTAGAAAGGCAATCAAAAAAATTGCACTCACTAAATGTGTTAGTTTTCTATGGGTGGACGAAGAGCTCACACCGCCAATATGGTTGTGTACTGACCACCCAACAGTTTTTATGCGTAGGTTTCAAGTATTAGCACGCTCGGGCAGAGCTCGCTTGGATGTGCTGAGGCATGGAGTTCCTTAACATTTCGAGGCACGTGCGTGCGGCCACATGGAAGTCTTCACCTATACGGGACATAATGTTTGGATATCGCCTTCTGAAGCACCTTCAAGTTGCAAGCCGAAGGGGCACCTATGTTTTATTGTATTGAGAGATAAGAAAGAGTAGAGTGACTTGTATTGTGAGAAAGAGTGACATCGAGTGTTGTAATCTTGGCTTCGTGCCATATTTGTAATCTTTGTTTCAAAATCAATAAAGAGCTATTTGTATGACTTTTATTCCGGTGGCAACTTATTGATTATTAAATATTTCTGTTTCGGAACTTCTGTGCCATAACTCCGTCGCTTAGCTTGTAATCAGCCGTTATGGAACCCTCCTTGCGCGAGCACAACCTAGGCTCGTGCTACATCACGTCCTAACGAGGATGATCGGTTCTTCAGAATCGGGGCATGACATAATGGATTCAGAGCACGACTTTATGTCCTTGGACTTTCGATTGAATTCTTTAACTCTGCTGTTGCCTTCATAATAAATGTCGTTTTCGTAATCGATGTCATTTATGCGCACTATCTTAATCTTCCGCGGTGTGCTCCATATAATAAGTCTGTATATTTTGCAAAATCTCACGAGGGAAATTGGTTGAACAAAAGATAGAATCATGGAAGGCACTATTAGCTAAGTCGGGCTGGACATATACACTAAGAATTGCGTCAATAATAGCAAGTTGTGTGGGTGATTTAATTGTGTCAGACAAGAATGAGTTAGACTTGATTCATGAAATGTTGGTAGTAGCGATAGAGGTGCTATCGAACAATGATATCATCAATACGATATAAATGGAACGTGCTTGAATTTTGAGGAATTGTTCGAATGGAAGATTCAAAGTGATCGGTTGTGAATTGAATAATCATTTCGGGGATTTATCAAGTAACTTCATCCCTGAGTGGTGTATGGAATAGCCTTGGGGATGTTGATCGATTGAGGGTCGGGGTACCGATGGGTCGATCAGCAAGCGACACAAGTACTGTAAATCCTTAGAAAGGAGTATGACAAATTTAGTCATGATTATAGATATTTCATGCGAGATTTGAGTTAGACAAACAAGAAGGCTATGCCTAGCGGTTTGGGATTGCATTATTATAAAATGTTGATGGAAAGAGTAGATAGATTAAAATAAAAAAAAGTTAAGGTGTAAAGAAACAGATGACTCGGTCGGAGAATCCATGTGAATCGTATGAAAAGTCGGAACCACTAAAACCTTGTCACGCCCCAGAACCAGAATACTGGAGAGCGGGAGAATGACTCAGCCAGCTACGTATTACGGGTAGATGAATACCGTATAATACGATCAATGCTGTCTAAAAGACGAGGGGGTGCATACTACATAAAAGTCCTACTATGGTCACTTCACATCTATTGTCTCAATCATTCAAACAAGAAACAGAAATAGAGAACATGTAAGATAAAGCAGTAAGGCGTCCCAAACGCTCAGTCAAAATGTTCTTGACATCTGGCTTTACAAAACATAGCCAGATGATGTAGTAAGGTATACACAATTGTTATCAGCTGCAGTCTGACTTTAGTTACAATTATGTAAAAAGTAAGTACAAGACAATCCGACTAACATATCGGTGCCAAACGGCAAGGTATAAGGTATTTAACAAAACGAGCGGGGAAGTAAGAAAACCCACTCGAGTCCTCCTGCGATCGTCCTTCTAGTGTTGACCATCTTGGAGGTAGAAGTAAGCTGGATCCTCGGGGACTGGCTCTAAATCTGGCCATGCAAAACCAGAGAGGTTAGACCTCTAATAGCAAGTACCACAAGGGAGGACGATATGAAGGACTAAACCAGTAAGTAAGAGAATATAATGATAGATCTCTGCTTGCTACTAGGACTCACATCACATCAAGACACTTCGAACCAACCTCCCAACCAAACAAGGACAGAAGTTGGCCCGTCATGTCCTGACATTCTGATCATCCCAGTTAGGTAACAGAGTATAGTGCACAAACAAATCATCTTGAACGGCCAATCAACTCCTACGGCTTGCTATTATGAGTTCCAAGTTATCCTGGAATAATACAATTAGGGATTCCTCAGTTCTTACTATGCGCAAGCAAGGCTAGTCTATCCAGTCAATCAATTGGCCCATGCACGAATTAGACGAGTCCTAGCAGGACGCTCGTCAATATACAATATACAATAATAATAAAAGCAGATACTGTTCCCTGCCCGTGTGGCAGATTTACAGTATCTGTGGGAACCAGCCGGCCCGTCGGGTACTACTCGTTCCAAGGGGGCTGCCATGTAAGAATTTGGGAATCCATTCTCTCCATGCAATCATTATTTTATTTAACTTAATAGTCCCTACGTTGAGTGAAATCCCATGCCGTGGATCATGGTCATTCAAATGAGTACTTTCGTACGGGGTACGATATGCACAACTCTACAACGATACCAGTGCGGTTAGGTTGTAGGTCATACATAGCGTAATGCAACAATCAAATCTAACCACGGCAATCATGCCTTGACCATAAAGTACACATGCTTCTTTTGTAGAAAATAAATAAGTAAATAAATAGATTGAAGCCTGCATGTGCATGTATGCCAATATTCGAGATTAGCCAGTCGATTACAATAGTTCATTTCAGGAACGTGTCTCATTCATTTAATTCAATAAGACGACTAGCCAGTCTCTTAGTTCCAACTAGGAACACATGACCAATTTAGTCAAGATAACCATTATTATCAATGGTGATAAGGCATGAAAGTCAATTAGCATTAAACGGGGGTCGAGTCTATAACTCTCATGGTCAAGTCCCAGTCATACTGGGTATCCCAAGAATCAATCGAGACACAAGGCACATTCCACATAACAATTGATATTAACAATATTATCATATCATGATTTATCGAGTTTATGCCAAAAGGCGTAAGGATATAAAATGGACGTAAAATATCTAATAAAATATCAATATTCAGGGCTATAGAATAGTCATACGGCTAAGTCTAATGCGGCCATGATGGATCTTATGCGGCTGGGGAGTAGGACTCCCATGCGGCAAGCGGAAGGGATGCTCATGCGGCTGGCGGTAAATGAGTCCATGCGGCTCAATCAAGTCGAACCCCATGCGGCCGTGTCAAGGAGATTGCTTATGCGGCTGGCGGCGGTGGAGAAAGTTCATGCGGTTCATAAGGTTCAGGACCTCATGCGGCCAGCGGGTGAGTCAGGTTCATGCGGCTGGGTTTAGAAGAGAAATTCATGCGGTCAAGAAAGGGATTCAGTCCTATACGGCTGAGAGTCCCATGCGGCTGCGTTACTTGCCGCATGAAGTGTCATGCGGCCAAGTCAAGCCCATACGGCCAGGAGAAGGAGTACAAGTTCATGCGGCTAAAAAGACGAGGGCGCATATGCGATTAAGTGGGGAAAGTCCATGCGGCCGGGAATCACTTGCCGCATGATTTATTCATGCGGTCAAGTCAAGTACTGTTCTTCTTCTCCAAGTTTCAGAGAAGAAGAACACCATAAACCCAAGCTTCAAAGTTCCATAAAACCTTCATCCAGAGTCCAAATTCGAACTTTCTTAGGTCAAAATTGGGTAGAACGAAATTCTCTACAACATGGAACCATCAAAACTTGAAGATATCAAAGTTTACTAGATCAAAACCTAAGAAACCCGAAAATGTAACAAACTTAGATCTACAACAAATTAGCCATGAAAATTAAAAATGCTAAGTACTAAAGAGACATAGAACCAAATAAGGAGGATGATGGAACAATAATAATGGGAATCCATCAAGAAGCAAGTTGGCACTTGCCTACGGTTTGGTAGGTGGAGAGAGTAATGAAGAAGAAGAAGAGGAGTAATGGTGAGAATGAGTAATGAGGAGAGAGAATGGTGAGGGTGGCTTAAATATGGAAGGGGTGGTAGGTGGGAGTTGGGCCGGGTCCAATGGGTCCAATGGGTCGGGTTGCACGGGTCCAACAAGGCTAACCCGAAAGTAAGACTAAAGCAGGAAATAAAATGCAGGTAATAAAATTACAGAAATAAATATAGAAATAAAATTGCAGGAAATAAATTAACATGAAAATTTAAAGAGCAGCTAATTGATTAACATGAAAATTTAAAGAGCAGCTAATAGAATTGAAGAAAAATAAAGTGCGGAAAATAAAATGTAGATAATTAATTAACATAAAGTTATTAAGAATTTAAATACAGGATACTACATGATAAATGCTAAATAAATACATTCAGGCAATATACGTATTAAAATACGCATTCTGGAAACGGGGAGTGACATCTCTACCCTCCTTAGAAAAATTCTGTCCTCGGAATTTTAAATCCAAACAGGATAGAAACATCGGGGCTAAACTAATCTAAGTATAAGCAATTCAATGAAGCAATCCTTTTACAATATCCATAGCAAGTAACATATATGTAAACCCATCAATCTACGATATCAAGCAATTTTACCCATAAGGTGATAAGCATGAGGAATCAGGACAATCAAGGTATACAGAAAAAGATATACCTTGTGAGTCAAACAGGTGTGGATACCGTGATCGAATATCATCTTCACGTTCCCACGTTGACTCTCCCAAGGAGTGATGACCCCAAGCAACACGGACAAGACTAATTGTTCGGTTCTTGAGTATCTTCTCTCTTCGGTCCAAAATGGACACAGGCTGTTCCTCGTAAGACAGGTTGGTACCAATAACCAGCTCAGAGTGATCGAGGACATGGCTTGGGTCCGATACATTCCTACGCAACTGAGATACATGAAATATGTCATGCACCTCTCGTAACGAAGGTGGGAGTGATAAACGATAAGCAACATCGCCTATCCGATCAAGGATAACAAACGGGCCCACGTACCGCGGACTCAACTTCCCGCGAACGCCAAATCTAATGACCCCACGGGTAGGTGAGATCCGCAAGAACACGTGGTCCCCAACAGAGAACTCTAACGACCTACGATGCTGGTCCGCCCAATGACGATGCCGGTCCTGCACAACTCGAAGTCGCTCTCTAATTCCCTTAACCAATTCAACCGTCTGAACAATCATTTCTGGGCCTAACATCTTTCTCTCTCCGATATCATCCCATGCTAGTGGCGACCTGTACTTCTTACCATATAATGCCTCAAATGGCGCTATCTGGATACTGGCTTGATAACTGTTGTTGTATGAGAACTCGACCAAGTGAAGGTGACTCTCCCAAGACCCTCCAAAATCTAGAGTGCAAGCTCGCAACATGTCTTCTAAAGTCTGAATCATCCTTTCTGATTGCCCGTCCGTCTGTGGATGGTAAGCCGTGCTAAATCTTAACTTGGTACCCAGACTATGATGCAAGCTCTTCCAGAAATGTGATGTGAAACGGGTATCTCTGTCGGACACAATACTGACAGGGACTCCATGCTGCCTGACTATCTGTTGCATATACAACTCTGCCAACTTTTCTGTAGATTGCCCTACTCTGAAAGGGAAAAAATGTGCTACCTTTGTAAGCCGATCCACTCTCACCCAAATAGCATCTTTACCACTTGGTGATCTCGGTAAACCGGTCACAAAGTCCATTGTAATATGTTCCCATTTCCATTCCGGAATAGGAAGCGGTTGCAATAATCCAGCTGGCCTCTGTTGTTCTGTCTTTACTTGCTGACATACCAAGCAACAGGAAACAAACCTAGCTATCTCCCTCTTCATCCCGTTCCACCAGAAGTGCTGCTTGATATCTTGGTACATCTTGGTCCCTCCAGGGTGTATAGAATACTGGGAACTGTGAGCTTCTGCCATAACCTCCTGTCTGATATCTCCACTAGGAACACATAGGCGTGACCCAAACCTAAGTGTACCATCTTCATGGATTTGCATCTCCTTTCTGAGTCCTGACTCACATTCTGCCCTAAGCTTCTGAATCCTTGGGTCCTGTGCCTGAGCTGCCTTGATCCTGTCTACCAAATCGGATTGAACTTGTAGACTCGCCAGAATTCCTATATCATTAGGAAGTATAACTTTGATGCCCATCTCCTGAAGGTCTTCTAAGATGTGCTTCTGCGTTGTCAACATAAATGCGCCGCCTCTTCTGCTGAGAGCGTCTGCTACCACATTAGCCTTGCCTGGATGATACTGAAGCTCCACGTCATAATCCTTGATCAACTCCAACCATCTTCTCTGCCTCATGTTCAGCTCCTTCTGAGTAAAGATGTACTTCAGGCTTTTGTGGTCTGTGTACATGTCTACTCGGTCACCATATAAATAATGTCTCCATAGCTTCAAAGCAAATACTACTGCCGCCAACTCCAAATCATGAGTTAGGTAATTCTTCTCGTGGTCTCGAAGCTGCCTAGATGCATATACTATCACCTTCCCATGTTGCATAAGGACATCCAAGTCCTTTACCTGACGCATCACAATATACAGTAAAACCTCCGGGTCCCACTGACAATGTAAGAATAGGCGCTGATATCAACTTCTGCTTCAGATTCTCAAATGATGCCTGACATTCTACAGACCAAACGAATGGTACATCCTTCCGTGTCAAGCGGGTCATGGGTGCTGAAAGTCTTGCAAAATCTGACACAAACCTTCTGTAATATCCTGCCAATCCCAAAAAACTCCGTACATCAGCTACGGTCTTGGGTACTGGCCAATTCTTCACTGCTTCTACCTTCTTGGGATCCACTGCTACTCCAGCTCCTGATACAATATGACCCAAAAATGAAATGTGATCCGTCCAGAATTCACACTTGCTAAGCTTGGCATACAACTGGTTCTCTCTTAGAACCTGCAACACTTTCCTGAGGTGGTCTTCATGCTCCTCTTCACTAGCAGAGTACACAAGAATGTCATCGAGGAATACTACGACAAACTGATCTAAATACGGCATAAAGATGCGGTTCATCAAATCCATGAAGATAGCTGGAGCATTGGTCAAACCAAACGGCATCACTAAGAATTCATAATGCCCATACTTTGACCTGAATGCTGTCTTGGGAATATCCTCCTTCCGAACCTCACCTGATGATACCCTGAACGAAGATCTATCTTGGAGAAAACTCTAGCCTGGCTCAACTGATCAAATAAGTCGTCGATCCTGGGTAATGGGTACTTGTTCTTTACTGTTGCCGCATTTAGCTTCCTGTAATTGATGCACAATCTGGACGACCCATCCTTCTTTCCCACAAGTACCACTGGTGCTGCCCATGGTGACACGCTAGCTTGGATGAACTTCTTCTCCTTCAATTCCTCTATGTGCTGATACACCTTGGCCTGCTCTGAATCCGCCATTCTGTAAACCCGATCTGATATTAGTTTAGTTCCTGGTGCCAATTCTATACTGAACTCAATATCTCTAACCGGTGGGAGACCTGGAAGTTCTTCAGGAAATACGTCTAGAAATTCTTCAACTACCTTCAGAACTTGAACTTCTTCCATTGCCGTCACTACTCCCTGTTGTTGTTGAGTTGCCACTGATCTGACTAAGGTGAACCGTCTTATGCCTGGAATATCAAAAGATACACTCCCACTACGACAATCTATTGTCGCATGACTGTCTTTCAGCCAGTCCATGCCTAAGATAACGTCGAAATTTCCAACAGGAAATTCTATCAACCGGGCGGGTAAGGATGCCCGCACACTACAACACTACATGCTAAACTAACTCTACTAACTCCCACGAGCCCATTACCAGTGAGTATATTCAACCTCCCTGGCAATGCCTCGAACTCCACTCCTAGTCGTGTCACAAATTGTGCAGATATAAATGAATGGGATGCTCCCGAATCAAATGCTACTGCGGGATATGAGGCGACGAGAATGTTACCTGCCACAACATCTCCCGATGCCAATGCCTCTTCCAAGGACAGTGTGAATGCCTGCCCTCGACCTCCTTGCTGGTTCCCATGCTGTGGCCTAGCCTGGTGCTGCTGCTGGCCCCTGCCTTGATGATGCTGGGGTGGTCTATGCTGGTGTTGCTGCATCGGCGGCCCCTGCTGCCGAAACATCTGAGCCTGTGATACTAACGGACGCTGCGCCAACGGCCTCACTGCCAATGCTGGTCCTCGATACTGCCCTGCCCCTGGTGCTGGCAGAGCAGGAAACTGCTGCCCTGGTCCTCCTGACCTCGAATTCATGGGACATGTGGTAACCCGATGATCTGGGTTTCCACATATCAGACACAGTCCATTCAATGTCCGACACACATCTCTAGTGTGTCCCATCTTCCCACAATAAGTGCAGCCCGCCGGGGGTTGCTGGTTCTTCTCTGTTGCTGTTGCTGCTGCCTGGGGGTGGTGCTGGCCCTCGCATCGCCACATCGTGGATACGAATGCCAGGGGATGGTCGTTGTTCGGGCGCTGCTCCCCCTCCTCCTTCAATCTGACTGTGGGATCTCTTCTGACCCCCAGTCCTTACTGCAAGCCTCTGAATGGTGATCTCATGCCTTCGAGTCGCCGTCAATATCTCATCAAAAGTCTGGTAATTGTGCCTTCTATCAATTGCAAGAGCTCAAGATGAAACCCTTGCTGGAACCTCATCGCCCTCTGGCGTTCCGTTGCTACCATCTCTGGGGCAAACCTACTCAATCTGCAGAACTCCGCTGCATAAGCATCTACAGTCTTGCCAGCCTGTCTGAGGTTGATAAACTTCTGTTGCAGCTCAAACTGTGCCACAACTCCATAGTACTTTGTCTTGAACCTTGCAGTAAAATCATCCCAAGCCAAGGACGTCTGATGCCTACTTCCTCTGCTTCCCACCAATCACGTGCGAGATCCTGAAGTAACAACTTCACCTGATCCACACGTTCTTCTGCCGGTACCTTAGCGGCTGTCAGAATAGCCTCGATATCCTTAAGCCATGCATCTGCTGAGATGGCATCCTCCGTGCCTTCGAAACGGCGGGGGTTGTACTTGCAAAATCGGGCTGACGCTCCTGAATCTGGCCTCGCCCCTCTTTCCAATGCCGTCTGTAATCCTTGGTTGAGTAGTACATTCTGCTCCTGCAACTGAGCGTGCATGCGCTGCTGGGCTAACATCTGGTGTTGCTGAGTGGCCATCATCCCTCTCATGATCTCTAGAAGGGCTGGTGTGTCCACTTGGGTAGGTGGAACTGTTGGTGGGGGTGGAACATCTGGATACTGCGATCCAGCTGCTGCTTCCACTATCACTTCTTCTTGGATAGCCTCTTGAGTTAGTACCGGCTCTTGTTGCTGACCAACTTGGTCAGGTTGTCCATGTTGCTGTCCAGCCCTGACAGGTGCGGACGAGGTGCCCCTAAGAAAAGGGACAAGAGAGCAATCAAACGACCGGACACGAAGGATCAATGAAGTCAAAGGATACTGGAATGTCAAGCTAGAGTTGAGAATTGACGAATCATGAGATCAAGGGAAAACATGTGTGATTGAGACATCCTATTAAACACCCCACAAGTCTGAAATCAGACCTGCATGGGCCACCACTAAAACCTTGTCACGCCCCAGAACCAGAATACTGGAGAGCGGGGGAATGACTCAGCCAGCTACGTATTACGGGTAGATGAATACCGTATAATACGATCAATGCTGTCTAAAAGACGAGGGGGTGCATACTACATAAAAGTCCTACTATGGTCACTTCACATCTATTGTCTCAATCATTCAAACAAGAAACAGAAATAGAGAACATGTAAGATAAAGCAGTAAGGCGTCCCAAACGCTCAGTCAAAATGTTCTTGACATCTGGCTTTACAAAACATAGCCATGATGTAGTAAGGTATACACAATTGTTATCAGCTGCAGTCTGACTTTAGTTACAATTATGTAAAAAGTAAGTACAAGACAATCCGACTAACATGTCGGTGCCAAACGGCAAGGTATAAGGTATTTAACAAAACGAGCGGGAAGTAAGAAAACCCACTCGAGTCCTCCTGCGATCGTCCTTCTAGTGTTGACCATCTTGGAGGTAGAAGTAAGCTGGATCCTCGGGGACTGGCTCTAAATCTGGCCATGCAAAACCAGAGAGGTTAGACCTCTAATAGCAAGTACCACAAGGGAGGACGATATGAAGGACTAAACCAGTAAGTAAGAGTATAATGATAGATCTCTGCTTGCTACTAGGACTCACATCACATCAAGACACTTCGAACCAACCTCCCAACCAAACAAGGACAGAAGTTGGCCCGTCATGTCCTGACATTCTGATCATCCCAGTTAGGTAACAGAGTATAGTGCACAAACAAATCATCTTGAACGGCCAATCAACTCCTACGGCTTGCTATTATGAGTTCCAAGTTATCCTGGAATAATGCAATTAGGGATTCCTCAGTTCTTACTATGCGCAAGCAAGGCTAGTCTATCCAGTCAATCAATTGGCCCATGCATGAATTAGACGAGTCCTAGCAGGACGCTCGTCAATATACAATATACAATAATAATAAAAGCAGATACTGTTCCCTGCCCGTGTGGCAGATTTACAGTATCTGTGGGAACCAGCCGGCCCGTCGGGTACTACTCGTTCCAAGGGGGCTGCCATGTAAGAATTTGGGAATCCATTCTCTCCATGAATCATTATTTTATTTAACTTAATAGTCCCTACGTTGAGTGAAATCCCATGCCGTGGATCATGGTCATTCAAATGAGTACTTTCGTACGGGGTACGATATGCACAACTCTACAACGATACCAGTGCGGTTAGGTTGTAGGTCATACATAGCGTAATGCAACAATCAAATCTAACCACGGCAATCATGCCTTGACCATAAAGTACACATGCTTCTTTTGTAGAAAATAAATAAGTAAATAAATAATATTGAAGCCTGCATGTGCATGTATGCCAATATTCGAGATTAGCCAGTCGATTACAATAGTTCATTTCAGGAACGTGTCTCATTCATTTAATTCAATAAGACGACTAGCCAGTCTCTTAGTTCCAACTAGGAACGCATGATCAATTTAGTCAAGATAACCATTATTATCAATGGTGATAAGGCATGAAAGTCAATTAGCATTAAACGGGGGTCGAGTCTATAACTCTCATGGTCAAGTCCCAGTCATACTGGGTATCCCAAGAATCAATCGGGACACAAGGCACATTCCACAATTGATATTAACAATATTATCATATCATGATTTATCGAGTTTATGCCAAAAGGCGTAAGGATATAAAATGGACGTAAAATATCTAATAAAATATCAATATTCAGGGCTATAGAATAGTCATGCGGCTAAGTCTAATGCGGCCATGATGGATCTTATGCGGCTGGGGAGTAGGACTCCCATGCGGCAAGCGGAAGGATGCTCATGCGGCTGGCGGTAAATGAGTCCATGCGGCTCAACCAAGTCGAACCCCATGCGGCCGGGTCAAGGAGATTGCTTATGCGGCTGGCGCGACGGGGGGGAAAGTTCATGCGGTTCATAAGGTTCAGGACCTCATGCGGCCAGCGGGTGAGTCAGGTTCATGCGACTGGGTTTAGGAGAGAAATTCATGCGGTCAAGAAAGGGATTCAGTCCTATGCGGCTGAGAGTCCCATGTGGCTGCGTTACTTGCCGCATGAAGTGTCATGCGGCCAAGTCAAGCCCATGCGGCCAGGAGAAGGAGTACAAGTTCATGCGGCTAAAAAGACGAGGGCGCATATGCGGTTAAGTGGGGAAAGTCCATGCGGCCGGGAATCACTTGCCGCATGATTTATTCATGCGGTCAAGTCAAGTACTGTCTTCTTCTCCAAGTTTCAGAGAAGAAGAACACCATGAACCCAAGCTTCAAAGTTCCATAAAACCTTCATCCAGAGTCCAAATTCGAACTTCCTTAGGTCAAAATTGGGTAGAACAAAATTCTCTACAACATGGAACCATCAAAACTTGAAGATATCAAAGTTTACTAGATCAAAACCTAAGAAACCCAAAAATGTAACAAACTTAGATCTACAACAAATTAGCCATGGAAATTAAAAATGCTAAGTACTAAAGAGACATAGAACCAAATAAGGAGGATGATGGAACAATAATAATGGGAATCCATCAAGAAGCAAGTTGGCACTTGCCTACGGTTTGGTAGGTGGAGAGAGTAATGAAGAAGAAGAAGAGAGGAGTAATGGTGAGAATGAGTAATGAGGAGAGAGAATGGTGAGGGTGGCTTAAATATGGAAGGGGTGGTAGGTGGGAGTTGGGCCGGGTCCAATGGGTCCAATGGGTCGGGTTGCACGGGTCCAACAAGGCTAACCCGAAAGTAAGACTAAAGCAGGAAATAAAATACAGGTAATAAAATTACAGGAAGAAATATAGAAATAAAATTGCAGGAAATAAATTAACATGAAAATTTAAAGAGCAGCTAATTGATTAACATGAAAATTTAAAGAGCAGCTAATAGAATTGCAGAAAAATAAAGTACATAAAATAAAATGTAGATAATAATTAATATAAAGTATTAAGAATTTAAATACAGGATACTACATGATAAATGCTAAATAAATACATTCAGGCAATATACGTATTAAAATACGCATTCTGGAAACGGGGAGTGACAACACTGATAAGTAAATATAGGTGTACATGGTCTGCACCATGATATGGAGCCCAAGATTTGGCTATATTAGAGACACGTGCTTCGGTATGAAGTATGGGTATTGGTCTAGTGTTCGGCCCTGACTTCCCATATTTTGGGCTACGTCGTTGAGTCCCATATTTTGGTTATATTACAAGTCAAACAAGTATGTACCATAAGGCAAGTATGGGCCGAACAGCCAGCACGAGCTTCGGTATGAAGTATGCTGGCACAAAATTATAGTCTAGAGGCACAAGATAAGTAAGTTATTGCTGCAAGACACGGCCACGATGTTGCATAAATGAGTTTTATAGCACAGTCAGAAGAATTTTGGAGCACGATCATGTTGTTGCAACACGAGTAGGCCAGGAGTCTAAGTATTAGAATGATCCTAAGACAAGATTAGAAAGACAATCAAAAGAATATGTTGCATTCACTAAAAAAACATGTTGGTTTTGTATAGGTGGGCGACGAGCTCACACCACCAGTACGGTTGTGTACTAACCCAACAGTTTTTATGTGCAGGTTATAGGTATAGCACGCTCGGGCAAGCTCACTTGGATGCGCTGAGACATGGAGTTTGTTGGCATTTTGAGGCGTGCGGTCGCGTGGAAGTCTTCACCTATATGGGACATAATGTATAGACATCGCCTTCTGAAGCACCTTCAAGTTGTAAGCCGAAGGGGCACCTATGTTTTATTGTATTGAGAGATGAGAGAGAGCAGAATGACTTGTATTGTAAGGATGAGTGAGACTGAGTATTTTAATCTTGGCCTTATGCCACATTTGTAAATTTCTTTCAAAATCAATAAAGAGCTATTTGTATGACTTGTATTTGTTTTATTCTGCTGGCGACTTACTGATTATTCAATGTTTCTGCTTAAAACTTCTATACGATAACCCCATCACTTAGCCTGTAATCTACCATTTTAGAATCCACCTTGTGTGAGCGCAACCTAGGCTCGCACGACATCATGCCCTAGCGAGAAAGATCAGTTCTTCAGAATGGGGGTGTGACAGTCACGATTGTATCAGAGGCAAATACCTCATCTCGAGTCATGGCATAAATGCATCTTGGGCATTAGGGTGACCGTCTTGAGCGTCGTTTTATAGTAAGATGAGGAGCTTGGGGTACTGGTCCTTGATTTTCTGGATGGTACTATTGTTAGGGCACATTTAGGTTCGGTCTCTCGGCCGAGCAGCTTGAACTGAGTGGCCCTTTTTACCACAGTTCCAACATCCACCTTTAAGAACTTCAAAGTCGATGACAAGGTGTCTGAATCGACGATATCGTGCACGAGGTCCCGTGCTCTGCCCTTGGTATTCGCCCTGGTGGTCCTTGTTTGGCCACTTGGTCATATTTTACCTCCCGTATGGCGAGGGCATTTGTGATTGTAGGTATGCATAGTGCCGGTAGCGGCTGGAGGGTATTGACGCTTAAGGCGAAGAGCGTAATTCAGAGACTCGCCCATGGTCTTGTATTCTGGCACTGATACGTGGGCATAGATAGAGGGCCGTAGACACACTTCGAACAGTCGAGTGCGACTCTCTTAGTAGGCATGAATGCCCCAAAAAATTTGGCTAACTTGTTTAATTTTGCTACGTGCTGCCGCACCACCATGTTCCCTTGTTTCACCTGCATAAATTTATTTTCTTTTCTTGTCGAACAACTGTAGGATGATACTCAACTTCGAACGCCTTTCTGAATGTATCCTAAGAGATTGCGACTGTCTTTACATCGCGTTGGTTTGCTCGCTTTTGTACGACCCACCAGTCGTGCGCGTTCAATAAGAGTTAAAGTTGTGCGTATGTGACTTTCTTGGACTCTTCGATGCCGAGAAGTTTAAAATGTTCTTCCAACTCCTCTAACCAGTCGATCGCCAGAGAAGGATCTTCTTTACCGTTGAAGGAAGTACGATAATATTTTTGAATTTTGACACCTCAAAATTATAACTTATTGGTGCTGCAGGTTGATGTTCAGGCTCCATCGGTTTGACTTTAATCGGTCGGGTCGCAGGCTCGGATACAACATGTGATATCGCAGAGCTGTTGTTGGCCACAACTGTCTGGACAATCAGCTAAAAAATATTAATTATTTCTGCTGTAACTTGAATTAAGCTCGAATCGGGTCTCGAACTGAGTCTGTCGTGCCTCAGCTTGTCTCTGTTGGTTCTTAACTTGCTGTTGGTGATGCTTGTTCTGGCGTTGATTCGCCTTGACCTGTCGTTGTTGTGCTTCCAACATGCGCAACATCCTTTCCGTAGGGGCGTTTGGGGGTTTAGCCTTTGAGCTACTCGAGCCACACGAAGCACTCTTTTCGTTCACGGCCGCAGCTTCTCCAACTTCTGAGATTAGAAAGCTACTCACATTAGTCTCAGAAAATATTACAGACTCATTGTATGAAACAAGTCATCTCATCAATATGAGATAAAAGGTTTGAGACTTTAGATAAAAGGCCAAAGGACGTAAAGACGTACTCGGGGATACCATTAAATCATGCCCCGATTTCGAAGAATCGATAGTCGTCCACCAGGCGTGATATCAAACGAGCTTAGGTTGCGCTCGCACAAGGCATTCACAAGGTTATCAGAAACACAACAACAAAGAGAGTATACAGAAATTGAACGACATATTGGAACAGAAAACTTGTCTTCATTGATAATAAACATGTTTACAAGACTCGATTACAAAAGATGTCGTACGGGCTTAGAAACTGACTCAGATGAGATAGTCATTCCATACATTTACATCCCTTTATACATAAGCACAAAACAGTCTCTTAGACTTGGGATCGGAGAGAGTGGATGAGACATGGAGCGGTCTTGATTGGAGTCATCAAAATATTGTTGATTGCCTTCATACGCTAGCAAGGATTCAAATTGTCACGAGCGTCGCCTTCAGTTCCTTTGCACGCTTTCTGGGTTTGGAGCACCTGTGGAGAGCGAGGATCAGTACATTGCCGTGTACTGGTGGGTAACTAATTATATTCTATGATCTCATTTGGTTCAAGAAATTATATAAAACATGTATTTATATTTGGTGATCTTTCTAGTCATTCTAATGTATTTCATGTAAGTAGTTGAATAGGGCATAGCAGCATAAACTACGACAGAATTTACCTACGGACGAGCGTGCTGTTGATGTATAAAATTTACCATATTCTTCTCTGTCATATTGAATAACATAAGTTAAACTAGTGCATATTTGTGGAGGTCACTAGCATGACAAGCCATCCTGGACTTATATCTTGGTTTAGATGGTGGCCCGTTTCGTGCGGTAGTGAGCCCGTTGAAATGCACCAAATACCCATGGTACAATCCAGTATAGCTATCGTATTTCTTCCTAGGCCGAATTGGTCCCATGGTCCGGGATACCGTTCGAAGAAACAATCACCTTTGTGCACAAGTTGTCCATGACTGTGCTAGACTAAACTAATTACTCAAGTTTCATCTACGCATTCATAAGAAACTTAACCGATTTAATGTGTCCCGCCTTCCGTTTCAACATTTATTCATAGCATCAATCTTTGGTTAACACAGTTCTATGGCATATATGTAAAAGTAAGCATGTAGCAGTTCTATCGCATGTGTACGTGAGAATTCGTGCAATAGTTTATTTAGCGTAAGCATTTGTGTCGTTGTGGCTACAACTAGCATATTAATTCATATTTATGTAATCGATTGATTTGGATAAGAGGGTCAAGGGGAGAAGGGTCAGCCACTCACCTAGATTTACTTCCTATCTTGAATTCGAAATCCGAGAAACAAAAGCCAAAACTACATGAAATTGAATTCTCTATAACATGGAACAACTGGTTTTTTAAAAATAATAAATTTGATAGATCATTTCATTAAAAAATTATAAAACTCTATTTTCGTAAACTTAGATATACACCAAAATATTCAACAAATCCGAAAATACCAAGTACTAAATATATAGAAAATGTAAAGGTGCATAATAGAGATCAAAAGTATGTCGAAGAAATAAAAGAAATAAAATGAGCAAGTGGTCTCAATTTAGTGCAAGATGCACTTGCCTAGGTAGTTGAGTGAAAATGAAAAGTAATGAGCAGAGAGAGAGAGATGAAGAGAATATATACAGGGAATAGGGTTGGGTAGCTCAACTAAGCCCTTGTAGGAAAGAGATGTAAAGCACCATACTCTAGAGGAGGGGAGGTGAATAGAGTAGGCAACGAAAAATTAGCTATTAAAAAATTGTTAGCAGCAAGATCACAGAATATATCACAGATATAAATGTAAAAGTAGAGAGCAGAGAGCAAACACAAACACAAGATGTATATTGGTTTCCCTCTTGTGAGGACTAATCCAGTCGGAAGAACTCTAGCTTCCAGTTAAAGTCCACTACGAAAAAAATGCTACAAGTTTTCATGCGAAGTTCTTGCAACTTCTACAACACGAGCTTTGATCCGAAGTACTCGACCAACTTCAATTGTGAAGTATTTTTTTCAATCAATCCTCTAAACACTTTGGAAGGCTTAGAACACTTTGGAAGAACATAGTAAGCTTAGAGAGAAGAGAAGAAAGAATGAATTGGTGTATTGAAATGATAGAAATTCTTCTCTATTTATAGGTTTTCTAAAGGAAGAATTCGGACAGAATTCTTTGAGAGAATATCGGCAAATAGTCGTTACATCCGTAACTACGGGAAGGCTGGGTTAAAAAATTCTAACGTTCCACTAACCGAATTCTGGCCGAGTTTGCTCTAAATTCTGTTGGTCCAGAACTGGTTGGTTAGGGTTTTGTAAATTTGGTTTTGGGCTTTTAAGAAGTCGAGCAGTTATCAGCTTTTTGTAAATGTGTTTATTTTTAAAACAAAGTGGTATTTTGAAAATATTTTGGGATAGACTATTTGCCAGTACGACTTGGTGTACACTGTAAAATACATTGATATTGAAAATACAGACTCAATGGCAAAATGGCTCCAAGTCTTGAATGAAAGTAGTAGCAGTTCTCAGCAGTCGTCGAAGTAGCCCTTATGTCAGACAAGGTTGGATCAATTATTAAAATTAGGTTTGACCATAACCAATGGGACAACAATCTCCTCATTTTGATAATTGACAAACCTTGACCGATATAACATCTCGATCTTAATTTGAAAAATAATTAAAATTTTGAAGTACTGTTCTGTACTGTATAAATGTACTGTACTGTCTTCTCATTTTCTAAAATAGATGTTAGATCATTTTCTCTCCGTTGTCACTTAGCAAAATAATTGCAAAGAGAGAGGTTCTCCCGCAATTCATGCTTAAGGAACGAACGTTGAAGAAATACAGAGAATATATAAAGAATGGCAGTTCTATGAAGGAAGCATAAACTAAGATAGATAATGCTACGCATAAAATGAGAAGTGCATACTAAGAATAAAAAAGAAAAATACAAACTGAAATAGAAAATGCATAGTAATAAGAGTTTGAAATACATCAACTCATCAAAGAAGTGCAAAAAAAAAAATTACTATCTTGGAATGTCGGAGCATTTCCAAGAACACATAGACAAATAATAGAGTCTAATAAAAAAAACATCTAAACAAAATACAGTAATGTCTAGATCAAATCCTCAATAAGAAATACAAAGTAATAGTGTAATAATTATCAAGGAAATCAAGATAATATAAGAAAACTTCTAATTTGTAAATCTATAAAAATGAGAAAACCAAGAAGAATCATATTCTCTCATAATCTACTATAAATCAAAATACCATGACCAAATCAATAAGATATAAAAGAACACATGTCCATGACGAACTAGGTATACCACATATGAAGGGTATATATGAATTGAAACAATTAATTTGCTTCCCCTTAAATATGCATATCTAGTTGAAAAAAACATTTATATGCATAAAGTAAATAAAATAATCACAAGATCTAAGGGATATCCGAGATATACATCTTTCATCCCTTTGATCAATGCATATAAAGTTTCAAAAACAAATATCATTTTTAGACAAGTAAAAGAAATATCCAATCAACAAATGCTTAAAGATGACCAATCAAATATATCTCCAAAAAAATATTTCCAGAAGAAGGAAACTAATTCATCAAAATATTATAGCTTCTTATCAAAGTTTATTTCTTCCCTTTTAAAACCTTAGCACGGTATTCATCTGATATCCGTAGGGTTAAAAAAAAACTTTGAGAGAGGGAAATTCAATGTGCCTGACTTCTCTCCCGCAAAGAATTACTGCTATAGCAGTTATTAACTTGAATAAGAAGAGAATAATAAAAGCTTCATAAAATAAATATCATGAATATTATGCAAATGCTAAAGAACATATCAGAAAGCCATAATATTCAATGAGTAGTCACAAGATCAAATCAAAAATAGAGTGACAAAAAAATGAATATATGAAAAGATGAAACATTAACCTATAGAAGATCAATATATATTGCTATTAAATAATATTATCCATCAAGTTAAAATCAAAAGACGAAATCCATATCTCTTCTAAAAATGAGATCAATCAAAGATTATAAATCGATATCAAAAGATATCAAACAATTACAAAGATTCAAATCATTTGTAGCTATAAGCATACGATGTATCAATTACATGTATCCTTATATGTGCTACAAAATCAATGGGTAAGAATAAAATATAAAATATTTATAAATCAAATGTAGGGCCTAGATACGCTGATGTGTTCTGGAACCTAGGGGACCGGGTTCAGTGCCTTGGATCCAGATTTAGACAATAGGTGCAAGTAGACCTTGATAAATCTTAAGTCTATAAAGTATTGATTACTTTGGTTAGCTATAGTGGTACTGGCCCAGCTAACGGAGGTCCACGGGAAGATGGTTAAGTACCACTTCGCTTTAGCCGTAGCCGTGGTGACAGACAGACCCTTTGTAGGCTTGTACCCAAAATGATCTCTACTTTTAAGAATTGAAATTTAAAGAAATATATGCAGTATTATTAAACATCATCGAAATCCCGAATCCCTAACTATAAGAGAAGTAAATATCTAAAGAATGAATAAGAAATGATCATACAATTAAGATACTAAAACTATTTTTCATGAAGCTTTCATAGTGCACTATAGAGGTAAATATATAAAAGATGTATACTAAAAATGTGCACTAATAAATTAGAAAAATAAAACACAAGATTAATTGACTAAAATGATATACATACTTTATAAATAAAGACAAAAAATATGCATGGATAAAAAATGTAAACAAATAGAAAGGATGCTTAGTGTGACATAACATTTTAGATAGTAACTAGCCATGCAACTATATTTCAAGAACATTATCCTAAGCATTCTAAAACATATACCACACTAGTTTATATAAGATAACAAAAATAAGCACTTCTAGTGAGAAATAGTAAAACAAAATTCATTAAAGATATGGAATATTCTATAGTTCTAGCTATTAGGAAGAATCATTTAGCATGTTACCAAAGTGGTTCTTAGTGACAACACTTGTGTTGGTGCAATTGGTTGGAAGATGACCTTTAAAGCTTTATGATCGCCAATATTTTCTACGATTTTATTTGATATGAGATTTCACCTGCACTAAGAGCGAAGGCTTTGGTATCCAAAACTTGGATCCACATTTGTTAGCTTTTGGAATCCATTTGCACAAGTTCATATCAACAAGTTTCCTAATCTGATATGGACTAGAAATGTGTCCTTTCATACCGCAATAATGACAAAAATATTAGTGTTCTGTGCAGCAGTATGAGACCATGCAGTGGTATGATATGATGTGCGTGGACACTTGTAATAGAAAGCATGGTTATGCTTAACCTTAGCTGTGCCAGATCTTTTTGAATCCTGTTTTTTGTCACATGCCTTGTGTATGACTGTGTCTTGGGTTGAACAACTTGTTTACCTAATTTTATCTCCAACTTTTTAGAGATTGTGCAAGCCTCATTATACTTAACAGTTAATGAGTCTGTTCTCTGTGTAGCAATGCTATACTTCTTCTTCTTTACATCATAAGATTTATTGAGTTTTGCATGCTCTTGTGTCATCTTATTAATGTATTCTTGAGCATTATGTAGACTCAGCTTAATCGTGGATAGCTCATTTGTGTCACTAGCAGTGGCAGTATCTCTAATCTCATTAAATAGAGAGTACAACCTTTCATTCTCAAGCTTATAAGCCTTAAGCTCTTTTCGAGACAGCTTATACTTATATAATACCTTTTTGTGTTCTTCCAATAGATCAATGAAAGCATCAAATAACTAATCATAAGAAAATTTACTATAAAGAGAATTATTTTGTATCTTGTTAGATAATACCTTTGCGCATATATTTGCAGCTAGACGAGGTCATTCTTCTTCGGAATTGTTTGCTTCACTTTCACACCATATGCTCATGGTAGCATACTTGTGAGACGACGATCTTCTTTGTTTGATTGTTCACAACTATTCTCCTTTTTAGTAGTACAATAATCTTTTACCATATGGCCCGATCTTCTGCAGTTGTGGCATACAAGGTCTTCTTCAAATAAGGTGTTGTGTTGTACCTCAAATCCCAATGTCATCATGTAAGGATTTTCTTCTTTTTTAGAGTTGCTAGCTTTGCTTTCATACATGTTCTCATGAGTAGCTTTAAGCAGTTTCCAGATTTCATGAGATGTAGTGCAAGTAGAAATGATTAAATATATATTTTTCTATAGCACAATAGAAAGTATGTATTGCTTTTACATCAAGGCTAGCTAACTTCTTCTTTTCCTTTGTGTAACTATAATAAGGCTTGTTAATAATAGAGAAAGTAAGAATAGAGGTGATAGTGGACTTTTTGTAGTCATTTATAATAATTGACCAGAGGTCAAAGTCTAGTGACTTCATATAAAATCTCATGTGTTTTCCAGTATGTATAGTTGGTACCATCAAACAGGGAGTCTGTTTGTGGCTTGGCCTTCGCTTGTAAATTTCACAATTATCATGTGTGATATAGTGATCTATAAAAAAACAACAATACTACCTTGCTTTACCTGTATAACCCGCTTTGATACCAATTGTAGGATCGAGATATAAAGCGCTATACTCTAGAGGGGGAATAGAGTAGGCATCCGAAAATTAGTTATTAAAAAATTGTTAGCAGCAAGATCATAGAATATATCATAGATATGTAAATATAAAAGTAGAGAGCAGAGAGCAAATGCAACACAAGGATATATACTGCTTTCCTCTTGTGAGGACTAATCCAGTCGGAAGAATTCCAACTTCCAGTTGAAATCCACTATTGAAAAATGTTACAAGTTTTCATGCGAAGTTCTTGCAACTTCTACAACGCGAGCTTTGATCCGTAGTACTCGACCAACTTCAATTGTGAAGTGTCTTCCTTCAATCAAGCCTCTGATCACAATCACTCTGAAACTTCTAGACCGTATCACATGACAAATCGACTAAAGGATTGTAACTGGCTTGGGATTTGAAAAAAAGGCTTAGAATACTTTAAAAAACGTAGTAACCTTCGAGAGCAGAGAAGAGAGAATGAATTGGTGTGTTGAAATGGTAGAAAACTTTTCTATTTATAGGTTTTCCAAAGGGAGAATTTGGGCTCGGGCAGAATTCTTTGAGAGAATCTCGACAAATAGTCGTTGCATCCGTAACTGGGGAGACTGGGTTCAAATTTCCAACGTTCCACTAACCGAATTCGGGGCGAGTTTGCTCGAATTCTGTTGGTCCAGAATTAGTTGGTTAGGGTTTTGTAAATTTGGTTTTGGTCTTTTGAGAAGTTGAGAAGTTGGATACTTTTTGTTAATGGGCTTATTTTCAAAGCGAAGGATATTTTGAAAATCTTTTGGGATAGCCTACTTGCCAGTACGACTTGGTGTACATTGTATTCCTACTCAATAAATTATGAAAAATACATTGATATTGAAAATACAAACTCAATGGCAAATGGCTCTAAGTCTTGAATAGTAGCAGTAGCAGTTCTCAGCAGTCGTCCAAGTAGCCCTTATATGGAGACAGGGTTGGATCAATTATTAAAATTATGTTTGACCATGACCAATGGCTAACAGCCGTAACCCTAACATGTTCTAGCCCAAGTCCTCGTGTCATGACACCTCAATGAAGTCAAATAAATAAAATCTGGATCGCAATACGGTCTAGTATTCTGTCATCGAAACATGAACCACGTCTACAACTAAATAAGAACAAGGGGTGGCTCACTACTCCGTGATGAGATGCTGTTCCATGCCATGATCTGGTACAAATACAGATACATGTGCATAGGTTACAGATACCAGGTACCATATACAATATTAATACAAAAAATATGTATACCGGGAACGGGAAGTGACACGGGATTCTCGATTGGAGTAGAATGGGCGATGGTCAAATAGAAGGAGAAGGGGAAGGGGGCGCTCACAGTCAAGATCCGATTGGGATTTCTAGGACACTCGATTGAGGTTTCTGCATAAATAGAAGGAGGAGAAGAGATACTTGAGGTGGAGGTGTCCTATTGGGGTTTCTGTTTTTTTTATTCTCTCTCTTCTTTTATTGTTTCATTAGATTTAATCCAGATTTTAATGACATTTGATCCAACGAATAGGATACGTATAATTAAAGGGTGGACATACTAGGAGGTAAATTTGATCATATATATATTGATGGAATACTACCTTTTATTCAACTCCGCAAAAAACAATTACATGAGAGTTTTTGGAGAATACAATTACTGCAGAAAGGCAGAGGCTAAGGAGAACACACCTGATCGGGATGGAGCCCAAATCCAGGAGCCAGGATCCGAAGGGTGGGGATCAATAAGGTGATTAGAGATCTCTCCCTTGAAGAATCCTTTTCCAAATCTGAGAAGCATTTGAATTGGCTTGAACAACATCTATTCCAGTATACTTACAATACCGGATCTTAATAAAAGTCGACCAGAGCCCTTCCTGTGTCTTTAATTTCCACCAAAGTTTAGTAGAGAATGTGTTGATAACCTCTTCTAAACTTCGCAGTCCCAGACCCATTTCATCCTGAGGCCTAGCCATTTTTGACCAACTTAGCCATGAGTGTTTACATAGCCCCTCCTTCGATCCCCAAAAAAATTTAGAAAACATAACTTCAAGTTGATTAAGGACTGCTTTAGGAGGACTGCAAGCTGCAAGAGTGTACATCGGTATGGATGTTAATACTGATTTGAGAAGTACTAACTTTCCCCATAAGATAGGAGTCTCTGCTGCCAGCCATCAATCCTGTGCCTGATTTTAGATATCAGCTCTTCAAACATACCAACATTTTTTCTTCCTGACATTAAAGGACAGCCAAGATAGGCAAAAGGAGGCTTCGAGGATCTGAATCCAGTAATATCCTTCAATTCTCCTCGCGATCGGGTGGGAATGACTGGTGAACATATATAGATGATTTGTGGCGTTAATAAGCTGACCAGATGTTGCTTCATACCTTGTCAGTACCGACCGCAGAGCCCGTATTGAAGAAACATCCCCTGCTGAGAAGATCAAAACATCATCTGCGTATGTAAGATGGGTATTGCAGGACAACCACTTGGAGAATAGAAGTGATTAAAGGATGGGAGATCCACTAATTTCTTGAGATTGCGTGATAGTGCTTCAGGTGCAATGATAAATAGAGCAGGAGAAATTGGGTACCTTGTCGAACTCCTCTGAAGCCATGGAAGAATCCGAGGACTCCCCGTTGATGATAGTCGAGTACCAGACATTGCTGAGAAGACGATACATCTGATTGATCCATTTCGTTGAACCAAACTTCCTCATAACCTTCATCAGGAAACTCCAATCAACCCGGTCATAAGCCTTGGCCATATCAAGCTTAATGGCTATATTCCTTCCTCTATTCTTGATCTTCATCATACTCATCATTTCCTGAGCTAGGACAACATTATCAATGATTTCTCTGCCTCTCACAAAACCACTCTGCTCTAGAGATATGATTTTAGGTAAAATCAGAGCCAATCTATTAGCTAAAAGCTTCGAGATAATCTTGTTCATGACAGTACATAAACTAATAGGCCGATAATCAGACCATGTATTGGACTCTTGTTCTTAGGAATAAGAACAAGAGATATACTCGAGATTGCTCTAGGAAGAGAAAAGCCATCCATGAACAGTTGTGTGTGTGTGTGTATCCTTCTAGCCTAGTAATTAGTAGGGAGGCATACGGTCTTGGTGGTTGGGTGTTCGAGCTCCAATGGGGATGGGTTCACGGAAAAGTATATACCATAGGGACTTTATGGCTTTATAATATATGTGGATCAATCACCTATAATGGCCTAAATGACTTGTCGTTTAAGCCGTATGTATTATATAGATATAATATTTTCACGTAATTAAATTTTTAAAAAATTAAATTTTACCTAGTTATTTAACTACCTAATACTATCTGATTATGGAAAATAACTCTAACTCATATGGTTAAGGTTGAAGGCATTCTTCTTGGTTGGTTGTGTTCAATTCCACTGGACAACATTATCTAAAATAAATCTAATTAATTTTTTTAAAAATTTAATTGTTTACCGACGTGCAATACACGTGCACATTACTAGTGTATATATAAAAGATGAATACTCTTAATGATGTTTCTGTTTTCCAACTTTAATTTACTTTACAATTGGGGAGAAAGATAGTTGTGGCAGTTATTAAGTTTCCTAATGACCATAGAAATGGTCACGATTAGAATAAAGATGGCAATGCCATGATCAAATTTGTCTGACTTGTGGAACATAAACCATACCATAACACAAACACATGCAAGGGCCATCATGACCAGACCAGCAGGACACTAATCATCAGCTAGCTATTTCATAGAGTCTAAACCATGATCTTCAACTTTCTGATATGAACCCTTTCTCTTGTCCATCTTTCCTTTCCAGTCTGTTACATAAATAACTAACTTCTTTTGGTTAGTATGAGTCAGCAGCAAGCTAGAAGAAACAATCAACCAATAAATAAAATCTAGCTTAGCTCTTGTATTGCCAGCTTGGAGGTATAGTCAGTAATATTCCAACCGACTTAGTTGAGTATCACTCTGATACTCAACTAACTCAGTGTATAAGAGATGAACCTATAAATAAAGGGAGGAAGGAAAGATTAGGGTATGGAATTGTATTTTCATTTCAGCTCTTTTGATTTCTGTAATTTCTATTTTCCCCCTATTTCAATTTGAATTACAAACCCTAGTTCTTCCCCAAAAATTCCTTCTCCAGTTCAATTTTCTTGTAGCTACTCAATCCATGGCAAATTACACCACATCGACAATAAATCTAGGTATGCTGCTCGAGAACCCATCAATTTGGTATTAGAGTGCTTGGAAGCCGTATTCGAAGACTCCGGCGAGCATGGATCGAGTACTCATGGCTCTAGGGGGTGGTTCTCAAGAGAATCCTTGATCCAGGAGGTCAGTGGCCGAGTTGATGCACTTGAAGGTTCGATTCACCACCTTAGCAGCAGATTTGATAAATTTTACAAGATTTTGGAGGAATTTGTTAGATCTATAGGTGGATCAGATCTCAATCGGAGGATCCAACATGGCCCAGGTTCTAGTGACTGTGTTCACACTGTCACCACTTCTTGCAACACTTTTTTCCTATGGAAAGCTCTGCTTCAACTCTTACTCCAGTGACTGCACCAATGAAATCCCTATCAAACAGTTCAGGGATCAAATTCCCAATTCTATATACCATATCCTCAAGTAAAAATCACTCCTATACAAAATACTCCTCATTCAGAAATACAAACTCAAGGAATATTACAAACCCAGGGGTATGCTCCTCAACCTGTTCAGTATATTGCACCCCTTATGCCTTCACCTGCTGTTCAGCTTGTACCACCACTTGCACAGACACGTACTGCCATACCTACGTCTCAGAGTGTTGGACAACCCATTGGAAATGTTGTAGGACCTACATGGGGACAACCTCTGTAAACCTTTGGACCCAATTTTGTTTCTTTAGTATAAATTTTAAATGATTATTATATTAATTTGTAAATGCTATTATTATCAAACATAGGAATAGAGAGTTTTGTAAAAACCTATATTCCAAAGGGCCTTTGTGCAAAGATTTTCAAATTCAAATATGTGGATTGCTTGGCCGACCTACTAACCTCTATAATTGGGTTGTTCAAATTCATATTCAAATTCTGTTTACAACCCTTTCCTGTGTTCAAATACAAACAGGGATTTTAAGAACTCTGGGCTTGGTCGAGTACACCATCCTAGTAGTATTTGAATTTCATTAAAAATTCAAGAAGGATTTATCCTAATCCTTTTAGGAGTCAATCATATCTAAAGACTGGATATATATAGAGAGAGATCAGCCGGATCCCCACTTGTCCTCATCAAAAACCTAAGAACCTAAACTTCATCTTCACAAAATCGCGGACCTTCCCCCATTCCAGTTCTAGTGCGCCATAGTCAATCACAGGAGTTCGTCATTAAGGTAATCCTTCTACTTTCTAAACCCTTCTGCCATTAACAAGAAACTAGGATAAGTTGGATAGGTGTTTGACTTAATGTTAAGGAGCGGCTAATGGGTGAAACCCATGTATCGGACACAGGAGTTGCCAATGATACTGCCTCGAGTATCAGATACACTATAGTGTAGAAGCATGAAAAATACAAGACTATGTATCCCACATGAAGAAGACAAAAGAAGCTATGCGCCCACATAACCAAAAGGAGACTATGCGCCCACAGAACCAAATGGAGTCTATGCGCCCACACGGTCGAGGAGGGGCTATGCGCCCACATGATCGATGAGGAGCTATGCGCCCACATGATCAAAGAGGAGCTATGCGCGCACATTATTTTCATGCAGATCAAACATGCACCCAAGTGTGGGCACATAAACTTACTCCCACACTATGCGCCCAAGGCAGCAGATCCCTACGACTTAGTCAAACTCCACGATCAATCGTGCAGCGGAGCATTCGGCCACGTTAGTCTCCATGAGCAATCGTGCACCGAAGCATGCGGCCATGTCAACTCCACGTTAACCCCACGATCTACCCACGATCATCCAGTGTCCATGCGCCTACACCCTATGCGCCCAAAGGGGTGTTATGCACCCACAGTAAAATTAGTGTATTTTCCGCCTGTAGGCGCATAACAGTCGTTTTAGTACCAAATGACTATAAATAGAGGGCGTCCCCCTCTACAAAGATAGACAGAACGGAGAGAATTTCAAGAGCCAATTGCTGCCCTTCATGCCAGTGAGCCGAGAGTTAGCAATTTTCGTAGGTTTTCTCCCACTTTTGTAATCGGGAGTGTCACGGAGTAAATGAGCAAGTGCCGCTCGATCTCCATCGTTCCCATTCCCCAGAATTCTTTTTGTACTCGGGGATCCTTAGCACAGGATCTCTCAGGCGTACTCAATTTGTGGTGCCTTGCGCCAATAAGAAAAGATAGCATTTCTTCTTCTTTTTTGCGTGTGTCTACAAAATAGCGAATCTGCAGGGAACTACCTTTTCCTCTGACGAGAAGGTGGTGACGCAATTCGATACCGATAAATTGGGGAGCACTCAGAAGATGTTGATCGTGAAGTTCGATCAGCAGGCGCTCGAAGAGATGCTCTCGAGGGATGGCTCTACTCCCTCAAAATCAGTGAAGCCAAACAAATCTCGCAAGACTTGGCTTCCGAAGGCTCGTGGTGCATATCCTACTAGTGTCAAAGAAGATATGCAATCGAAGAATTCTGTCACGTAGGCGCATAGGCCTTCCACGTGGGCGCATGGAGCTCCCCTGTGGGCACATAACTCTGCCACAGAGGCTCCTGACACGAAGAAGGCGCATACCGTTCTGGGCTCTACTAGCCCAGCGACTTCCCTCTTGTGCAACCAACAACAGAGTGTTCAACACTCCAAACTTGGCAAAGAAAAATACTATTGAAGTGTTCGACGCTCTGAACAAACTCAGCGAGGCTCACAAACGAAGAAGGCGAAACTGGAAGAAAATATCGCTATTTTCCAAAGCATGCGCCCAGATTCATGCGCCCAAGGCAATATGTGGGTGCATAACTCTAGCCAGAGGACTTCTGTCTTTAATAGGCTATGCGCCCAGGGCCATGCGCCCAGGCTCTGATGACCCATTCTATGTGCCCACATCCAGGAGGGCCAGACATGCTGTCAGAACTTCAGGGAAGCAGGCGCCCAAGGAAATGCTCCAGGGTCTATGCGCCCACAACAAAAAGACAAACCCCACCGCTTATAGCGCGGGCTTTCTTCAAGGTCATTATGGAACTTAGGTGTGGGGGTTGCCCCTGCACGTGAACTAAGTCCGGATATGCCAACTCCCCTTACAAACCCATATACAAAGCTCGGCAATGCATGTGACATGGGTTTTAAGGCAAAACTCTCTTCCACCGATTTACGTGACGTGATAAATCATAAGCGTAAGCGAGGGAGGATACTACAATTCATGGCGTACATCCGTGCGCTAGTATTGTCATCAACTGTTGCTGCTCCAAAGCAACGAAAGTGCCTCAGAGGCAGTCCGTATTTCGACGACTGCATCGCTCTGATGGTGAAAAGCCGCTATATGTTTCATCCAACATGGCTTCATGGGGTCCTCCTTACGGGAGCCCCAATCAAAGAAGGTGGACCACTAACCCAACCTTTTCTCTCAGTTCTGCGAACAGAAGAAGAAGAAGTTTGCCAACAGATAGCCAGCGAGCTGTTACATCCGAAGGAGTCTATATGGGTACTCGGTCAAGGACGAGATTTCGTATATATGACGAGGACTCCCAAGCTGGGGGGTGATGATCCTTCAACTGGGGGTAGTATTCCCTCAGAATCTGAAGCAGATGACCTTCACACCGGAGGTAGCCTTCCAGATAACGATGATCTCTTCGAGTCTGACGGTGACTATCTACCTCCCCTGCCTGAAGATGAGGGTCTTTTCAACTCAGAGACAGACAGTATCAACACCAGTTATACTGTCTCCTCTATTCATCCTTGCATGTTATCTACGTACATGGCGGATGGAGAGAGAACTGAAGAAGCTAGTGATCAGACCAACAAGCGGCTAAAAAGTCATAAAACAGTATTTGCCAAGATCATTGATATGCTTACCAGTATCATGGCAGTCCAAACTGCTGGGGCTGTTTCTCCACCTCAGCCGAACATCTCAACACACATTAGTCCGGTTGATAGCAACGACCCTCCTTTACTACAAAAGGAGTATCATTCCGTTGCACCTTCTCAAAATCTTGTAAATGCTGGAGGTGGTCCTTCGCCAATGACGCCTGACAATCGTACAGCAGCCGTTTCTCAACATTTGCTTAATCAGCAGGATGCAATTGATTCTCTTGATGCCTGTCTCGATACCATCTCACACAAAGACGAGCTTCAAAAATAGGGATATCTCAACCTTATCCTCCTGAATGGGAGAATGCTACTTGCCCTCCTAACTACAAGCCACTGACGCTAAATTCATTTGACGGGATGACTTCTCCTCGCCAACACATGACATACTTCACTACGCAGACTCTACACATACCAAGGGACGATCCGTTCTTGTCAAAGCTATTTATTAGCACCTTGCAGGGGGTAGCTTTTGAATGATTCTGCAGTCTGCCTAACGGTTGTATTAATTCCTTTAAAGATTTGGAAAGGTTATTCCTCAACAGGTTTTATAAAAGTGGCATGCATGTTAGTATGTCCACCCTCATCGAGACCAAGCAAAGGAGGACTGAGTCCGTTATTGCTTTCATCGAACGCCTCAGGCGATCAGTATTAAAGATGCCCTTCGGTATACCAGACTCAGAACTTATGGATAGATGTCGACATAACTTCCTTCCTACAGTAAAGTTCTGTCTGCGTATACATAAGTGTGATACATGGCCTGCTTTTATTGGGGCTGCTGATGCTGCTGAAAATGATGTCCCTAATATGGAATTACTGGGGTTGAAGACACCCAAATGTGAAGACAAAAGCAAGCACCCCCAAACTATCCCTGTCCGTGGAGGTAAAGGAAAAGAAGTCTTGAAGATCGACACTTCCAAGGGAGCTTCCAATTCTCAGGGCGCTCCTGACAAACCTAAGGAGACTTTCTCCTTTGACGAAGATGATGTTATTACCATTTTTTACACATTGATGAAGGGTAATAAACTGACATTGCCTCCCCCACGATGTCCTGCGGAGGCGAACCAACTCAACGATCCCAAGTACTATCTTTATCATCAGTACGTGCACCACTCTACAAAGGATTGCATCATCCTGAAGAAGACGATACAACAGCTTATCGACAGCCAAGTGATCAACCTCGAAGCTAAAGACAATGTAGTATCTTCTAACATGATCTCTCTTCAATTTGGTGACTTTCCTCCCACAGAAGTCCCATACGGCGTAGTCCCAATCCCCAAGGCAATAATGGATGTCGTCAACCTGCCTCCAGCTCGCAACTCAACCTTGGTGCCACTCACGACAGAAGTGGTGAGATCATGTGGGTCCATCCAGACCTTGTACAAGAAATGACGCAGGGGGTGGTGTCTTCCAAAGTAAAGAGGGACAAGAAATACAAATCATGCCATATGGTGTCTTCTACCATTTACGAAGTTCTATCTGGCAAGACGCGATCTGGGAAGGCCTACCTACGGACTTATGACCCCATACAAGAAGATGCAGTACCTTCTCAAGCTCCTGCTATCCCCACAAGTTCGGAAGTTGGTCCATCTAAGTCCTCAACTACTGACAAAGCTAAGCAGAAGGAGACGCGATTTGACAAGTCTCTGAAGACACCAACTCCCGAAGGCATGGATCGGCCTTACAACTTTGACATACTGGCACAGCTGGCCAATACACCTGCCAGGTTGCCTTTGTTCGATCTATTGTGACTCTCCAAAGAGACACGGAAAGCCTTAAGTGAGGCATTACTACATGCCACTCTTATCTCGCTGAAGTCAAAGCCCCCGTTGAAGATCTCGTCTTCTGTCCTCACTGTCACAGCACTATGAAAGTGGTGCCCAACATCACCTTTTCATAAGAGAACATGCTACTAAAAAACAATCGTCATAATAGACCTCTGTACTGTACAGGGTATATCGGGGCGATTAAGGTGGATCAGATGCATATCGATCCAGGTTCCTCCCTCAGCATCATTCCTAGAAGTCTACTCCAAATTCTAGGGATCCCTCTGCACAAGCTGTCTGCAACCAATACAACTATCATAGCATTCAATGCTGGGAGAAGCCACCCGCTGGGTAAGATCCATCTCAAGTGCCAGATTGGTGATCTCTGAACGGAGGTTTCTTGCTATGTAATCGACGCTAATGTGTCCTACAACGTCTTGTTAGGACGTCCATGGATACATGAGAACATGATCGTTCCTTCTACCCTTCACCAGTGCTTCAAGTACGTCAACAGCGATGGCATCGTGAAGACGGAGTTTGTCGATGTCGATCCTTTTAAGGGTATTAAAGCCTACTATGGAGATTTGGTACTTTACCAATCTCAGCCCTCCAAGGATGACGGCAACGAAACTGACGATGAAGCTGAAGTGAGTTCATCTACCAGTTATGGTCCCCTGTTTATCCGAGTAAATGGACGTACTACTCCAAAAAGTACTCCAAAGCCTCTCACAATCTGGGTCAAAAAGAAGAATCCTAATAAGGTCAAACCATTGACTATCACTCTCCGCAAAAAAACTTGGATGGAACCTGCTGAAGTCCGTCCTACCAATCCTGAAGAGTTACCCTATGTGACGAACTTGGCCAAGTCTGTGGCTCCTGTTCCAGACAATGACCCCCTCAATGAGTATATTAATACTCAAAATAATATACCTTCAGTAGATGATGTTATCCTTGAAGAAGAACTTGCATATTTTCTAAGGAAAGGTTTATCTTTGAATTACTCCGATGTCTACAAATCTGTAAACCAGTACATAGATACGATATACGCCCTAGAGCATGGCATAGGACCATATTTCTGCATGCCGGTCACAACGCCTCGTCTGCGAGAAAAAGTCTGGCCAGAAGATATCCACTACTTCATCATTCCAGCTAGAAAGAAGGGTGAAGAATTGATCATCTTCGGTCGAATAATTGGCGAAAGAAAGTTCGTTCTGGACTCTACTTCTCCTAAAGCTGACTATGATTCTGGAAAAATGCAACTTTACCGATATAGTTGGCAGGCCAAGAATATCATCCAGAACATATGATATGATATAAAAAGCGACCAGGTGATAAACTACGATCAGGGGTGACGATTGCCAATATGTCACTTGGCTCCTCCCGGCAAACCCGAGAACTATTATCAATAAAACGGTGTTGGTTTGGGTTACGTTGCTCCTCCAACAACTCCTGAAGGATCAGATGTAGAAGCGGATCGTTGTTCTCATTCTTCTGATTCCTGTCTCTAGGATTCAGACTCCAGCATTGGAGACATGTTCAAAGCAACTTTGTCCGTCAATACGATGTCAGTTGACTAAATTGTAGACAATGTCCAATCGATCAAGCTTGAACAATGAGCTCAAAAGATGGATACTAGGTGGGAGTTACATTTCGAACAACGTGAACCACCTACTGAAGACGAAGTTGTCCAAGTTAATTTAGAAGATGATTCATCTCTTAAACCAATCTTCATCAGAAAAAGTCTGTCTGGCTAAGAACGGCAATCTCTTATACAGCTTATAAGGGAATACATTAACGTCTTTGTGTGGAGCTATGAAGACATGCCAGGCTTGGACCTAAAGTTACTATGCACCGCCTAAATATCTCGTCCAAAGCTAAGCCAGTGAAGCAGCAGCAACGACGGTTCCGACCAGATATCATGGAAGCCATCGAAAGTGAAGTCAAGAAGCTTATTTCAAGCGGGTTCATTCGCGAAGAACAACACCCTGACTGGGTCGCTAACATTGTGCCAGTTATAAAAAGAATGGTAAAGTTCGAGTCTGTATCGATTACCGCAATTTGAACACTGCATGCCCGAAAGATGAGTTTACTTTACCGATCACCGACATAATGATCGACAATACTTGCGGCTTCGAGCGGATGTCCTTCATGGATGGATTCTCAGGCTACAACCAGATTAAAAGGTTCCCCGATGATGAAAAACACACATCTTTTCGAACACCGTTGGGGGTATACTGTTATACTGTGATGCCCTTCGGATTGAAAAATACAGGAGCGACATACCAGCGAGCTATGAACACAATTTTTTACGATCATTTGCGCAAAACAGTAGAATGGTACGTAGACGATATCGTAGTTAAAAGTCATCTCAAGGGCAACCACCTCCAAGATTTGAGAATGGTGTTCAAACTAATGCGTACACACCAACTCAAAATGAATCCAACCAAGCCTTTTCTGGGAGCCTCCAGCAGCAAGTTCCTTGGTTTTGTTATCACTTCAAAGGGTATACATCTTGACCCGGAGAAAGTGAAAGCTATCCTCGATATGTGTCCCCGAAGAAATCTCAAAAAGCTATATGGACTTAAAGGAAGGCTAGCCTATATCAGACGATTCATTTCAAATCTTTCTGGAAGGTGTCAACCGTTTACTCAGCTCAGGAAGAAAGGAGTATCTTTCGTCTGGACTGAACAATGTCAACGCACATTTGACGACATTAAGAAGTATCTCACAAGCCCCCCAGTGTTGGTGGCTCCAATAATGGAAAAGCCCTTTTTGTTATATGTCCACGCTATGGATCATTCCCTTGGTGCCCTATTAGCTCAGATAAATGAAGGCAGCTATGAACAGGCAATCTACCACCTCAGCCGTACGATGTTGTGTACCGAGCACATATACACACCTGTGGAAAAGTAATGTCTCGTACTGGTATTTGCTATCCAGAAGAAACGCCACTATGTGTCTGAGCAGACTATCCATATCATATCTAAAGTCAATCCTCTCAGAATACTCATGACTAAACTGGGTTCTCTTAATTCCCGTTTAGCTACATAGGCAATGTTGTTGACTCCATACGATATGTTGTTCGTCCCTCAGAAGGCAGTAAAAGGCCAAGCATTAGGTGATTTCCTAGCAGCTCATCCGGTGCCAGAATCTTCCAAACTCTACAATGAAATCCCGGATGAAGTAGTGGAGTCTAACACCGTAACTGGGAAAATCCCCATTTGGCGAATGTTCTTTGACGGTGCATCAATAATAAGACCTAAAGAAAATATCATGGCCGGAGTAGGCATCGTGCTTGTGTCATCCGACCATCTGGTTATACACCATGCATATTCTCTCGTGGAACCCTGTACTAACAACGTGGCCGAATATAATGCCCTACTGATCGGCCTTCAACTGGCAAAACAACTGGGAGTTGACTATCTAGAAGCTTACGACGATTCTAAGCTAATAGTTAGTCATGTCCGAGGGGATTATGAAGTTTGTCACGAAGATCTCATCCCATATCACAAAGCGACAATCGAATTGGCTTCTACTTTCGCTGGATTCTTCATCAATCATGTGCCTCGATTACAGAATATAGAAGCAGATACTTTAGCCGATCTTGCTGCTTCCTTGACCATCCCTACCAATACTCAGCATTCAATAACAGTGTCTGGTCGAGAACTATTCTGTGTAAAAGATGCCTTGCATATTCATCACAGTTACGCAACAGAAACAAACGTCAACGTTAAAGATTGGAGATTTCCTTTCACAGACTACGCCATCTACGGAATCCTTCCTGAGGACCCAAAGGAAGCAGTGTCTATCCAAAGGCGATCCCTCAGATTTTACTATGATACAGCTACCAAAATGTTGTACCGATGCTCTTACGACGGGCTACTGTTACGATGTTTATCAGACACAGAAGCCAAACATGCACTCCATGAGGCTCCCAATGAAATTTGTGGTACACATTAACCAGGCCCCAAATTAGAAGATTGCCTCAGACGAATGGGTTATTATTGGCCCACGATGATAGCAGATGCTGTTGAATATACAAAAAAGTGTAGGACTTGTCAGTTCCATGCCGACTTCATTCATCAACCTTCGGAGTTTCTACACCCAACGGCGGCATTTTGGCCTTTTGAAGCCTGGGATATGGACGTCATAGGCCCAAACAGCCCACCATCCTCCAGAGGACATCGGTTTATCCTAGCTATAACCGATTATTTCTCCAAATGGGCAGAAGCTATACCGCTCACCGAAGTAAAGACGTCGAACGTGATCAGTTTCATCAAACATTATATTATCTATCGCTTCGGCCTACCTCGCAGGATTATCCATGATAATGGTCCACAATTTGCGAGCCATACATTCTATCGGTTCTGCGATAAGAATCGTGTCTTCAAACAAGCACGATTGGAATAAGAAGCTCAACGAATGCCTCTGGGCCTATCGTACAACGGTCCGGACTCCAACAGGCAGTACGTCATTCTCTTTGGTTTATGGGAGTGAAGCAGTTCTTCCACTAGAAATCCAGATTCCCTCTCTTCGAGTAGCCTTAGACAGAGAGTTGACTGCCGAAGAAAGTTACCGTTTGCGACTACAAGGGCTGGAAGCGCTAGACAAAAAACGCTTATTAGCTCAACAGCATATTGAGCTATACCAAGCACGCCTTTCCAGAGCCTTTAATAAAAAGGTGAAGGAAAGAATCTTTCAAGTTGGTGATCTGGTCTTAGCAGTAAGAAGACCAATGGTCATGACGCACAAGACAAAAGAAAATTTTTAGCCTAAATGGGAAGGTCCTTTTATTATAGAATCAGTGTATTCTAACGGTGCGTATCGACTAACCAAGCCTCATGGTGACTTACTCATGATGCCGATCAACGACAAGTTTCTGAAGAAATATTATGTGTAACCTTCATGAACAACGTTCACATACACCCTGTTTTAGTCATGTAAATGTACAATACAATGTTTATGTGATTCCAAAAAAAATCATCTGACTATTATTCGTATTCCAAGAATCTTGAATACGCCATGGATAATAGGTCCTTTAAAAAGATTCTCTAGTAGAATTTTCTCAGTTTTGGACTCTGCCTAAACTTGGTCTGACCAAAACAAGTCACGTCCATATTACCTCTGAACTATTTTTCGATAATTATTTTTCCAGTGGGATAATTAAGAAATGTTTTGCCACGTCCATATAACCTCTGAGCAAAGCATTCATCAAAGATAATCACGTTCATATTACCTCTGAATTATCCACTTCTACCTAATGTTATATATCCTTCCACGTCCATATTACCTCTGGTCAGATATAGAACATTCTCTGCTATTACGTCTATATTACATCTATTAGCAGCTTCTTTCAACTTAATATTTATAATAAGTCCACATCAAATTTTTCAGCGGAATACATACCAGAAATATCCTTACTACGTCCACATTACCTCTAGTTCTGATATTTCACAAGCTTCATTCATGAGTTTTGAAAGCTAAAAGATTTTTTTATTAAAAACGCCTATCAAAAGACGGAGAAAAGAAAAAGATATAAAAGTCTTGACGGCTACAACAGACAATTACAAACAAAAGACTTAAGGGATACACAATCGATTGATGCTATCCCTCAGAGCCCTAATTTTAGCTTGAGATTTGACGGTGGCACGACAACGTTCTTCTTCCTGCCGAGCAGCTTCATCCTCGAAAGGAATCAGTTTCATATGCTCCTCTTCCAACTTCACCAGCTGAGCCTTCAATTGGTCTGAAGTTGTGGCAGTCGCAGCAGCTTGAACCACGTAGTCTTCCTGCTTAGATGCGACTGTTCGCAAGTCAGCCTCAAGCTGAGCAATTTTTTTATGAAGCTGCACAATCTGGTTGTACTTTTCAGCGATCTGGATGGCCAGCTTATTCTTTGAGGCAATACAAGCCCTACCGGTATCATCAAACTGTTCATACTGATCAGCCAGCTCACTGATCTTTTTAGCCAGTGCCTCTTTTCTCGCTTGGAAAGTTGCTTTCTCCTCCTCAATAGCCGCAATCAGAGCCACGTCCTCCTAAAGAAACGATGATGTTGGGCGTCGCTGACTGACCTCTCGGAGTTTGGCCACTTGATTTTCCAGGTCAGCCATGACCTTTCTTAAAGCATTAGCTCGCTCTTCATAGCCAGTAATGCCTTTAAGAGCTGTCACCTGGCATTCAGTGACAGCCTTCATAGGCCTGAAGGCAGCATTTCGGTTCACAACTCTGGGAAGCTTTACTTTCAAAATGGAGTAGAAAGCTCTCATGACTTCCTGAGCCATCTCATCATCTTCAGAAAAGGTCGTTGGAGATGAAGCTTGTTGGAGATATTCTATCCCAGGGTGAGCTACTTGGGAGGAAGCTGAACTTGACAAATAAAGTAATATACATATCAGTAACAAGAAAACTTACTTAAAGAAGGAGTTGTAAGTTCATACCTCCTGCCGGCTCAGCATCAACTGGAATCGGGAAAATGAGAGCAGACCCAGGTCGTTCACTGTCAACATCAGCCAAAGCAGCATCTGGCTGCTTGCCTTCTACGGTCCCAGGTAGACCCGAAACAGATTTAATAATGGCTGCCTCAACAGGCCGATCAAGAACTTCTTCAGTAACCGATGCCGGTTTACTGGAAGAACCAAGGACAGCTTCCTGTCTAGCCCCGGTATCTGGAGCAACCTCCGTGCTTTGTTCCCTTTCCTTTTCTATAAGGGAATATACGATGGAAGTCAGCCTCACAAATTACACGCAAAATTGAAGTCGGAAAATCTCATCCGAAGAAAAGTACAAGAATGACATACTCAGAGGAGGGTGAGCTGATTGGACTTGATTTTCATCTAAATTCTTCATCATAGCTCCTATCGCAGACATATCCCCCAAAGAAATGTCCTAGGAGGGACTGACTTACTGATCGCCATCATGTTCTGGGCCTTCGCCCTGATCATCCCTTTGCTCAAGCCTTACAACTGAAGAAGACCCACCTTCATCCATCGGTTGAGGATGAGCAGGGGACACTGTTGTTTTGTCTACCTCTTCAGACGAAGAAGCACCTATCGCGGTCGTGAATTTAACGTCCTGCACAAAGGATAAACACAATGGTGAGAAAGCTTCTAACGGGTTGACCAAAACGGCTATGGAGTCTAGGAAGGGATCTACCTCCCGAATGGTAACGGCCTACGATACCGTTCCACCCCTCCCGGTCTTCCGGGAAGATCTTCTGGGAGGAGGCGAGCCGGCACTCACGTCCGTGACCTTCTTTCTCCCTCGGAAGACAACAACCTTCTTTCTTTTGGACCGTGGAACCAGCTCAGTGAAAGCTTTCCTCTTATGAGGAATATCAGGAAGAGGTTCTTTATTATCCTCTCTCTGAGGTGTTGTAACAACAGGCTCCTCAAGAATGACTCTCTGCTGTGGCGCTGCAGCCGGCTCAGCTGAGGGTACGATGCCTTCCTTTCTGTGACCCCCCATCGCGCGCACTCGTCCTATATCAGCAAGAGTGGAGGAAAGCCAAATCCCCAATATTAAACTCTGCTCATGGTCATACCGAGAATAAAGGGTATTGACCTGAATATAGAACTTGGCAGCAGCAAAGAGCATGTGGGTTTCAGGCTTATCTTCTGGCAGGGTAAAAATTACCCCCGTACATCCAGCATTGTAGTAGCCCCATGCACGTGCCCCATCGATCAGGCTTTCTATCGACTGTAGATGAGGGCTGGGGTTGCCCAAAAGAAGCTGGCTGTAGCCGAACTGCAGTGCAAAGCGACTTGGCAGATAAGGTTCCAAAAAAGTGTGGTTCCTATTCCTGAGCACCAGACGGGAAAGGCTGATGAACTCGAGCCAATGAAACGCCCCAATAGGAAGGCTAGTAGTGAGTGCTCCCTCATCTACTAGAGTGTCTCCTATACGGCCAGTACCAGACGGAGGCGACACTCTAAAGAATTCATAATTCTACAAGAAACTCAGAGCCTTCCTGCAAACAGGCACCCCTGTGACGGTCCAATCAGTATATTTAAATATCCGAAGAAGGGCATCTCCCGCCAAAGAGTCTGCCATCAGCCCAACATTTATTAATCTGGGACAGTGCAGCACCAGCTATCCTATCAGATAATGAAAGAGAAATTCAGTCCTGACAAAATCTTTTCTGCCATCGGGTGTCACCGCATTAACAACGAAGTGTCGCAAGTCTCGTTGGATGGTGCAGACCATCGCAGGAAGCAGGGCAAACTGGCATCCAAATGCCAGCTTTACAGCCGAAAGTATTATATCCCAGATTATTCTTTCAATAGACCCTGAACCACCAGGAACTACACAATCGCGGAGCCATGTCATTAGAAAAATGGCTAGCATAGCCTTTTTCGACAGCTTGAACTCGGCCTACCTGAAGAAATGATAGACCGAGAAGTTCCCCTCGGGATCATCACTATCTTCGGTGTCTACAGCCCCGTGATCTGCCATCAATTATTCTATCTTAGATTTCGTCAAGGGCTTGCGAGTCGAGAAAGAGACTGGGCCGTCTCCTTCTTCTCTGATAAAGATGTAGTTGGTCCAGGGTCTCGTATGGGGAAGGGACCCCTCAGTCTTACCCTTCTTTGTGACATGGTGACAAATAAAGAGGTGACAGAGTAACTCTTTATACACCTCCATCATCTCGGAGTTCTCTCTCTCCAAATCTAGGAGCTCCTCAAAACAGGGGACGTATTCTTCGTATGGCTCGGTCCCCAGGAAAGTTTTGATATTGCCTGTATCTCGTGAAGAGCCAGACCCATCTCCCCACCCGGAGTGAAGAAGGTACACGTGTGATAGTTGTACAACTCCACTAATGAGATAAACATAGGCCAGTTAACCTTTATGCCATATTTGGTGGCTCTAACGACATAAAAAGGCCGGTAGCTTTTAGGGTGGCCTCGTAAGTCGAGAGCACCCATCCAGTAAGGTCGCTCCATAATGGGAAAAAGTATCTCAAACCTTCCATCCGTAGCTTCCCACCTGGATACGACTCTTTCTTTGACATCATCAGGTTGGAGAGAGTCTCAACAGCGTAAGGGTGAAGATCAGTCGGGATATCATTTATTATGGCCCCAGGATGCAGCCCCCTCGTGGAGTAGGACGTGGAGCCCTTGACACACTTAAAAGTATCCTTCTTTCGGTCACCAGAGTTGAATTAGATCCTGCCAAAAATGACCCCATGCAGTTCAGGGGTCAGATCCTATTTTATTTGCCTCTGCACAGCTAGATCAGTAAACACTGACAGAGGGTATTGACGCTTCATCAATGGTAACCATATCCTTTGGTTATTTAACCTGACCACCAGAGGGTCTTCTAGACAAATCTTCTCGTCGTCTTCAAATCTTAGGCTGTCACCAAACAAGAAGTACGGTCTCTTAAAGCTTCGTGCCCCTCCGAGTGTGATTTTCTCATCATTAATCATTTACTTCAAGAATATTTTGTCCTGCTCAAGCATAGCGATCACCCGCACCGAAGGCTGGTCATGGATGATCTTCACTTGAGCATTTGTGACCATTACGGTGATGAGGCTTGAATCCAGAGCATGGCGGGCAGAGACTAGAGGAATCCCACCAAGAGCCTGGACAACCATGTCAACTGCGAAGACATAAAGAAAAGTCAGACTTAGAATCTACAGAAAAAAGAACTAAGTACTGAGAAATTCTATGCGCTGATGTTATGCGCCCAAAGGGCCTGTGGGCACATAAGCACAAGTCCTGTGTGGGTGCATAACACGAAGTATGTAGGCATATGACACAACCAAGTGCCTAGGCATATAACAAAACAAAGTACATGGGCGCATGCATCTGTGAATGCATAAGACCGCTCACAAAAGAAGTATTTGCTTTGGGCGCATATCGATGGTTATGCACCTAAGCAGAGAAAAGTCCGAGCGTCACAAATTAACGCTCAAGACTTCATTTTTTTGAGACATCGCCTCACCCAGGATGGGGTCCTGAACCAGATGAGACACTGCCAAAGGAGGAGAACTAGCTGCTGCAGCCTTCTTGTCCTTCGCAGACTTCTTGGGAGTTGAAGCAGCCTTGGGAGACATGATTGCTCGAAAGAGAGTAAAGAAAAAAACTCTTTGAAAATTCTGAGAAAAAAATAAGAGAGAATGAGCTTTCTCTCTCTTCAAGGCCTATTTATAGGTATGAACGGAGAGCTATGTGCCCACATGGCCTATGAGCCCACATGGTCTATGCGCCCACACGATCTATGCGCATGCGCTGAGACAGTCTTTTACAGATTATGCGCCTGCTATTTGCTGATGCAGACTACGTATAAAGAGTGGACCTTTTCAAATTCTGTTCCAAAATGAGCTTATCGCTTCAGATTTCCAAGGAAGATCTCGACAGCCACATTTCGACAGCCTGGCAAAACACCTATGCGCCCAAAGGGGTTATTCCTATCATGCGCCCATGAAGCTGGTGGAGACAGTTTTTCCCATGCTTCTTTCAAAGTATTTCGACACTCGTTCGAGTCTCAAAAACTTTGAAAGGGGTCTTGTAGAAGCATAAAAAATATAAGACTATGTATTCCACAAGAAGAAGACAAAAGAAGCTATGCGCCCACATAACCAAAAGGGGGCTATGCGCCCACAGAACCAAAGGAAGTCTATGCGCCCACACGGTCGAGGAGGGGCTATGCGCCCACATGAACGATGAGGAGCTATGCACCCACATGATCAAAGAGGAGCTATGCGCCCACATTGTTTTTATGCAGATCAAACATGCACCCAAGTGTGGGCGCATAAACTTGCTCCTATACTATGCGCCCAAGGCAGCAGATCCCTACGACTCAGTCAAACTCCACGATCAATCATGCACCGGAGCATGCGGCCATGTCAGTCTCCACGAGCAATCGTACACCGAAGCATGCGGCTACGTCAACTCCACGTCAACCCCACGATCTACCTACGATCATCCAGTGTCCATGCGCCTACACCCTATGTGCCTAAAGGGGTGTTATGTGCCTACAATAAAATCAGTATATTTTCCACTGGTGGGCGCATAACAGTCATTTCAGTGCCAAACGACTATAAATAGAGGGCGTCTCCCTCTACAAAGACAGACAGAAGGGAGAGCATTTCAAGAGCCAAATTACTGCCCTTCTTGCCAGTGAGCCGAGTGTTAGCAATTTTCTTAGGTTTTCTCCCACTTTTGTAATCGGAGTGTCAACGGAGTAAAGGAGCAACTGCCGCTCGATCTCCATCGTCCCATTCCCCAGAATTCTTTTTGTACTCGGGGATCCTCAGCGTAGGATCTCTCAAGCGTACTCGATTTGTGGTACCTTGCGCTAATAAGAAAAGACAGCATTTCTTCTTCTTTTTTGTGTGTGTCCACATATAGAAGGGGGTACACGTAGGTGTCTAGTGTTCATCTCCTGAGTAGATTGGCAGGGACAAGGGTCTCATTCCAGTAGTGTGCATTTGGGAGCCTTGATGGAGGAAACTTAGGTAGAACATAGGAAAGGGTAAAAAATAGGAGTACGAGTCTTGTGTTCAGTTGATGCTAGATAATAGGGTAGGTTGGTATCAGACATTAGGATACCTATAAAAACAGAGAATTGTAGATAGAACAGTAGGTATTATAGGATATGCCAATACCCATATGGCATAGGCAGAGTGCCATAATCATTATACCAGGTATAGTGGTCTAAGGGATTGCAGGAACCAATATCGAGTACTGGGATGTAGAGGTTGTACCAGGTAATGCTCTGAGTCTATATGTAGGGAAAATTAGCCTATAGGTGGATTTGGGTATGAGTACCAAGCAAGATAGGTGTAGAAATTCTAATTGAGTAACCATGGTGGCAATTTGGTAAAATAGGAAAGACCTAGAACTAAAGTCAGGTGCAAGCGTGTTGTATGGGATACCTCGAATAGGTAATTGCCATCTAGAACCTCAAGGGAAAGGTAACACAGGTACAGGAGTTACCTGTCGGGAATATGCTTTAGCAATGGCATAATATAGCAATTAGTAAGTAGTCCACTAGTTGCTAACTGCAACAACAACATACTGCATCATTGCAGCATTCGGTATCAGATACATACCCTATGTGTGGTGCCATGGTCTATGCTAGGCAGCTAGAT
>JANAVB010015000.1:10480730-10580730 GCA_029216955.1 Iris pallida
GTGCGACGCCGGAGGCGAGGGATCCCGCGGTGGGGGCGCTGGTTACCAGGGGGTTTTCAGCGGTGAGGGGAGAGCGGGGGTTCATGATTGGCGGGACGCTGGCTACGGCATGGCAGAGGGATGAGTGTTTTTATTTGTTTTTCTTTTTCTTTCTGGGGTTTTGGTGGTTGATGGCGATGTTGGTTGTTGTGGCGGGGCTGCCGCGGCAGTGGCCGCGGTGGTGGTATTTGTTCAGTGGGTTGGCCGTGGTTTGGTCGTGGTTTGGCCGGAGTAGATTTCGGGGGAATTTGTCGGGAAGTGGCCGGTCGTGGCAGCGACGGTTGGGTGTAGACGGGAAGTGGTTGAGGTTGTGGCAGTAGCGGGTTGGGGTTTTCCCGATGGCAACGGCGATGGTGGTACTGGAGATGTCGGAGAGACGCGGAGGTGTGGTCGGGCTGCTGTGGAGGTTGACGGGTGAAAGGGGTGACCCTGCGGTAACGGGGTTGGCCGGTACGGCGGAGGTGAATAGTTGGTAGTGTCGTTGTCCATGGTGGGGTGGCTGGGTCGTGGCTCGACAATTTTTGGACGTGGCGGCGGTGGCTATAGCCATAGTCGGATTTAGAGTTTTGGGTTAGGGCTAGGGTTAGAAATCGTGTCGGGATTGTCGACACGAAGGAGATGCCATGTACCTTGTAAATATGGAATAAGAATTGGACGGGGAACACGGACACGATACACGCACATTTTGTAGATGGAATTTTGTGCAGAATAGAATACATGGATGAGTACCTGCCTATTTATAGGATGTGGGAATTCCCAATAAGATAAAGGTTATGATTAGTTTAAACCCGTAATTTAATTTAAATTAATTCAATCAATCCAAATCCAAATCAAAATCCAATTTAAATCTAATTAAATTCTTTTGGTTTAAAATCAATTGGGATAAAGCAAATTCCAAATATAGATATTAATCTACTATTTAAAACACATCCATAAATCAAATCAAGTTTTAAATTGCTACAAAAATTTCAAAATATGTTTTCTAAAAATACTAAAATAATTCGAAAATACATTATTATTTACAATTAAACTCAATAAATATTTATGAAAATATATGTATACGCGAATAATATTATTTACTAGTAATAACTATTTTTCACGAAAGACTTTTTATAATAATAAATAAATAATAATTTGAAAACTTTGGTACGATAACAAAATAATTATTATGTATATTATTTTGAAACTATAAATGATAGAAAATATTTTTCTAAAATATGTACGCTCGCACATATTCGCACTCGTCGAGCAAATTCAAAAAAGGAACTTCCGCACACGACGTACAATACGACTACGTGACGTACAATACAAAATTTTAAATCAGTACCAAATTTAACAAAAAAATAATTGTAAAAATTTAGAGGTTTTATACTACTTCTCCGACTCGGCTCAAAACTTCGAATGGACCGATGTACCTGGGGCTCAGCTTCCCTGCTCTGCCGAATCTGATAGTTCCTCTGGTAGGGGAAATCTTGACAAAGACATTATCTCCTGCTTCAAACTCCAGTTGTCGACGACTGCTATCATCCTAATACTTCTGTCTGTCCTAAGCAATCCCGAGCTTGTCTCTAATCACCTTTACCTTCTGCTGCATCGGTCACCATCTCAGGTCCAAGCAATACTCTTTCTCCTACGTCGTCCAAAGTAAGTGGAGTGCGGCAACGACCTCCATAGAGTGCCTCGAACGGAGTCATACCGATACTAGCTTGGTAGCTGTTGTTGTAGGAGAACTCTACCAAGTGCAAGTGGTCTTTCCAAGACCCTCCAAATTCTAAGACACAAGATCTCAACCTGTCCTCTAGCGTCTGGATTGTTCTCTCCGATTGTCCGTCAGTCTGGGGATGGTAAGCGGTGCTGAACTTCAATTGTGTTCCCAAACTGTCGTGCAAGCTCTTCCAGAAGTGAGAGGTGAATCTGGTATCTCTGTCAGATACAATACTTACCGAAACTCCATGAATCTGATAGATATGCTGCGTGTACAGTGCTGCCAAATTCTCGGTGGATAGACCAACCTTGAAGGGGATAAAGTGAGCTGACTTCGTCATTCGGTCCACAATAACCCAAATGGCATCCTTCCCTCCTTGGGATCGAGGCAGTCCTGACACAAAGTTCATCGTTATGTGTTCTTATTTCTACTCCGAGATGTCTAGCGACTGCAATAGTCATGTGGGTCTTTGTCTGCTAGCTTTTACTTGTTGACAAATTAAGCATCTAGCCACATATCTGGATACATCCTTCTTCATTCCGTACCACTACACTACAGTATGCATATCCCGATACATTTTGTTAGCTCCTGGATGTATGGAATACTGCGACTGGTGTGCTTTTTGCATCAGCTCGTTCCTCAGTTCGCCAGTTGGTACGCAAAGCCTCGTACCATGCCTCAATGCTCTGTCACTGGCGATTGAGAATCCTTTAAGTGTTCCTGCCAGCAATTGATCTCTGAGTTTGTAAAGCGTCTCGTCTTGGAATTGTGTCTCCTTGACTTTGTCCATCAGACTTGAACGCACTTGCAACTACATCATTGATGAATCAGCTCCTGGTACAATAGCTTCTCTTTCCAGTTTTTTTATTTCCTCTTCAGGCAGTACAATCTCCAGTCCATGCTTCTCTATGTCTTCCAGCAAATGCCGCTCCTTGATCAAAATATTACCATTGGGTATCGACTAAGTGCATCTGTAACAACATTAGCCTTACCCGGATGATACTACAGGTCTATGTCAAAAATTTTATCAGCTCCAGCCATCGTCTCTGTCGCATGTTCAGCTCCTTCTGAGTGAAAACATATTTAAGACTTTTGTGGTATGTAAATATTTTCACTCTCTCTCCATAGAGATAATACTTCCACAGCTTCAGTACAAAAAAACTGCTGCAAGCTCTAAATCATGCGTGGGATAGTTCTTCTCATGAGTCCGTAATTGCCTAGATGCGTAAGCAATTACTTTCCCGTGTTGTTGAAGAACACAACTTAAACCTTTATCAGAAGAATCACTATAAATTGAGAAACCGCCGGTACCTGCGGGTAGCGCAAGTATCGGTGCCGTTGTAAGTCTCTTCTTTAGTTTCTCAAATGCTGACTGCCAAGCTTCAGTCCACACAAATTTTTTGTTCTTCCTTGTGAGCTTCGTCATCCGCTCAGCAATCCTGGCGAAGTCCTTCACAAATTTTTGGTAGTAGCCAGCTAAGCCCAAGAAACTTCTGATTTCAGCAACTGAACTTGGTGTACTCTACTTCTCAATAGCAGCTATCTTCTTTGGATCCGCCGAAATTCCTTCTCCTGTGATAACATGGCCTAGAAAATCCACCTTGTCTAAAAAGAATTCTCATTTAGATAGCTTACCATAGAGTTTCTCCTTTCTTAAGGTTTCCAGAACTTTTTCAAGTGCTCTTCATGCACTACTTCGGTCTTCGAGTAGATCAGAATGTCATCGATAAAGACAACAACAAACTGATCCAGGTATTCATGGAAGACCTTGTTCATGAGGTTCATAAATACTACAGGGGCATTCGTCAGTCCAAACGGCATGACCAAAAATTTATACTGTCCATATTTGGTGTTGAACGTCGTCTTTGGAATATCCTCCTTCCTGACCTTGATTTGATGGTAGCCAGATCTGAGATCTATCTTCAAAAATACTTTAGCTCCACTTAGTTGATCAAACAGGTCATCGATCCGGGGCATAGGGTACTTATTCTTGATGGTGATATTGTTCAGCGCCCGGTAGTCGATGCACACGTACGGTCCCATCCTTCTTGGGCACGAACAAGACAGGTGCTCCCCAGGGTGAGGCTCCATCTCTGATAAATCCAAGGGCCTTCAGTTTATTGATCTGGTCCTTCGTTTTATTGGCCTCCTTGGGGTTGACTCTGTAGCATCCCCGAGAAATAGGAGAAGAGCCGGGAACTAGGTCAATGGTAAATTCTATATCTCGATCCGGGGGCAATCCTGGAAGACTATCAGGGAAGATGTCCATGAATTCTGCTATGATAGGATGAGAAGGCCTGGGTTCTTCAGTGAAAGAGGAGTAAATAACACTCTCCATATCTTCTGGAGCTCGAGAGATTTCAAACTCCGGCTCTCCATGTGGACTGAAGACTATACATCCTCTGTGACAATCTATCAGCGCATGCTGCTTACTTAACCAGTCCATTCCTAGGACTACATCATAGTTAGGTATGGACATCACAAGTAAGGGTGATAAGAATTTGTGTCCTAAGATAGTTATAGGGCAGTTATAGGTCTCAGTGATGGGTATGGGTCCACCACCAGTCATAACTCTACATATCTTCTTGCTAAATCCCGTAACTAGATGGTGTGCAGATATGAATTTTTTTGCTATAAAACTGTGTGATGCACCCGAATCAAATAATGCTAAAGCAGGATGTGAATGCACATAAATAGAACCTGTGATAACATCAGCGGTGGGTTCCTGCTCTGGCTCTTGTTCGTCTGCTGTTAGGACAAAGGCTCGCCCAGTCTTCTGTTGGTGTTGCCCAAACTGTTGTTGCTGAGTGGGTAGGGGAGCTTTCTGAGGTGTTGTTCCTGTCACCCTCATTTCCCGTATTTCCCGTATTTCGTTTTATACTCGTATCTGGATTTTGGCATGTATTTTATTTTTCTCAAGCTTGTGGAATTCTGGTATTTCTCGTATTTTGGGTTTTCTCATGGCTCGGTTTTATTTGGATTGGTTCGATTTTATGTGAGTTGGATCACCTTAACCTATGCTACCCCTCAACCCACCAAACTCACCCTCTTTATAACCCCTACCTACCACTCTCTCTCCTCATAACTTCCACCATTAATTTCCTTCTTCTTCTTCTTCTCCTTCCTCCACAACTCTCCTAACCCTAGGCAAGTGCACCTTGCCACTTCATGAGAGCCCTATTTTCTTGGTTCATTTGCTAGATTAGGATATAGTGATCAACATTAGAACTTGATGTTTTGTGATTTGAAGTCTCCTTTGCTCTAGATCTAAGTTATTTCTATTTTCGGATTTTGCATGGTTTGATCTCTTTAAGTTGGATTTTCATGGGTTTTGGTGTTTCCAAGTGGAAGAGCATTCAATTCTACCCAAGTTGGAACTTTGGAAATCTGGATTTGGAGTTCGGATGGCCAAGTTATGATGCTTTGAAGCCTTGGGTTCATCCATGGTGTTCTTGCTGTTTGGAGAAGACAGTGAGCAGTGTACAGAGCTGTTTAGCTTACGCACACTGAGCTGCGCACGCTCTTTAGTGCGTACGCAGACTTGGGTACACTTCCTATTGGAAGCGTGTCTCCTTGAGCGTGCGTGACTTTTCACCTACGCTACTCTCTGTAGCGTGCGTGACTTTTCACCTACGCTGCTCTCTCAGCGTGCGTGACTTTTCACCTATGCTGCTCTCTCAGCGTGCGTGACTTTTCACGCTGCTCTCTGTAGCGTGCGTGACTTTTCACCTACGCTGCTCTCTGTAGCGTGCGTGACTTTTCACCTACTGCTCTCTCAGTGTGCGTGACTTTTCACCTACGCTGCTTTCTGTAGCGTGCGTGACTTTTCACCTACGCTGCTCCCTTGAGCGTGCGTGACTTTTCACGTACACTGCTCCCTTGAGTGTGCCTTGGTACGCAGACTTGAGTGTGTCTTGGTACGCAGACTTGAGCGAGCCTTGCGTGCGTGCTTTTGTGCGTACGCAGCTCCCCTGCGTGCGTGCTTTTGTACGTATGCTGCCCCTTGACCCTTGCTTAACCCATTGGCTTTTGGAGTTTTGGTTCTATAGCCCTGTATTTTGATATTTTATTAGATATTTTATGCCCATCCTTACGCCTTTTGTCATGAACTTGATTTCACTTAATATGTTTGGAATGACTATTGTACATGACCTGGTATGACAAAGAACTTGCATAACACGATAGTGGCCGTGGTGTCGCACCCCTGACAAGTATCCTGACATGATTTATCTTGATAACTTGATAGTGGCCCGTGATGGCGCACTCCTGACTTGACATGACCTGATAACTTAGCTTGACCTGTCTTGACACCGTGGGTGGTTCTTTCTTGCTTGCTTGCTAAATCCACTTGTCCAGTCTCGCATCATGTCTAGGATGGGACTCCTGAGTACCACGGTCAGGTGTACCTACTAAAATGGATTAAGGCTAATAACTAGAATAACACAGTAGTTATGAAGAGATGACACAGCTACAGGCAATCCCGTTACCTGGGCGCTCCAGGGATTTGTAGCCTGCCGTCGAGTAGGGCGCATTTCCAGCACACTGTCAGGTGTTGCACCCTCTAAGTCACCTAAGGGTACATGCATCTCCTGGACGATGTACCCACCTGAATTCAACCCTAATCTTTCATCCTGGGTAACCTGGATGGTCTACAGGGCTTGTGGCTGTGGAACAATCTCACTGTATCTTATTAGTAATTAGGCCTGTGATAACCCTAGTTAGTTAAAGTAGTAAGCCGTAGGATCTGCTTGGCCGTGATTGATTGAATGAGGTATAACCAGTCTAGTCATGTCTTGATCCCATGCTAGATTGCTTCCTGTCTTGATTACTTACATTACTTATCTTGCCGATAAATGGTGGGAAACCAAGCTCTGTTCAGATGAAGGGTTACAACCCCGGTCCTTGTTTGGTTTACGGGTTGTAACCTGGCTATCGGAATAGTTCCATGGTTATCTCGTCGTATATCATCCTGACATGTTTTCGTAACTTTAGTTTTAATATTAGATTTTCTGTGCTGATTGCTGGCTTATGTTCTTATTTCGTGGCCCCTTGTGGCACTTGCTCTTTCTGGGGTTGACCCAGCTGGTTTTGTGTGGCCAGATTTCGAGCAGCTCCCGAGGATCTACCAAGCTTCCAGTCCAATGGTGAACACTAGACGGAATCTGGGCCAAGAGTGGGTTTTCTATTTTGTTTCGCTCACTCTATTGTAAAAATTATTCTTTTGAGGCGTTTAGCCGACGAGCACCTGTTAGCTCGAAGCACTTTTACTTACTGTCTGCCTACGGGCTGTAAACATGATTGACAAATCCTAGGGTTGATCATGTATGACTAAACTCTTGCTAGTCCTAACATTTTGTAACGACTAGCTTCATGATCAGCTGAATATGTAATATTTGGGACGCCTTATTATTGTATATTTAATGATCATACATCTTGCGACTTTACTTACTTGTGGTGATTGAGACACTAGGCTTGTTCATGACCATAAGAGACTGTTGGCTTGTAGAAAACCCTCACATGTCTGGACAGCCGTGACCGTATATCGAGGTAGTTTCCATTTCAATATACGTAGCTGGCTATGTCTGCCCCCGCTCTCTAGTATTCTGGTTCTGGGGCGTGACATGGTTTAAGTGGTGGCCCATGCAGGTCTTGTAAATCAAATGTGTGGGGTTTACCAGATAGATGTCTCAATCAGTACTCGTCCTTGATCTCTGTTCGTATCCTCTGAATCCCTGGATTCTTGCCCTGATCTGTGCTTATATCATTGATCTGTCCTGGTCCTTTCCTTATTGTTCCCTGTGTCGTCTTCTTCAGCGTACTGTACCTGGTCCTACCGATCGACGAGGTAGAGCATTTCTCGTGGATCAGCAGCAACCGGAGATCAAGCTCAGCATTCCGGAGTAGCCTCCAGAGTTGTGCCTACGAGAGGAGAGTCACCAGTTCGGTCCGTCCAGCCCGCAGAGCCAGATGATGGTACCTTAGTAGGCCTCATCAGAACCTTGATAGCTTCCCAGGATTGTCGAAGCGACGCCCTGTACCAGACAGTTCAAGATACTTTGACCCGAGGCGGACATCCCGGGAACCAGGCGGCCAACAGCTTCAAGCGATTGAACCCTCCTTTCTTGATGGCAGCGAGGATGCGATTGTCGCGGATGCATCTTCAGGATACCGAGGTGATTCTGGAAGCGGCTAGGACACCTGAGAATGAGAAGGTGGCGGTGGTACGCCTGCAGTTGTTGGATTTAGCTCGCAATTGGTGGGCGGCGCAGGCCATAGGATTAGTGGCACCCATTGCTTGGGCAGTGTTTAGGGAGAGATTCCAGACGAAGTACTTTGATGCTGTGGCTCGGTACGACCTGCAGACCAGATTTACCAACTTGAAGCAAGGAGGCAGGACGGTCGATGGTTATGTGACCGAGTTTTCTAGGCTCAGTAGGTTTGCCCCCACCTTGGTGGCGACCGAGTTTGATAGGGCCCAGCGGTTCCAGCAGGGACTACATATGGAGATCTTGTTGGCGGTTGAGTAGTTCGAGCACCAGACGTTCGATGCGGTCTTGAGAGCAGCTAGAGGCATGAGTATACCTCCCAGAGGATCGTGGATAGGACCGGAGGTAGGAAGCGGTCCCATAGTCAAATGCACCAATCATCAGCTCCAGCCCCGACAGCTAGAAGTTTGACCATTGGGACTCCGAGGCGGGCGGCCTCAGTAACGTAGGTTCAGCATTCGACCCCGACGTACCCGCAGCAGCAGAAGCAGAAGCAGACTTCTGCGATGGGATGTTCTCATTGCGGGAAGCCAGGGCATGTGGTGGCAGACTGCCGCAGGGCGCAGGGATTGTGCCTTGCTTGTGGAGCAGCAGATCATAGGGTTGGGGCTTGCCCGAATAGGGGTAGTTCATCTGCATCCAACCCTTCTAGCTCTTCGGTGAGAGGATCGGCCCCAGCACCAGTTCAGCAACAGCAGTATCAGTCTTCGAGGCCCTTGCCGCCTCAGTCTCAGGCATTCCAGCAACAACACCCCAGCAGTATGCACAAGCCTAAGCTCAGACCAGAATAGACAGAGAGGTTTCCAGCAGAGGGGACCAGCAGCCAGAGGACAAGGTCAGGCCATGATGATGGCTATGGAAGAAGAAGTTGCACCAGGTGAGGTAGTGGCAGGTACTATTCTCGTCAACTCCTCTCCAGCGTCTGTATTATTTGATTCTGGTGCATCGCATTCATTTATGTCTGCACGATTCGCAACACGGATAGGATTGGAGCCCGAGTCATTATCAGTGAGACTCAATATACTTACTGGTAATGGCCTTGTGGGAGTAGATCGAGTGTTTTCCTCGTGTCGGATCGTAGTTACCGGTAGGGAGTTCCCCGCTAGATTCATAGAGTTTCCTATGGCAGACTATGATGTAGTCCTAGGCATGGATTGGTTGAGGAACCAGTATGCTAGGATAGAGTGCCATATTGGCAGAGTTGTCTTTAGTATCCCCGGCGAGTCAGAGTTTTCGTTTTCTAGAGGCGCTGTGGAGCCATCTTCCCCAGCATTGCGGATGGCAGTAGCAGCAGTGCAGTCACCCCGGATAGTTGAAGAGTTTCCAGATGTCTTTCCAGAGGAGCTTCCATGGATGCCGCCAGAGCGGGAGATTGAGTTCACTATACTTGATTCCCGGGACAGCACCAGTGTCAGAGCGAGTCTACAGGATGGCGCCTTCAGAATTGGAGATTTTGTACAAGATGATTGAAGAACTGAGGACCAAGGGATTCATCCGTGCAAGTGGATCGCCTTGGGGAGCCCCAATGCTTCTTGTGAAAAAGAAGGATGGTACGTCCAGGCTATGTGTTGATTATCGTACCTTGAATTCGGTGACAATCAAGAACAGATACCCTCTTCCGAGGATAGATGACTTGTTTGATCAGCTCAGAGGGGCTTCAGTGTTCTCGAAGATCGATTTGCGGTCGGGATACCACCAGATCAGAGTCAGAGAGCAGGACATCCGAAGACAGCATTAGATCAAGGTATGGACATTGGGAGTTCCTTGTTATGCCCTTTGGAGCGACCAATGTGCGGTCATATTCATGGACCTCATGAATCGCATTTTCATGCCTTACTTGGATCAATTTGTGATCGTGTTCCTAGATGACATCCTGGTCTACAGCAAGAGTGAAGCAGAGCATGAGCAGCATCTCAGAGTCGTCCTCCAGACACTTAGGGAGCATCAATTGTACGCCAAGTTCAGTAAATGTGAGTTCTGGCTCGATTGCATTTCAGACTTGGGTAACATCATTATCCGAGGAGGAGTGGAAGTGGATCCCCAGAAGATTGTGGCTATCGAGTCATGGCCGGTACCCAGCTCAGTGGCAGAGGTTCACAGCTTCCTTGGATTAGCTGGCTACTACCGGCGGTTCGTTTCAATTTCGCAAGGATTTCAGCGCCGATGACCCAGTTGACCCGCAAGGATGTGCCGTTTGTTTGGACAGCAGAGTGTCAGGAATCATTTGAGAAGTTGAAGCGAGGTTTGATAACGGCTCCCATTCTCACCCTTCCAGATGGGACCGGAGGATTCACAGTTTATTACGACGCTTCAGGCAGAGGATTGGGGTGTGTCTTGATGCAGCATGGGAAGGTAATATCTTATGCGTCATGCCAACTTCGTGATCATGAGAAGAATTATCCGACCCACGACTTGGAATTGGCGGCGGTAGTGTTTGCTTTGAAGTTGTGGAGACACTACTTGTACGGAGATAGAGTGGAGATCTTTACTGATCATAAGAGCCTGAAGTATGTTTTCACCCAGAAGGACCTTAATATGCGGCAGAGAAGATGGCTCGAGCTATTGGTGGATTATGATGTGGATTTGCAGTATCATCCCGGGAAGGCCAACGTTGTAGCAGATGCATTGAGCAGGAGGGCCGGAGTTTATTTCTGACGGCGCAACCAGAATTATTGGCAGATCTTCAGAAGATGGGAATTAAAGTGGTTCTTCCTACCAGTGTGGCATTGATGGCCAGTCTACAGGTTCAGTCCAGCATAGTTGAGAGGATCCGGATGGTGCAGTCAGCAGATTCCAAGCTTCAGTGACTCAGAGCAGAGTGTGAAGCAGGAAGAAGGCCAGAGTTATGTATCCATGAAGACGGTACACTTCGGCACGGCACTCGTCTTTGTGTACCTAGTGGAGATATCAGACAGAAAGTCATGGCAGAAGCCCATAGTTCACAGTATTCTATTCATTCGGGTGGTACGAAGATGTACCGTGATATTCGTCAGCATTTTTGGTGGAATGGCATGAAGAGGGAGATAGCCCGGTTTGTCTCTCGGTGTTTGGGTTTGCCAACAGGTTAAAGCTGAACATCAGAGGTCCGCTGGACTTCTTCAACCCTTACCGATCCCAGAATGGAAATGGGAACATATAACCATGGATTTCGTGACCGAATTGCCCAGATCTCGGTCGGCAGAGATGCTATTTGGGTAATTGTGGACAGGCTTACCAAGGTGGCACACTTTCTCCCATTCAGAGTTGGACAGTCGACGGCGTAGCTAGCAGAGATGTACCTCAGGCAGATCGTCAGGCTTCACGGTGTGCCAGTCAGCATCACCTCAGACAGGGATTCGAGATTCATATCACACTTTTGGCGCAGCTTGCAGAAGAGTTTGGGGACTCGCCTTCAATTCAGCTCAGCTTATCACCCGCAGACAGATGGTCAGTCAGAGCGCACAATCCAGACTCTTGAAGATATTGAGATCCTGTACCCTTGACTTCGATGGTTCATAGGAGAATCATCTGCACCTGGTAGAATTCTCGTACAACAACAGTTATCAGGCCAGTATCCAGATGGCACCTTCGAGGCTCTTTATGGCAGAAGTGCAGATCCCCGCTAGCATGGGACAATGTCGGGAGAGACAGATGCTCGGACCCGAATTGATTTCCCAGACGGTTGAAGTGGTCAGGAAGGTCAGAGATCACCTCCGAGTTGCCCAGGACCGCCAGTGCCATTGGGCCGATGCTCATCGGCGTCCCTTAGAATTTGCTGTCGCGACCATGTATTCCTTAGGATCTCGCCTAACCGCAGCGTCATTCGCTTCGGCGTGCGGGGAAAGCTTAGTCCTAGGTATATAGGGCCGTTCGATATTCTAGAGCGAGTAGGAGATGTATCCTATCATCTCGCTCTTCCGCCGTCGCTAAGTGAGGTGCATGATGTATTCCATGTGTCCCAATTACGACGGTATATTCCGGACCCGAGCCACGTCCTAGACCATTCGAAATTGGTTGTTGGTACCAACCTTTCATATGAGGAGAGGCCCGTGTCTATATTGGACCGGAGGAGAAGATACTCAAGAACAGACTATTAAATTAGTCCGTGTTGCTTGGGGTCATCACTCTCTAGGTGAGTCAACGTGGGAGCGTGAGGACGACATCCGATTGCGATATCCCTACCTGTTTGACTCGTGAGGTATAATGTCTTTCTTATGCCTTATATTTTCCCTTTCTTGCTTGCATTGTATGATTGGACTGCTTAGTGTAGCTTGCCTGTGCTTAGTGTAGCTTGTCGTGGCAATCTCTAGCTCCTTGATTAAATTCGAGGACGAAATTCTTTTAAGGTGGGTAGAGTTGTCACCCTCATTTCCCGTATTTCCTGTATTTCGTATTTATACTCGTATCTGGATTTTGGCATGTATTTTATTTTTTCAAGCTTGGAATTTTGGTATTTCTCATATTTTGGGTTTTCGTATGGCTCGATTTTATTTGGATTGGTTCGGTTTTATGTGAGTTGGATCACCTTAACCTATGCTACCCCTCAACCCACCACAACTCACCCTCTTTATAACCCCCACCTACCACTCTCTCCTCATAACTTCAACCATTAATTTCCTTCTTCTTCTTCTTCTCCTTCCTCCACAACTCTCCTAACCCTAGGCAAGTGCACCTTGCCACTTCATGAGAGCCCTATTTTCTTGGTTCATTTGCTAGATTAGGACATGGTGATCAACATTAGAACTTGGTATTTTGTGATTTGAAGTCTCCTTTGCTCTAGATCTAAGTTATTTCTTTTTGGATTTTGCATGGTTTGATCTCTTTAAGTTGGATTTTCATGGGTTTTGGTGTTTCCAAGGAAGAGCATTCAATTCTACCCAAGTTGGAACTTTAAATTTGGATTTGGAGTTCGGATGGCCAAGTTATGATGCTTTGAAGCCTTGGGTTCATCCATGGTGTATTGCTGTTTGGAGAAGACAGTGAGCAGTGTGCAGAGCTGTTTAGCTTCGCACACTGAGCTGCGTGCGCTCTTTAGCGTGCGTACGCAGACTTGGGTAACTTCCTGTTGGAAGCGTGTCTCCTTGAGCGTGCGTGACTTTTCACCTACGCTGCTCTCTGTAGCTTGCGTGACTTTTTACCTACGCTGCTCTGTAGCTGCGTGACTTTTCACCTACGTACTCTCTCAGCGTGCGTGACTTTTTACCTACGCTGCTCTCTGTAGCGTGTGTGACTTTTCACCTACGCTGCTCTCTGTAGCGTGCGTGACTTTTCACCTACGCTGCTCTCTCAGCGTTGCGTGACTTTTCACCTACGCTGCTCTCTGTAGCGTGCGTGACTTTTCACCTACGCTGCCCTTGAGCGTGCGTGACTTTTCACGTACACTGCTCCCTTGAGTGTGCCTTGGTACGCAGACTTGAGTGTGCCTTGGTACGCAGACTTGAGCGAGCCTTGCGTGCGTGCTTTTGTGCGTACGCAGCTCCCATGCGTGCGTGCTTTTGCATGTATGCTGCCCTTGACCCTTGCTTAACCCATTGGCTTTTGGAGTTTTGGTTCTATAGCCCTGTATTTTGATATTTTATTAGATATTTTATGCCCATCCTTACGCCTTTTGTCATGAACTTGATTTCACTTAATATGTTTGAAATGACTATTGTACATGACCTGGTATGACAAAGAACTTGTATAACACGATAGTGGCCGTGGTGTCGTACCCCTGACAAGTACCCTGACATGATTTATCTTGATAACTTGATAGTGGCCCGTGACGGCGCACTCCTGACTTGACATGACCTGATAACTTAGCTTGACCTGTCTTGTCACCGTGGGTGGTTCTTTCTTGCTTGCTTGTTAAATCCACTTGTCCAGTCTCGCATCATGTCTAGGATGGACTCCTGAGTACCACAGTCAGGAGTACCTACTAAAATGGATTAAGGCTAATAACTAGAATAACACAGTAGTCATGAAGAGATGACACAGCTACAGGCAATCCCGTTACCTGGGCGCTCCAGGGATTTGTAGCCTGCCGTCGAGTAGGGCGCATTTCCAGCACAATGTCAGGTATTGCACCCTCTAAGTCACCTAAGGGTACATGCGTCTCCTGGACGATGTACCCACCTGAATTCAACCCTAATCTTTCGTCCTGGTAACCTGGATGGTCTGCAGGGCTTGTGGCTGTGGAACAATCTCACTGCATCTTGTTAGTAATTAGGCCTGTGAACCCTAGTTAGTTAAAGTAGTAAGCCGTAGGATCTGCTTGGCCGTGATTGATTGAATGAGGTATAACCAGTCTAGTCATGTCTTGATCCCATGCTAGATTGCTTCCTGTATCGATTACTTATATTACTTATCTTGCCGAAATGGTGGGAAACCAAGCTCTGTTCAGATGAAGGGTTACAACTGTCACGATCCGCTACCCAAATTGTTGGGCCGGGCCGAGTCATGCCCAGCCTACGTTGAGATAAAACGTAGTAAGCTGTTCTAAAGACAACAGGATAAGACTAAATGTGCTACAGTTCTATAAGTGAAGAAGAATCATAAATGCTCCAAACACAAAAGTCGTATATAGTAAAATGTCCAAGTACAAGTAAACTGATATGTAAAACTGGATACATGTCCAGTTACAAAATGATATAGTCTAATACATGTCTACTCTCAAAAGTCTAAGTAAACAAAAGACAACTAGGCGAGTTTCCGCAGGAACATCCTCGGAAGCAGAGCCGGGTCCTCGGCAGTAATCCCATAATATGAGTCGCAGAGTAACTCCTCCTCAGAAAGGACACCTACAACGTTATCCTGTCAGGACGGGAGCAAGTACTAAATCTAGCAAACTAGCATATGAAACATGGAAATGAACATGAGAGGAATAACTGGAAAGCATGGCATCACATAGTCTATCATGGCAAGGATACATATGTCATAGAAACAGATGTATATGTAATGTTTAAAACTGTAGCAGGTACGTGATCGGTCAATAGATGTACAATGTACTGTGGTACATGTAAATAAAATGTACATACGTACAAGTCAACAAGCATAGGTGTACATCCGTACAAAAATGCGGGATAATGGCCTACGGCAAAGTATGCACATAAAATGCGACCTCGCTCGCTACAATGGGGGTCATGAACGTACTCTACCATCAGTTTCCCTATAACCCGTACTCTATCATGTGAGAGATATAAAGATAGTTCTAAGCATGGTAGTAACTGGAAGTACAACATGTAGAGTTTCTAACTTGCTACTCCAAGGATCAGCATATAACATGGTGGGGTTTGCAGTTCATTTATGTGACAATATGTAAAGTTCGTAGAAAGTACTTGCCTCTAGCAAAGCAAAACAAAACAAGCTGCGATAACAATGCTATGGATGTCCAGTATCTCGTCGCTGTAGAAGTAAAATATAATAACTTAGTTTTTACACTAAGCTAAAACACTAGGACACTAAATGGTGCGACACGACTTGTGACTGGGCACCTAGCCAAAATAATGACTTGACATAGGAGACCAAAGTGGGGTGACACACTATGTTAACTAACTTTCTAGGGTCTTTATACTAGTGAGGGATGGGGTTCAACACGACTAAAACTCCAAATAACACAAAAAGCTACAAGTCGTAATTAATCAATAAATAAATCAAAAGATCATTGTGTTCTAACAATTTTAGAGATAGGCAAAAAGTCTAGTTTTTCTTAAAGTAAAGTACTAAAGTGATCCTTGTTAATCATAGAAATTTATTATAATTTTTCTGGAATTTATTAACCAGTACAAATATTTTATAAAAATCAGTTTTCCTAAGTATACAGAAAATGAGTTTTGGTTTCATATGCCAAACTAGTGGTAAAACAGTAAATTAAATACTACAAATTATACTAAATTAGCTAACTTAACATAGTATCTAAAAACTATTTTTCCATAATTTTAGCAATACTTTAAGTATTTTTAGAAAATCAAAAACAGCAATGCACACAATAATTAATTATCTGCGTATTTTGTCCATGTATATAATTTGAACCAAAGTTCAAATACAGGACCCAAGGCCATGAATCAAGTCCAATATTACTTGTACATATCTTGAATGTGTGAAAACACATTTGAGCCCAAATATCCATGCTAGGCTTGGACACCAAATGGTTGCAGTAATTTAAATACAATAAAAATATAATTTGGTGATAGTACAAAATAAATATTATTATTTTAATAAGGCTAATTTGTACAAAAGAATGTACATACCTATGCTAAAGTATATATAGATATATAAGGAAAATACTTAATTTATTGAGTATATATATATATATTTACAAATATATATATACACATAAGAAAATACTTAATAATATAGTGTATATATATATAATATATATATACATAGGAAAAATGTATATATAGACATATATATATATATAAAATTTACTAACTACAAAATATATACATATATATTAAATACTGTTAAAAATACAGTATATACATATATATACATATTAATATATATATATACATATAGATATATATATATATATATATATATATATATATATATATATATATATATATATATATATATATATATAATATATATATATATATATATATATATATAAATACAAAATAAAAAGAAAAAGAAAAGAAAACAGAAAAGAAAAAGGAAACACAGAAAGGGGGCTCGAACCCTGTCCTCAGGAAGGGGGGATGTTTAAACGGGTCGGGCTGGCCAGGGGGTCAGCCCGAGCTCAGTGTTAGGGTTAGAGTTTAGGTTAATATTATTAGGTTTAGGTTAGATTAACAATAAAAAAAATATAAATATCGGCCCTGTGTCCTGACAGTTAAGGACACAAGTATCAGCGTGTCCTAGGCCTGTACGACACGCACGAGTTCAATCTCGCGTGTCCAGTTCCACACTTATGCTCGCCAGGACACGGCGAACAACATACATGCGTACGAGACACGCACGACACAGTTGACACAAAACACTCACGTGTCCAGTCAATCGGGGGAGGATTTGGTGGTCGTGGACGGCGGAGGAGGCATCGTGGCGGTGGCGGAGTGGTGGCGCCGCGGTAGACTCGTCAAGGCGCGTCGGGTGAGGGTGGTTGGAGACGGTGATGGTCGACAGTGGGGCTGGGCGGAGTTCGCCGGAGTAGGGCTAAGGTTTAGGAGTTCGTCGGAGTAGAACGGGGCAGCGGTTGGTCGTGGGGGAGATTTAGGGTTAGGGTTTAGTCAGGGGAGTGAGGGGGAGTTTTATAGGGCTTTTTGAGGCGGTCGGGCAGCCGGATTCGGCGGGGGCAGGGCGGCCAGTCGTCGGGGCAGCGGGGTGGGTGAGAGAGCTGGAGGAGAGAGAGTGGGTGACTGATCGGGGGGGGGGGGGGTTTGGTAGTTTAGCACAAAAGTCCCCCATGTTTGAGGAATTGCAAAAAGGCTTCTATCAGCATGAAATGCAAAATAACATTTGCATTTCATAATTAAGAACAAATCATAAATTACAAACTGATATAAAATTAATTCTAAAAATTGTAAAACTTATTTAATTAATTTCAAATAATTTGCAAAGTGATATTTTTATATCTAAAACTCATTTAAAATATAGAAAAATTCCTAAAAATCCTAATACAATATTTTAAGGCCAAAACTAACATTAAAATTTAATTAGCACTAATAAAACAAAATTAAAAAACAGGGGCTTACAAGTCTTCCCTCCTTGAAAAATTTTGTCCTCGAAATTCACAAGGATTGAAGACCTACAATATTCTAACATAGCAATCAATGCAACAAAATGACTAAGGCTGCGATCGAAACTAACCTCTAAGGTATCAAGCGGGAACGGGTGGTTCCCTCGCAGCGGTTGGATCGAACAAGTAAGGGTATCTCTCCCTCATGTCCGACTCCCTCTCCCAAGTAGATTTACCTGGGGAGTGACGGCTCCAAGCTACTCGTACTAGGGGTATAACCTTGTTCCTCAGCCTCTTCTCTCTTCGGTCTAATATCTCCACTGGCTGCTCAGAAACTGTAAGGCTGGGTCCGACCTCCAACTCTGAATGATCTAGCACATGACTGGGTCTGGAACATATCTCCTCAGCTGAGATACGTGAAAGACGTCGTGAACTCCTGCTAGGTTGGGTGGAAGTGCAATCCTGTAAGCTACCTCTCCGATCCTGCCAAGTACCTCGAACGACCCGATGTATCTGGGGCTCAGCTTCTCTCCTCGTCCGAACCGGATCGTCCCTCTAGTAGGTGATATCTTCACTAGCACCATATCACCGTCTGCGAACTCCATCGGCCTGCAACTAGCATCAGCCCAGTGTTTCTGCCTGTCCTGAGCTACTCTGAGCCTGTCTCTGATCGTCCCGACTTTCTCTGCTGCATCCGTAATCATCTCTGGCCCAAGCATAACTCTGTCTCCGACATCATCCCAAAAGAGCGGTGTCCGACATCGTCGTCTATATAGCGTCTCGAAAGGAGACATACCACTACTGGCCTGGTAGCTGTTGTTGTATGAAAACTCTACCAAGTGCAGATGGCTCTCCCATGATCCTTCGAAGTCCAGCACGCAAGTCCTCAGCATATCCTCCAGCGTCTGTATCGTCCTCTCGGACTGTCCATCTGTCTGTGGGTGGTACGCCGTACTGAACTTGAGCCTACTGCCCAACTCCTCCTGCAAGCTCCTCCAGTAGTGGGATGTGAATCTACTGTCTCTGTCTGACACGATGCTCACCGACACTCCGTGTAGGCGAACTATCTGCTGCATGTATAGCTTCGCCAACTTCTCGGTGGAAAGCCCCACCTTGAAGGGTATGAAGTGCGCACACTTTGTCAGCCTGTCTACGATGACCCAGATGGCATCCTTCCCTCCTTGGGAACGAGGAAGCCCTGAAACGAAGTCCATCGTAATATGTTCCCACTTCCACTCGGGAATGGGTAACGGCTGCAACAAACCAGCTGGCCTCTGGCGCTCTGCCTTGACCTGCTGGCAAACTAGGCATCTCGAGATAAAACGTGATACATCCCTCTTCATCCCGTGCCACCAAAGATGTTCCCGCAAGTCACGGTACATCTTGTTAGCACCAGGGTGAATAGAATATCTCGATCGGTGCGCCTCCTACAAGACTGCCTCTACCAGCTCTCCCTTCGGCACGCACAATCGGCTGCCAGGCCTTAGGGATCCATCCTCTGCTATAGTGAAGTCATCCAGCAATCCAGCTAATGCCTGGGGTCGAAGTCTGCGAAGGCTCTCATCTGTAGACTGTGCCTCCCGGATCTGCTCCATCAAACCTGACTGAATGTCAAGCGACATCATCTGTATCACTGATCCTGGCCGGACTAGCTTGATACCGAGCTTCTCCAGATCCTCCCGCAAATGCCGATCAATCATCAGGTACCATGCCATCGGATGCCTGCTCAGCGCATCCGCCACCACATTTGCCTTCCCGGGGTGATACTGTAAATCGATGTCGAAGTCCTTCATCAACTCCAACCATCGTCTTTGCCTCATGTTCAGCTCTTTCTGCGTAAACACATACTTCAAGCTTTTGTGGTCAGTAAAGATTTCCACACGCTCTCCGTATAAGTAATGTCTCCATAACTTGAGTGCAAAGATCACCGCAGCTAACTCGAGGTCATGGGTAGGATAATTCCTCTTATGAGTCCGCAACTGCCTAGATGCATAAGCAATTACTTTCCCATGCTGCTGTAGGACACATCCTAGCCCCTTCCCAGAAGCATCACTGTATATGGTGAAACCTCCAGAACCTGAAGGTAAAGTAAGAACTGGAGCGGTCGTCGGCCTCCACTTCAGCTCCTCAAATGCCGCCTGGCAGTCCTCTGACCAAATGTACTCTGCGTCCTTCTGCGTCAGCTTCGTCATGGGTTCAGCTATCCTAGCAAAGTCCTGGACGAACTTTCTATAATAGCCTGCTAAACCCAGAAAGCTCCTGATCTCTGAAACTGACGTCGGAGCCTTCCACGTCTCAACTGCAGCAATCTTCCTGGGATCCACCGAGATTCCATCTCCAGTGACTACATGGCCGAGAAACTCCACTCGGTCTAAAAAGAACTCGCAACTTCGACAATTTGGCAAACAATCTCTCCTGCCTCAGAATCCCCAAAACTATCCGCAAATGCTCTGCATGCTCCTCCGGCGTCTTCGAGTATATCAGGATGTCGTCGATAAACACCACGACGAACTTATCCAGATACTGGTGAAATGTCTTATTCATCAAGTTCATAAAGACAGCTGGCGCATTTGTGAGACCAAATGGCATCACCAGAAACTCGTACTGCCCGTACTTCGTGTTGAACGCCGTCTTCTGGATGTCTGTTGGCCTAACCTTCACCTGGTGGTACCCGGATCTCAAATCTATCCTAGAAAACACCTTCGCCCCGCTCAATTGGTCGAACAAATCATCTATCCTGGGCAGAAGATATTTGTTCTTGATAGTGATGGCATTCAAGGCCCGGTAATTAATACACAACCGGACTGTACCATCCTTCTTAGGCACAAAAAGCACTGGCGCTCCCCATGGAGAAGCACTAGATCGAATGAAACCCTTTTTCAACAGGTCATCAATCTGCTCTTTCATCTCTATGGCCTCCTTGGGATTCACTCTATAGCAAGCCCGGGATACTGGTGATGAACCCGGCACTAGATCTATAGTGAACTCCACATCTCTGTCAGACGGAAGTCCTGGAAGATCCTCTGGGAATACATCCATAAACTCCCTAATGATAGGGTGTGGCGGTGCTGCGTCCTCGACTGTAGCACAACAGTTCGGCTCTAGGCTGATCTCCGGCCCTGTCCTCCAGACACTGAATGGTGCTGTGCCTGGGGGACTGAACACAATACTACCCTCATGGCAATCTATAGATGCATGGGCATAGCTAAGCCAGTCCATCTCTAATATGATATCATAACCGGGGAGCGGCATCACAAAAAATCGCCCTCTGAACTCTCTCCCGGCTATAAAAATAGAACATCTATAGATAGATCTAATAGGCACTGGTCCTCCTCCCGTCATCACTCTACTAATCTCCGCAGTAGGTGTAGCTACTAGATGATGTTTATGCATAAACTCTAATGATAGGAAGCTATGAGATGCAGCAGAATCAAACAAACATACAGCTAGAAAAGTATGCAAATAAACATGACCTGTGATGACGTCAGCTAAGTAATCCGGCTCCAAAACCTGCTCCGGCTCCGGCTCAATGGCTAGGCTATAGACCTTCCCCTGAGGTCCCTTCTGCTGCTGCAGATGCTGCCCAAACCTCTGCTGCTGAATCGGGAGTGGTCCTCTAGGTCCCTTCGCCACTGGACAGTTCCGAAGCTGATGGGTGGCAGACCCACAAACTAAATACTGCCCCAATCTCTTCCTGCAAACGGACCTGTCGTGCCCTGGTCTTCCGCAGAATGAACATATAGCTCCTCGCTGCTGCTGCTGCTGGGGTCCCGGGGCTCTAACTGACGGGGTCTGATGATGTGGTGTAGAGGGACGGTAAGTCTGCTGGGGTGGCGTCGGTGCTTTCTGCTGGAAAGCCTGACGCTTGGATGGTCCCTCATGATGTACAGAAGCCGGCCTCTTGCATGACAGAAGACGCTCCTCGATGCTCCGAGCTAACTCTAGGCTCTGGTAGTAGTCAGTCGTACCGTTCGCCACTATGAGGATGCCAATGTCTGGAACTAGACCATGGCAAAACCTACGGGTCATCTCCTCTGGATCAGCAACCAGACTAGGAGCAAAACGGCTCAGGCAACTAAACTCTCCCGCATAGTCATCAACAGAACGGTTCCCCTGCTGGATGTTCTGGAATCGTAGCCCCATGGCTACTCTAGCAGTGGTCGAGAAGAATTTCTTCTTGAACTGGGTCTTGAACTGGTCCCAGGTGGCTCTACCTCTCGTGAACAATGGCTCATTCCTGAACCCGACTCCGGCTAGGTCTATCAGCAAAAATCCTGCTGCCTCGACCTGAAGGTCATCCGGCATCCTAACTCCCAGAAGCTTCCTCTCTACCGAATCTAGCCAGTCATCAGCTACTACTATGCCCTCAGTCCCTGAGAACTCCTTGGGATTCAGACCCATGAAGTCCTTGACCGTTCCCGCTCTCTGCCGTGGCTCTACATGTGGTGGGACCACGGGACGTCCCTCAGAACGCTCCATGCTCTGGCGGAGTAGGGTAGTCTGCTCCTGATGGGTTGTTAGGAACCCCTGGATCAGTGTGAGCAACTGGGTCCCGTCGAGTGTGACGGAAGCCTGGGTGGGTATAGTGATAGGGGGTGGTAGAAGTATCGGGGCCTGCTGGGACTGGGATGTGGAAGGAGGTATCTGGGTCTGTGGATCTGTGGAGTAGGGGAATGTGGTAGGTGGAGGTGTATCAGTCAACCGGTCAGCTGACTGGATATGGAGGGCCCCATTCTCGGGCGTAACATACTGGGACGAACGAGTAAGCACCATCTAAATTACACATAAAAAGACTTATAAGGACTTGTTTTAAAGTAAGCAATCATATGCAAGAAAATCTAATTATAATAGCAAACATGTGATGTATTTCCAATGTTGCAATCCTAGCATTCCTCTAAGTGTTCTAAGCGTCTTTCCTAATGTTGTCTAATTACCTTAAGTTCCTAATTGCAGGCATGCTTGGTACAATAACGTAACCAAACAGTTTAGTCAGGGCCTGCATGGGCCACCACTAAAAACATGTCACGACCCGCTACCCAAATTGTTGGGCCGGGCCGAGTCATGCCCAGCCTACGTTGAGATAAAACGTAGTAAGCTGTTCTAAAGACAACAGGATAAGACTAAATGTGCTAACAGTTCTATAAGTGAAGAAGAATCATAAATGCTCCAAACACAAAAGTCGTCGTATATAGTAAAATGTCCAAGTACAAGTAAACTGATATGTAAAACTGGATACATATCCAGTTACAAAATGATATAGTTTAATACATGTCTACTCTCAAAAGTCTAAGTAAACAAAAGACAACTAGGCGAGGTTCCCCGCAGGAACATCCTCGTAAAGCAGAGCCGGGTCCTCGGCAGTAATCCCATAATATGAGTCGCAGAGTAACTCCTCCTCAGTAAGGACACCTACAACGTTATCCTGTCAGGACGGGAGCAAGTACTAAATCTAGCAAACTAGCATATGAAACATAGAAATGAACATGAGAGGAATAACTGGAAAGCATGGCATCACATAGTCTATCATGGCAAGGATACATATGTCATAGAAACAGATGTATATGTAATGTTTAAAACTGTAGCAGGTACGTGATCGGTCAATAGATGTACAATGCACTGTGGTACATGTAAATAAATGTACATACGTACAAGTCAACAAGCATAGGTGTACATCCGTACAAAAATGCGGGATAATGGCCTACGGCAAAGTATGCATATAAAATACGACCTCGCTCGCTACTATAGGGGGGTCATGATCACGTACTCTACCATCAGTTTCCCCATAACCCGTACTCTATCATGTGAGAGATACATAAAGATAGTTCTAAGCATGGTAGTAACTGGAAGTACAACATGTAGAGTTTCTAACTTGCTACCCCAAGGATCAGCATATAACATGGTGGGGTTTGCAGTTCATTTATGTGACAATACGTAAAGTTCGTAGAAAGTACTTGCCTCTAGCAAAGCAAAACAAAACAAGCTGCGATAACAATGCTATGGATATCCAGTATCTCGTCGCTGTAGAAGTAAAATATAATAACTTATTTTTTACACTAAGCTAAAACACTAGGACACTAAATGGTGCGACACGACTTGTGACTGGGCACCTAGCCAAAATGATGACTTGGCATAGGAGACCAAAGTGGGGTGACACACTATGTTAACTAACTTTCTAGGGTCTTTATACTAGTGAGGGATGGGGTTCAACACGACTAAAACTCCAAATAACACAAAAAGCTACAAGTCGTAATTAATCAATAAATAAATCAAAAGATCATTGTGTTCTAACAATTTTAGAGATAGGCAAAAAGTCTAGTTTTTCTTAAAGTAAAGTACTAAAGTGATCCTTGTTAATCATAGAAATTTATTATAATTTTTCTGGAATTTATTAACCAGTACAAATATTTTATAAAAATCAGTTTTCCTAAGTATACAGAAAATGAGTTTTGGTTTCATATGCCAAACTAGTGGTAAAACAGTAAATTAAATACTACAAAATTATACTAAATTAGCTAACTTAACATAGTATCTAAAAACTATTTTTCCATAATTTTAGCAATACTTTAAGTATTTTTAGAAAATCAAAAACAGCAATGCACACAATAATTAATTATCTGCGTATTTTGTCCATGTATATAATTTGAACCAAAGTTCAAATACAGGACCCAAGGCCATGAATCAAGTCCAATATGACTTGTACAGGTCTTGAATGTGTGAAAACACATTTGAGCCCAAATACCCATGCTAGGCTTGGACACCAAATGGTTGCAGTAATTTAAATACAATAAAAATATAATTTGGTGATAGTGCAAAATAAATATTATTATTTTAATAAGGCTAATTTGTACAAAAGAATATACATACCTATGCTAAAGTATATATAGATATATAAGGAAAATACTTAATTTATTGAGTATATATATATATTTACAAATATATATATATATACATAAGAAAATACTTAATAATATAGTGCATATATATATAATATATATATACATAGGAAAAATATATATATAGACATATATATATAAAATTTACTAACTACAAAATATATACATATATATTAAATACTGTTAAAATACAGTATATACATATATATACATATTAATATATATACATATATATATATATATATATATATATATATATATATATATATAATACAAAATAAAAAGAAAAAGAAAAGAAAACAGAAAAGAAAAAGGAAACACAGAAAGGGGGGCTCGAACCCTGTCCTCAGGAAGGGGGGGATGTTTAAACGGGTCGGGCTGGCCAGGGGGTCAGCCCGAGCTCAGTGTTAGGGTTAGAGTTTAGGTTAATATTATTAGGTTTAGGTTAGATTAACAATAAAAAAAATATAAATATCGGCCCTGTGTCCTGACAGTTAAGGACACAGGTATCAGCGTGTCCTAGGCCTGCACGACCCGCACGAGTTCAATCTCGCGTGTCCAGTTCCACACTTATGCTCGCCAGGACACGGCGAACAACATACATGCGTACGAGACACGCACGACACAGTTGACACAAAACACTCACGTGTCGGGGGGGGGATTTGGTGGTCGTGGACGGCGGAGGAGGCGTCGTGGCGGTGGCGGAGTGGTGGCGCCGCGGTGGACTCGTCAAGGCGCGTCGGGTGAGGGTGGTTGGAGGCGGTGATGGTCGACGGTGGGGCTGGGCGGAGTTCGCCGGAGTAGGGCTAGGGTTTAGGAGTTCGTCGGAGTAGAACGGGGCAGCGGTTGGTCGTGGGGGAGATTTAGGGTTAGGGTTTAGTCAGGGGAGTGAGGGGGAGTTTTATAGGGCTTTTTGAGGCGGTCGGGCAGCCGGATTCGACGGGGGCAGGGCGGCCAGTCGTCGGGGCAGCGGAGTGGGTGAGAGAGCTGGAGGAGAGAGAGTGGGTGACTGGTCGGGGGGGGGGGTTTGGTAGTTTAGCACAAAAGTCCCCCATGTTTGAGGAATTGCAAAAAGGCTTCTATCAGCATGAAATGCAAAATAACATTTGCATTTCATAATTAAGAACAAATCATAAATTACAAACTGATATAAAATTAATTCTAAAAATTGCAAAACTTATTTAATTAATTTCAAATAATTTGCAAAGTGATATTTTTATATTTAAAACTCATTTAAAAATATAGAAAAATTCCTAAAAATCCTAATAAAATATTTTAAGGCCAAAACTAACATTAAAATTTAACTAGCACTAATAAAACAAAAATTGAAAAACATGGGCTTACATATATTATATTATATTATATATATATATATATATATATATATATATATATATATATATATATATAATATAAAAAATGCTGCTAGCGGTGCTCCCTCTCAGCGTCTTGCAGTCGTCGCCGGTTGCCCAGTCAGCCGTCTTCCCCGGCGTCCTTCTTCCTGTAACACCCAGTTTTCCAGATGAGGGTATTTTTGAAATTTTGTAATAATAATAATAATTATTGATATTTAATTCACATTGTAATTTTTGGTGATTTTTATTAATTTTTAAACTATTTAAAAACTGCCGTAAGTCATGACTTGTGATTTTGATGTGTAGCCAGTGAAACCTGAGAGACTGCCTGACCTAGAGCCTAATCATGTTAGTAGGATGATTTAATTATCATTTTTAGCCTAGGGGTAATTTGGTCATTTTGACTTATTTAAATTATTTGGTGATTTGTTGAATTGGTGAATTCTAGTTTGACTTTGACTTGGTGAGACCTAGTGGACTAGCCTAGAACCTAACCCTAGCTATGGTAATGCTAGTCTAACTTAGGTTAACCTACTTTTAGTCATTAGAAACTAATTTTCGGAATAGGAGGATTTGTTTGAGTGAAATCATTTCATGATTTATGGTTTAATGAAATGACTTATGATTTCATGACTTAATGACTTATGACTTGGCCCATGGCCCATAACTAGAAGCCCTAACCCTAACCAAACCCTAAGTGACCAGCCACATAGGGATCCCTACCCTATATAAATACTTATTCATTAGGGCTTGCCTTTTTTTTTATTCCAACACTTGGAGAAAGAAAATGTATTTTCCCCCTTCCCAAAAATTCCCATAAATTTATTTTAATTCCTTTTTAATCCTAGTTTCTTGCATTAGAACCTAATACTCTCTTATTTTCTAACTTTGGGGTTTAATCCCAGCTTTGGGACAATTTGGGAGCATTTTGCTAGCAAGGAGGAACCCCCCATTTGGAGCTTTTTCTTGCTATTTGCATCCATAGGTAAAACACCTCAAATTTTATTAAATTTCTATTTTCTTTGCATTTAGGGCTAGATCTAGGAGTCACCTAGCTGTCCCTAGAGTTTGAGCCCATTTCGTGTCCGTTTGGTGTCCGTATCGGACACGTGTCGTAGTGTATGTATAGGTGTTTGATAGAATGCCCCTTAGGAAATTATTTTTGATTTTTGTAAAAGTAATTACATGAATTTGTAGATCTAAGTGTGTGAATTAATTTTTATGAAGAGTGTTTTGTGTTTTGTTGTCGTTTTGTGTCCATTTTTGCCGTTGGACACGCGTGCACGACACGGGTGCACTGTTCTGTATCACGGGCTCGATTTCTTCTTGTACAGGACACGTGGACACGCCATTTTTGGCGAAGGGCTTGGGGCATCATCTACCACCATCCTCCCAAAAGATGGGAGTACGTGGTTGCGTGTGCGAGGAGAAATCCTCCTCGTACTGGCCGCACTGGCCGCGCGCGCTGTTCACGCGTTGGTTTTAGCCACTGACCCGGCCCTATAAGTCAGACACGACACGACCCCGACTCAATACAGGACCCGAGACACCTAGCACTACCCTAGGCGGATACGTGGGCACGATCACGAGTAGTGTCGTGCCCTGTGTCGTGTCCTAGAGTGAGACACACGCGTGCACGACACTTCCTGAATACGGTTTTATGCCTGTGTACGTGTGGTCGTTTGGACACGGTTGTGTCCACTTGGTTGGACATGGATGGGGTTCATGACACGTGTATACTCGACACTTAGTTTACCAACCTTTTGTTCATCATGTTAATGAGTTTTAATGTTCGAATTTCAAATTACCCAATTGACTGATACGCGATACCAGTTTTCCAAACCTGGGAATTATTCCCTGTTATTTTTAACTGAATTTTTATGTTAATTCACATATTTAAACTATTACACAAGTGCAATAGATTACTGAATATTGGGTTATGGTTTGTGTTAGGAGAATTAGATTCGAAGGGTGTTTTGAACAGTGGATTAGACTGAACCGAACAGTCTGATACTATTATTAACTCCCTGAACTTCATCCCTCTTTCTTGAAACTAATTTTTGAAGTTTATTAATCATGTTTAGATTCCTCCACAAGTGCATTAGACTACTATAGTGTTGATTGCTGATTGGTATGGGTCTTTGGAGCTCAAATCAGGTTTTGAACTGTTATTTCCCTAACATTCCTGAGAACTGAATTCAAAGGATCCTGTTAAAAACTGAGTTTACATTCTGATTTTAAATTCCCATTTTAAAACTGGTTTCAATGATAAGTTAGCCCTGTCTTTAATCCATTGTACTGTGTTAGGCACTGCTTAGATGTTGGTTAGGACTTGCATTGAGAGTTAGATTTCAATTGGTGAATGGGGATTCTCGAATTAGGTTGAATTTGGATGTGACTGTCATGTAGGACTGTACATTAAATTCCTATGAACATTTCTTTCTGTCAATAAATTCCAATGTCTGAGACACAAGAGCACTAAGACACTGTCAAATTTAACTGCATATGTACACAACCCCACAGGCATATATTCCAGACATACACACACAATTTTCTGAGATTTGCACACAGGTTTTACCTATACACTAATAGCTATAAGTCTCAAACACCCTATTAGCTAGCTAGTGTATTCACATATACACACACACACCCAATGTCCATGACACTGTCACTGATTCCAGAATTCCTACACACAGTCTACCCACCAATGCACACACAATAATGACACACCCTATAGCTACATGTGTCACACACACACACACACACTTAAATCTGAAATTGCTTTCACTGTCCTATATAAACACACTCACTAACACATTTTCCCCTTTTGAATTCCTGCTATCCTTTGTATCACACACATGTGACACTCTTCTTAATTGCCTTCCCTTCCTTTCCCAGTTGTTTCATTCCTTTTTGATATCATGTATGATCATATGCATTAGTATTGATACCTATATGTTTTCTACTTGCTATCTATATTGTGTCTAATATATGTGTTCCTTGTGACTGTGAGATGGTTTCAGGATAAGATATAGGTATAGGCTAGTATCCCTTTGGTTGTGAGATAGGTTGTTGTGATATTGTGTTTTAGTATTAGGACTTTGTAGGTAGGCTTGTTAGATAGGTTTTGTTTAAGGGTTAGGCTTATGTGGTTAGTGTCTTGGTATAGGTTGAGAGTTAGTTGGACTTTGAGTATAGTGTTAGCCTATTGATTGTATGGGTTAGATAGCTTAGAGTAGATTTCTATTAGACTATGATTGTGGTCTAGGTTTAGAGTTTGACCAATAATGGACTATTTAACTAGTATAGACTTCATTGACCTAGTTTGACTAAGCGTTGACCATGGTTGACCCAAGTTTGACTTAGACCTAGTTTGACCTAGACAGTTGACCAGGTTTGACTTAGAGTTGACTTTGACCTAGATTGACCTAGAATCATGTAGATTGCATCATAAACATCACCTGTCTTATTTTTAACATATTATAACCTGTATTCCTCTGTTTAGGATATTGTGACTCTGTCGCAGACATCTGATATTATACTACTCTTTTCAGAGTATCAGGCGAGTACATTCTCTGATAGTTCTTCCATTTACTTGTCGTTTACTATATTTCAGTTGTAGCTAGTTCTATCTGATTCTCTGTTTCAAACACGATTTGATATTACTGAATCCATTTCATGCGACACTCACTTATTTAAGTCTGGCCTCTATTTACTGGAACCACCTACTGAAACCACCCTGGAATCATTTACCGGAACCATACGTGTACTGGTTGGACTTATACCTATTTTTGTGTCGGATTATGGATTTACATGTACTTGCTGGACGGGGAAATATTGGAATAGGCATGTGAACATACCCAAATACTGGAACCACTCCCTTGGAATTATACTAGAACGATAGCCATCCCACACTTGGCCGAGTGTGCGGCATGCCGTATTACCTACAGCCGTTCACATGTCGATCCCGATATTTTAAAATGCACTGTTAGAGTATAGGCTGGACTCACCCTGGAACCTTTGATCACCAACTGGACTCACCTTATACCGGACTCATCTTGTACTGGAACCACCTGGTATCAGATTCATGTTGTCTGGATTTACTTGGGTTTTGCACTTGTTTATATTTATATTCTGGACTTATATCATGTCGCTCTAGTTCAGCTAGTTTCTCTTTACAGTCTTTATTGCTATGATTCTTCTCTTGTTTTTACTTACCTTACTTTCCTTGCATCTTAACTGTTTCTCTATACCATCACCAGTATACAAACTGCCATATTTTATCAATAAAACTGTTTATAACTGCTTTATAGTTCTTTGTCATTTAATTGGGATTTTTTGATGGGTTGTACTCGTTCCTGTCCTGACTGGACCTGTTGAAATTTTACAGATGATTGTCCTGAGGATATATGCCCTACATATTATGGACCCGGAGACGGGATGACTACCTTTGGCCCCGACACTCAGGAGTGATCGGGATTTAGTTTAGTAGACTAGCATTTGTTTTCATGTTGAACTTGTTATAGAAGTTTTTGAGACTTGTGTAGTATTTGAGATTTGTTGAGAGTTGTTATTATTTTAGTTGTTGTCCTTCTATTCTTAGTTAATTCTTCTGTGATTATCTTATCGTGCTTAGACTATGATTGAGTTACAATATTTATACTTGTCCTCCGTTCGGAGTTGATCATGATGAGTACATTATAATTGCGTGAGTTGCTGGTTAGATAGTAACCTAGGACAGCGCTCTAACGCCGACACTGCGGCGTAGGCTGGGCATCGTTACGTACTCGTACCCTTACAGTGGGTGTGGGTCATGACACTTCCTCCTCCCTTCCTCCGTCTCCTTCGCAGAATTCGCTATGTTTTGGCCCCCCTGTGCTCCCTCGAGGGCGGCCCCTTAGCCGTCCGACCTCCTGGCTCTTTAGGGCTGCCCCCCGACCCCTCTTCTGCCTCCCTGCCTCCTTCTTCCCCGGATCCTCTCATCTCCGGTTTGGCCTGCTCAGCCCCCCTATCTCCTGCGGCTTCGTCTCTGACTCCGGCAGGCCCTTCCTTCTTCATCTGTTCAGCGCCCCGCCTAGTGGCTTCTCTGCAGGATGAGCTGCACCACCCTCGAGAAACGGTCCATCCTTTGGAAGCAGTGTCCCTGGTTGCCTTGTTTTCCCCCTTGTCTTATTCTACGAGGCTTGCAGCTACCCCCTGTCCTATCACTTTTTCAAATTCAAAGAGAGATTTGTGGTTCCCTAAGCCAACCGTCCTGGATGGGTCAGTACACCCCTTGAGCAAAGCGCTTTCTCCTACTCCTCTGTATGGCACGTACGCGGTAACCCTGCCTTCGCCCCCAGATCATGCGTACGCTCTTGGCGACGCGAGCCATCGATCAGGCTGCTGTGTGTGTTCCAGCGCCACTCGTTGCTCAGGCTGCTGCCTCCACCGTGCCATCGATCCTTGGTGTCGACCTACTCGCGCTCTTCTCTGAGGTGCACATAGTCTCGGTACTCCCTTCACTGGCGCCATCCTCGGGTTGCGTGGACCCTCCCCCTTATCCACTTCAGGTGGCGTGAATCCTAGGTCCTTATCCCCGTCAGTGGTGATCGTCTCTTCCAGCTCCCCTCCGGGTGTGGTATACCCCCTTCGGCTCAGACCCCCTCAGTGCTACCCTTAGCTGGTGGCTCCCTATCAGTGCCTACTTTCGTGCCCCCAGTGGGACGATCTCTTCCATTATGCTTATCGTGCACTCAGAAGGCCGGCCCTCCCCACCTGTGCCTCCTACACCTCAATAGCTCCTCGTGCCGTCATACGCTGACAAGCTATGTCCTGATCGTACTGTCAAAGCCCCACATCCATTCTCCGATATTGACCTCCCAGAAGTAGACTATTCGTTGAACTTATCCGAGATCACGGTGCCATTCTCTGTCACAGAAATGGTGTCGTTGTCAGCTTCCTTTCCGCACGCCTGCGTCCTCAAATTTTCTACTGGGTGCCCGAAACTTCAGAGGGTCCAGGAAGTGATCGCCAGCTGGGGGCTCACCTCGGCATATAGGGTGCCCCCCTGGATCCCAAGCACATCCTTCTGCACCTATCTTCAGATTCAGATCACAAGAACATCTGGTCGCGAGGCACTGGCAGAATAGATTCCTATATCATAAAAATCGTCAGATGGTCCCAGGACTTCAACACCAAAGTTGACTCAGCGACCGTCTCGGCCTGGGTGATCCTCCCCAATATCCTCCTCATTTGCTTTGTTCCTACTGCATTAAGGCGCATAGCTAACTCCTTTGGTATGTTTGTGGCTGCGACGGAAGAAAATAGAAACCTCACTAAAGCTAGCTACGCTAAAACTGTGTGGAGCTTTACTTATCTAAGGACCTCCCAAAGCATATTTAAATCTCATTCGGCAATAGGATGCACAACCAGCAAATTATTTACGATAATTATACCATCTTCTGTAAACACTGTCATATGAGTGGTCACTCTATTGAGAATTGTTATCATGCTCACCCAGAATTGAAGAAGAAAGAGACACGGAAGGGCGCCCCCTCTCAAACGGCCATACAACACAAGCAATCCCATCAATCCTACAAATCGCCCCTCATTCCCTTACCGAACTCCCACATTCAGTTTGAAGCTACCGCTGGAAATTCTGGCATGCAAGAACCAATTTTACCGAGCAGAGCTATCGTGCCCTATAAACCCCAGCACTCAACCTTAACAGTAAATTTGACACACTCGCCTCAGACCCTCCAGACTCCCCACAGGAGAATAGCAGCAATGAAGAAGATACTAGGGTACATGACCCGAAAGAGGTCACAGTGATCACTGGAGACCCCGGAGGGAAGCAGATGCAGAACTTCTGATACCAGAGAACCAGCTAGAATCAACAAGCAAAGAGGCCGCCCATCACCCAGATCCAGCAATCCCCTCCTCTTTCTACATCGTGGCTAACATTCAAGCGGACGCTCTGGCCAACATAGGTCAAGCTACAGTGGCCAAGTTTTAACTGGCCATCGATGCTGGCATCACCAGCCTGAATAGCCAATTCGGAGCCTTGGCAGAAATAGTCGAAGAAGTCTACATGCACCCCTCAGAGGAAACAATTGACATAGCCATAACCATCGAGACGGTCGGAAAGGCGGCTACCACCACCAAAAAATAAAAAAAGAAGTACAAAAGAGGCCATGGCCATGACCACTAGGTCAGCAGCGAAACTCACCAAATCCTCCCTCCCCAACAACCTTAATGCTTAACATCCTGTCTTGCAATGTTAGGGGCCTGGCGAACAAACCCACCTTGAAAAGATTAAACAACCTCAAGAAAATCCACAGAATAGACATTATAGTTATTATAGAACCTAAAATCCCTCAAAAGAAACTCAAATCCATTTAGACGCAGTTAGGCTTCCCCTCTGCAATTGCTCGATGCCACGACATATAGATCCAATTTACGGTCGATGTGAAGATTGACATCATCCACGACTCGAGGCAAGCGCTCTTGTGTTGGGTGGAACACCCCATGCTGAGGTCCCACTCTATCTTATCTACCGTCCATAGCAGTTGCAATATTATAGAACGTAAACAACTTTGGGATGACCTGAGGGACACTCACCTCAATAACAGTGACCTCCTTTGGCTCTGTGTTGGCGACTTCAACGTAGTTACTTGCAGAGAAGAGAAGTCGTGTGGCCGACCTCCTCCTTCGCTAGCCATACAGGATTTCACCAACTTCATATTAAGTTTTCATCTGATACCCCTTCAGTTCTCCGGCAACGCTTTCACCTGGTGTAACATACAGGTAGGTGCCCGACGGTAATATTCCCGTATTGATCGTGCCCTCATCAATGCTCAGTGGGCAAACATGGGGATCATCTCTACCCTATCGCACCTTAACGCCACCGAATTGGATTACTCCCCTTTGCTCATAGAAATTAGTCGTAATTCAAACCAGATCAAGAAAAGTTTCTGCTTCCTCGACCTTTGGAGCCATCATCCACAATTCAGGAACATCGTGGCAGCGGCCCGGAGTGCCCTCGACGAACCAGACCCTCTAGTCCGTATAGCGGCTAAGTTGAAAGCCACTGGAAAAGCCCTCATAGTCTAGAGTAAGGATGCATTTGGCGGTATCTTCTAGGCCGTCTGCACTACTGAGGATGACGTCACTCGTGCGGAGATTCTATTTGCCACTGACAGATCCTCCGCGGCCCGCGCCTCCCTCAACCTCACCAGAGCGCTGTCGAAGTTCCGACTGAAAGTCGAGCCATAATTTTGGAAGCAGAAAGCCAGTCTGAATTGGGACAGTGAGGGCGACAAAAACTCAAGCTACTTCCAGTCCTGTGTCAAGGGGCACATACAACAGCTTAACCTGTATCAGATCGCTGACGAGGGTGGACACATTATAAAAGATCAACATGGTATCCATGCGGCTGCGACTAACTTCTACTCCCAGTTATTCACCAAAGAAGTCATCATCAAGGACGTTGAATTCCTCGCAAAGATCCCCCGATTGATTGAGGATAGTAAAAATACTCAGCTGTAGCTCCTTTCTTCCGAGCTAGAGGTTAAAGACACAGTGTGGGCCCTGAATGAACATAGTGCTCCTGGTCCTGATGGATACACTGGCATCTTCTTTAGATCTTGCTGGAATATCATCAAATTGGCCATCCATGAAGCGGTTACGACCTTCTTCCAAGGAGCCAGTTACCCTAGATCGATATCTTGTGCCAAGCAGATTTTCATCCCCAAGAAGGACAACCCGGATACCTTCAAAGACTTTCGTCCTCTGAGCTTGTGCACCTTCACCAACAAAATTATCTCGAAGATTATTACCAACCGCATGTCCGGGCTTCTCTCCAAGATTATCTCAGAGAATCAAAGCAGCTTTGTTCGTGGTCGGAATATATTAGACAACATCCTAATGGCTCAGGAAATGATTACCTGCATGAAATTTTTATTTAGGGGCAGAAATATTGCTATCAAGCTGGACATGGAGAAAGCGTACGACAGGCTTGACTGGTAATTCATAATTTGGGTGTTAAGGGCCTTCGGGTTTTTGGAGTCATGGATAGACATCGTGTGGGGATCGATCAGCAACTCGTGGTTCTCACCGTTGTAAACGATCAAGCCGAGGGCTTCTTTAAATTGAGTCATAGAGTCAGACAGGGAGACCCTTTATCTTCAACCATCTTCATCATTGCCGCTGAAGCCCTTAGCTAGAAATTTCAACAAAATGGTCCGTACACCCCATTTCCAACATATCCACACCACTACCGGATGTCCAATCATCACTCACCTGGCTTACGCCGACGACATCCTCATTTTCTCCTCTGGCGACGTTGGGTTCGTAGAAGTGGTCCATAAGATGCTGCAAAGATACACCAGATGCTCCGGTCAGCGTATCAACCCCAACAAAAGTGTTATTTATACCCACCACTCGGCCAACAGAGACCACTCTGCCACCCTTACTAACATCACATCCTAGTGGGCAAAATTAGAAAAAACAATCGAAGGATGGCATAATGCGATCTGGTCGCCTGGTGGGAAGATGATTCTGATTAAGCACGTCGTCTCCTCCGTCCCCATTTACACTCTAGCAGCTTGCTCGCCCCCTAAGAAGGTGCTCACTTCCATTAAAAATCTTTTTGGCAACTTTTTATATGGATGCAGTAACGGCAAGGACATCATCATTCGGCCAGTTGGGACACCATGGCCAGACCTACAGCGGAAGGAGGTCTGGATTTTGTAGGGTATCGTACGTGGTTGATGCTTGCTCTATGAAGATGTGGTAGAAGCTTCGCGAGAGTCATACTATCTGGGCGAGGTTCATGAAGGCCAGATACTTCAGGAATACTCGTCTATCTGTCGCTGTCTATAATAACAGATTATCTGCTTCTTGGTGACACATCTTGCGTTGACGACTTCTTGCTGATCCTTTGATTCGTCTCAAACTGTATGTGGGCGAATCGTCTCTTTTCGACGAACGTTAGTCCGGGACGCCCTTTACCTGTATCATACAGCAGCCCCACTCAATAGCACGATTTGTGATCTGTGGGATAGCGCAAAGGACTGGAATTGGGACAGGGTTCGAGAGTGGATTGGGGAGGAGGCTGCAGATGCATTGGCTGCTACTGGTCTGAAAGTGAAGACGACTCCTGATGCTCTGTGGTGGTCCCTCTCAGATAACGGTGCATTCACTCTAGCCTCGACGAGAAGAGTGGTTCGCGGCATTGGAGTGACATCCCCCATCATTGGGACTTTCTGGCAGTCTTGTATCCCAAAAAATAGTCCTTTCTGATTTGGAAAACGTTTCGTAAGAAGCTTCCCATTGATGATGCTCTCACCATCCTTCGCTTCAGCCTAGCATCAGTGTGTCACTGCTGCTCGGAGCGCCAGTCGGAGACAGTCGACCATATTCTGCATTCAGGAGAGCTGCCTGCGCAGGTGTGGACCGTCCTATCTATTCGATGCAGACCGGATCGGGCTGTTGGGGGCTTCAATGATCTTCTAGCCAACTGGGACAGTGCTTCGCACGGACACCAGATCGTTGCAGCCGCCATCATATGGGTAGTTTAGAAGAACCACAAGAAATTCAGATACGAGGGACACCAATATACCGCCAACCAACTGATTAGGGAGGTCTTCAGGCAGATACACAAAGTCACCAGTCTCTGCAAGCACATCAGTGAGGGGTTCAGGTACTCCTTAGACATCTAACATGTGCTCCTTTTTTGTTATTGCTGTCTATTTTTGCGCTTCTTGTAATGGCTTCGGCATTTTGTGCCTAACTAAGGAATAAAGCTTGGGGGTTGGTTTAATATATATATATATATATATATATATATATATATATATATATATATAAAATATAGGAATCAGATGAAGTGCTTTACTCCCGCCCCGTTCTTCCCCTTACTGTGGCCTCTCCGTCCGACCCCGCCTAGGCCGGCGACGAACGCCCGGCTTCCTCCCTCCTCTCTCCCTCAGCGCATGGCGGTCCCACCCGGGGCACGACCCAGCGACCCTCCTGACCTTATCGCGGTTGTCGAACCGCAGCCTCCACTCCGTTTGCCTGCCCCTCGCCAGGACCCGCCACCACCCACCGTCATCTCCGCCTCCCCCTTCCTCCCCATTCTGGTCGCGACATTGCATTCCCAGGTGACTTCGGTTTCTCCACCCGTCCAAGCTGGACCCCTGGTCATCTCCGTCCAGCCCGGGCACGGAGGTCAGACTCCTCCCACCCTCGCCACCGCCTCCTACTCGCCGCAGGCTGCAGTGCCTCCATCCCGATCCCCGGGATTGGTTTGCACGGGGCATGTTCAAAATTCGCTTTCGAATTTTGAATTTCCCACACATCCTCCAAGCGGCACGATTTTGCTGCCTGGAGGCGCGCAGCCATGAGCCCCTTTGTGCGAGGGCGCATGCTATTCTGTGGGCGCATATGGTATCTCGGTCACCGTGGGCGCATATGCTCCCCCACCATCCTCTCCTTGGGTGCATTCGGCGCCCCCCCCGCCATTTTCTGCTGTGGACGCATATGCCCCCCACCCCCCACTGCTTGGGCGCATCCGGCGGCCCCTGGCCATACGGCGGCCCCTCTCTCCTGGGTGCATATGGTCCTTCCTTCTCCTCTGTAGGCCTGTTTGCGGCCCCATCCCCGTAGTTGTCGACGTGGACGTATATGGCGGCCCACAGGGCGCATACGGCCCTACGCTTCAGGGCGCATGTGCCCGCCCTCCTTCCTCTGAGGGCGCATATAGCCCCTCCTCATTCTTCATCGGGCACGCTTGTCGTCTAGTCTGGTGGTGCAGCTTGTGCCAACCCCCCTGCGATGAGCACCCCCTACGACGGTGTCGCGCCCTTATGCGCACACACCGTCACCCTATCCCCCGACCCCCCTGATTGCTTCCTCCCGTACGACCTCATCGCTCTCATCCCCAGCTCGGGACTAACCCCCCGGATGGCTATAGCTCCACCCCCCTCTCCCCCGTACGGCCAGCCCCCATCTTGGACCGGGGCATGCCCCCTTCGTCAACTCCTCCGCTGCCTTCCTTCGTCGACAAGATTCGTCCTGACAGAACATCCAAGCATGGTCTCCTGTTTCCGGATGTCCCCCTACCCGAGGTGGAGTATTCGCTGGCATCTCCTATGCCTACAGTGCCTTTCATCGACCAGGAACTGACCTTCCTGGCAACCTCCTTTTTCTACTAATTCGTCCTTAAATTCTCCTCAGGCTGCCTTAAACTCTTCCGGGTCCATGAGGTTATTGCCAGTTGGCGGCTGTCGGCCGCATACAGGATGGCCTCCCTCGACCCGAGGCATATTCTGCTCCATCTCTCCTCCGATCTTGACTACTGGACCGTATGGTCCAAAGGCACCAGTAGGGTTGATTCCCACCAGATGAAGATAATCAAGTGGTCAACGAACTTTAACATTAAGGAAGACTCGGTGACGGTTGCTGCCTTGGTGACCCTTCCCAATCTTTCACTCATTTGCTTCGTTCCAGCGGCTCTTAAGCGTATAGCCAACTCCTTCGGGACATATGTGGCCACTGCTGCAGAAACCAACAACCTGACCAAAGCCCACCACGCCAAGATATGTGTGGAACTCGATCTTACCTCCGAACCCCCAACCATATCCTTATCGAACTTGGCAACCAGACTCACACCCAGCAAATCATCTACGATAACCACATTATCTTCTGTTCACACTGCCATTTTTGCGGTCACCTATCAAAGCACTGCTTCCGTCTCCATCCTGAGCTCAAGAAGAAACCAGTATGGAAAGAACCCCACCCCAAAGGGAACCAGCATCAAAAACCTGCCCACCCCCCTGCTTCCTCTTCTGGACTCCCGCACCAGATTTAACTCCAGTGAAGGCAAATCCGGCAGAGTAGCCTCCTCGAACAAAGTGGTAATCCCCTACCACCCAGTAAACCTACCCCTTTTCAACCAATTTAATGCCCTCGTTTCAGAAGCGATCGACTCCTCCCAGGAGATAGCCTTTCCTGCAGACTCGGTCATGGTCCCTGGAACGGACTTTGAGGACCCCAGCGCCCCCCAGAGGCCGCAGAGAAGACCTTCCAAGAACTTCCAAATGCCACAGACCACCAAACCCCCCTCGGAGTTGCTGTCGAAGACGTCCTTGCTATTCTAGGACCACAGCAGGCCCTTAGAGGTATTCAGGTCCTTGCTGCTGGATTCCCGCTCCAATCGAAAGGTTACCAGATTAGTATCTCTGACGACACCCTCCTCATCCCTCCGAAGGAACCCGACCTTGACTCCACTGGAGAATCGGTCGCACCCCCCGAAGACACCCTCCACATAAGCTCCAAGGACTCCGTCATCGGCTCATCCACCAAGTCGACGGAGGAAACTTGCACCACAACCAGGAAATCTGAAAATAAAGCACTACTAAAATCTGTCAAGTCAGCGACGCCTCAGGACGTCGCTAAATAGGGAAAATACGTCGCTAATATCGATTAGCGACGTATTTAGCGACGTTTATACGTAGTCGCGATTAATCTAGTCACTAAACAGCAAAACGTCGCAATACGTCGCTTGTGTGATGACACTTAGCGATGCTGACATGTCGCTAATTCAGCGACTACCAGCGACGTAAAACGTCATTATTTCCCGACGTAAACTAGCGACGTTGAGCGACTTGACATGCATCGATGCTGACCTGGCTTGAGAGCCAAATAGCGACGTTCTGCGACTTTGATACGTCGCTATAGTACCGACATATAGCAACGTTTAGCGACGTCTTACGTAGCGACGTTTAGTGATGATCAGCGACTGTGTTCATCACAGTTAGCGACGTTGTGATACTTACTTAGCGACGTTACCTTCATCACTGGACGTCGCTGAGAGTCGCTGAACGTCGCTAATCTTGAAAAAAAATAAAAAAATTACAGCATTTGCAGCATCCCCTGCAGCATTTGCAGCATTTGCAGCATCTTCTACACCATTTGTTACAACAACGACGGTGTGTATCACGAACACAGTATCAAACAACATAGATACACACAATCACGAACATGTTTGAAACACAATCTCATCAATCAACACAGATATATAAAAATTTGTAACAACAATGTCAAACATAATGGTCCACATAAGAATAATGTATGTATAACCACATAAAAGACCCAACAATGGGCCATCACACAACAATATATATGTCGACTATGGCTGATCAGGAGGAGCATCACCGCTCCTAGAAAGAAGGTAAGCATACTGCTCCGGTATAAGAACCACCGACGACGATAAAGGAGGAGGCAATGCAACCGCTGGAGAAGGAGGCAGTGTAACCGCTGGAGATGGGTGCGTCCGCGTCTCCTCTAGGGCTAGCAGTCTGGCGCTGTATTGCTCGATGCAAGCCGCTATCCTAGTAACGGTATCTTGAATGGACTCCTGTGTCCCCTGTACGTGCTGTACGATGCGCTCGAGCTCGTCAAAGCGTGCGGTGACCGATGCAGCATCCCCTTGCACCTGAGACCCTGGCTGCTCAGCAATCCTCCTCAGCATATCATTACGCAGCTCAGCAATCTGGCGGGCAATGGTCTCCTCGACTCGGGACGACTCGGCCTGTGACGGCTGTGAATGTGCACTGGAAGAGGGAGCCCTGGATGCCTGCGTCGTAACAAATGCGCTGTAGGACCCCGTACCGTAGTACGTACCCCTCTGAAGACCACCAACAGCGGTCTTCCAGAGCTCGTCCTCCGACTGAGGCGGAGAGGGCTGCGATGTACCAACCACTTTTCGGCCCTCGTCCTAGCTGCCTTCGCCTTCGCCTTCTCCGACCGCTCTCTGTACCGGGGCTCCTCAAATCGAGCCCTCATCGTGGTTCACTGGTCAGGTGTGATCCAACTAGCAATCGGCTTTCCGGAGCACTGTCGAGCTTTCTGATCGTCAATTGCATCACGGATCAACTTGGCGGCGACGGCAGGAAACTGCCTCTCAATCTGCTCGGTCCGGTGTGGTGGATAAAAATAAGTCCTCTACAAGAATTATAAATTAAAATAATAAGTTCTAAAAAATGCTTAAAATTATATTAATCATACTAAATTAACTATCTTTAGTTACCTTGAAGTGGGCAAACCAGAATGCCTTTCTCTCTTCCGAGGCATCCGAGTAGTTGATCCACGGACCCCCATAGTTGGACCTTAGAAAGGAGCCCAACGCTCTCTGTACCGACGAGGGACGATATCTGTATACAACGATAACCGACGTATTAATGAATATATACAGATATACAGACATGCATAAAATATATATATATATATATATATATATATATATTCATTTAACTTACTTCGTAGGACCGTCGCCCCAAATCTCCATCCTCGTCTCGTCCTGAGGTGCGTATGGAGGGTCGCTCTGGTATCGATCCGCCCGGGCGGGAGTAGGGACTACCTTCTCCACCAGCTCCCCACCCGCCATGCTGTTGTCCGCGGTAGGAAGGCTAGGGGAACACCCTCTCAAGCTTACACAATGTTACTGTAATATCCTTCTCCTGCTTTTCAAGCCGATCGACGAGCAACTTAGTAGAACAAAGATCTCTGAAGAATATGCTAAGCTCTGTCAGTGGATCCCAAACGACATGAGGTAAGAATTCCCGAAATGCAATCGGGATTAACCTCTCCATAAAAACGTGACAGTCGTGGCTCTTCATACCCTGTAGTTTGTTCTCCTTCGGGTCAACACATCTTCTCAAATTCGATACGTACCCGCTGGAAATTTTAGGTCCTGGATCTACCTATAATGTTTACCTTTGTCCTCCTTATCCAGTGAGAAAATGGCCCTGGGCTGCTTATACTTCCCACTGCCTTCCTTTATCAAATACAACTCTGGACGTCTGCATATTTCTTCTAAGTCCAACCAAGCCTTGGGATTGTCTTTCGTCTTCCCCTTTACGTCCATCACAGTATTTATTATATTATCAAATACATTCTTCTCGATATGCATGACATTCAGGTTATGTCTGAGTAGATGGTCACTCCAATATGGTAGGTCCCAGAATATACTCCTCTTCGTCCAGTTGTGAGCGCGGCCAAATCCATCACACTTGTACCCCGCTGTAGGCTCTTTAATAGCACTTGATAGTTCTTTAACTTCTTCCCATATTGTGTTCCCGAACCACCATGGCAGTGGACTGGACTTCCCTACCACGCCAGCACGAAAATCATTCATGTTCCTCCGGTACGGATGATCCTTTGGCAGGAACTGTCGATGACAACCAAAGAAGCATGATTTTCCTCTGTGTTTTAAACGGAAAGCTTTAGTGCGATCCATGCAATACGGACATGCGAGACGACCATGGGTGCTCCAACCCGGTAACATTCCATAGGCCAGAAAATCATTGATGGTCCACATTAGTGCGGCCCTCATCTGAAAGTTCTGCTTTCTGGAAACATCATATGTGGTTGCACCTACTTTCCATAACTGATTCAGCTCATCTACCAAGGGCTGTAAGTACACATCAATGTTCCTCTTCGGGTTCTTCGGACCTGAAATAATAACAGTTAGGAACGTGTAAGGAGTCTTCATACACATCCAAGGCGGCAAGTTCTACGGAGTAACAATCACAGGCCAACAAGAATATTGTGAGCCCGAAAGTCCAAATGGGGTAAAACCATCGGAGGAAAGCCCCAATCTGACATTACGCGGCTCCGAAGCAAAATCGGAATACACTCGATCAAAGTGCTTCCATGCTTCCCCGTCGGATGGATGATCCAGTACTCCATCTATTTGTTCCCGCTTGTGCCAACTCATATTATCAGCTGTCTCCTTTGCCATAAACAACCTCTGCAACCGCGGCATCAAAGGCAAATAGTGCATCGAATCTGTTGGCTTGCGTGCACCAGAAGTCCTTGTTGTACTAGTTGCCTTAAAGCGATCGGCACCACAAAATCTGCAGGCGTCTTCATCCTTGTCGTCCTTATAGTACAACATGCATCCGTTGCGACATGTATCAATTTTTTCATACCCCATCCAGAGCGATCTCACCATTCTCTTGGATCGGTAGAAGTCTTTAGGTAACTTGCCACCCTCCGGCAATATATCTTTAATTAACTCCAGGATTCGGTTGTAGCATTCTTGAGACATGTTAAAATCTGATTTTATGCTCAACAATCTTGTAATCACCTCCAACGGTGAATGGTCATCACAATCAGGATATAAAGGAGTCCTTACATTCTCCAGCAACTCCATGAACTTTGCAGTATTGGCATTCGGTGCCTCCTCAGCTGCATATTGATTGTTCGGATCGAAACTAGGCTCCGCAGCATCGAAAACCATGTTCGTCCACCCTTGGTCGTAATCAGCATGCTCGTGGACATCTACATAAGGCTCCACATAAGGCTCCGGCTCGGAGGCTAAAGGCACAAGTTCTCCGTGTGCGGTCCATTGATAATAATTTGGCATGAAACCCCTCGAATACAAATAATATGTCACATCCACTTCCAAATGATATTTCAAGTTGCAACATCTCATACATGGACACTTAATTTTTGTACGATCCATGTACTGTGGGAACGCCTTGGCAAACTGCAGGAATTGTTGCACACCCTGTATAAATTCATCCTGCATACCACACATGTCATCAGGATGACGATTATACATCCACAAACGGTTCCGCAGATAGTAATTCATATCCATTTTAAGATAATTCTGCAAAGATTGAAACATATAATATTTCATCAGGATGACGATTGTATATCCATAAACGGTTCTGCAGATAGTAATTCATATCCATTTTAAGATAATTACTGCAGAAAGTGAAGACCGACATGAACTGACGCACGAAAGTGACGATTGTACGACCACAAGTTTTATGTTCTTCAACGATATATTTCACATGCATAATTGCCAAGTGTGGGGACGAATGGCTCAGAACACAACCCAAAATTCATTCTAGCATACATTAGTTTGAATCATCTATGTTCTGTACATATGGTGTAGTATATGTTCTTATCGAATCTAGTATCTGAAGGATGTAACAGAATCAAGATGAACCCACATAATGTAATACTAAGACATTATCTACTACTAAAAGATGTAGTGATAGCTTGTCGTATCATCATTGCCGAGGGATGGGGGTCGGAGGACAGTCAACTTTATCTACGGTTACATAGTGTTTGCCTCACCAGTCGAATGGCTGTAGGGACTATGTCCTGATCACGATGTCGTACCGTAGATTAATGCAAATTCCTTATAGCAAATGTCGTACATAGATTTTTGTCTCGTCAGTCGAATGGCAGATAATTACACAAATCAAACTAGTCTTAAATACTGGTACCAACTGCCTGGACATGACAGTCCCAAATTTGTACTGGATTTATCCTACCTCTGAGTTTCACACATATTAAAAAGGAAGGCATTTACTGTTAACAAGATAACCTGTCATGAATTGAACAGCAGACAGACTTAGATTTAGGATTTAAAATATGGTATTCAGGTCAACTTAATTCAGTCAAAGGGTACTGAACAGGAAGTCTAATTAAGACTTTCAACTAAGCAGGCAGCCTGGACTGCTGTTCAGAACTTGGCAGACAAAATCCCATACCATCTGATGACAAACCTATACACACCCTTGCCTAAACCATTTGTTTCAGTAGGTAAAACATTCCAGGTTACTCAAGTAACCTGTCGTACAATATTTGGTGTCAACAACATTCCTTGTTAATTGTAACATGTATACTATCATATCCCAACTCTGCCAAAACCTGACCAACATACCCTACACTAATCATTCCATATTTCAGTAATGTTAGTGAGCTAAATCATACTCAACTGTCGAGAATACTTAGGAGAAAACTCATTCACAGGATTAGTATCCATCCTTCGTGACATAGCTGAAATTTTATAGGGCTCTACAATAATTATTAGTCAACTTATTCATCATTTCAAAACCCTGAAAATGCCCAAAAAAACTCCCAGTATCAGTAAATAGGGCTCGAACCCTAAATTAGAATTTGAATCCAAGCAAAACATCAAATTGACAGTTGATATGCCCAAAAAACTCCCAGTATCAGTATATAGGTGTCACACTGTGAGTCTCGTGTCCACACAGTAGGACACGACGTATCCAAACCAACAAAATAGGTGTCACACGAACTAGAAGCGAGTCCATGCTCTCGTGTCCCCCGTAGCGAGTCCACGCTCTTGTGTCCCCCGTAGCGAGTCTACTGTGAGTCTCGTGTCCCCTGCAGCGAGTCCACGCTCTCGTGGACACGAACTAGAAGCGAGAGAGAGAGCTAGAAGACGAGGAGAAACTGGGAAGCGAGGACAGGGGAGAGTTACCTGAGGAGGAGCTACCTGAGGAAGGAGGAGGAGCAGAAGGAGGAGGGAGATCGCCGGAGGAGCGCCGCGGAGGAGGAGGCCGGAGGAGGGAAATTACCGGAGGAGCGTCGCGGAGGAGGAGTGCGCAAAAAATGGAGGGGGAGGGAATTTGTGAATGATCGAAAAGGAAATCCTCGCCGCCTATATGAAACATTTAGCGACGTTATTTTCGGCCGTCACTAAACGTCGCTGATATTTAATAAACGGCAACGCTGCTTAAAATACGTCGCTACACGTCGCTATATCAGCGACGTGTACCGACGAACCTGCGACACAGATTCCCATTTAACAAATTGTAGCCGCTAGACGTCGCTATTAGTCGTTGTTAGCGACAAACATCGATGTCTTATATAAACATCGCTAAACTCCCAAAAATTAGCGACGTTCTATCTTTGAGTCGCTAAATACGTCGCTGATATGACTTATTTTGGTAGTGAAGGGGTCGCAAAGTCCCCAACCATGCACACCAGGTCCACAGCAAAGCGGACCAACCACCCCCCCAAGCTCCATTAATGTTGAACATTCTCTCCAGAAATGTCCGCGGTCTGACGAACAAACCAACTATGAAGAGAATCACCAGCCTTAAGAAGACTCACAAGATCGACATCTTGATCATCCTTGAACCTAAGATCCCCTACAAGAGACTCAAATCCATTCAACTAAAGTTAGGCTTTCATTCGGCCATTGTTGGCAGACATGACATTTGGATCCTCTGCTCCAAGGCTATCAAAATCGGAGTCATCCAAGAATCCAGGCAAGCCCTTTCTTGCTGGATGGAACATCCTTTGATCCCCAAGCATGCGATCCTTTCTGCGGTTCATGGCAGCTGTGATATTGCAGATCGCAAACACCTCTTGAACGACCTCCTGGACATCCACCATCACCACCAAAACCTCCCGTGGCTTTGCATAGGGAACTTCAATGCTATCACTTGTAGAGACGAGAAGACAGGCAACCACCCTCTCCCTCATTCAGCCATGCAAGACTTCAACAACTTCATCTTCTACTCCCACCTCACCGCTCTTCCGTTCACTGGCAACACCTTCACCTGGTGCAACATGTAGAAAGACGACCGACGGCAATACTTCCGCCTCGACAGGGCCCTAACGAATGCCCACTGGCAGGGAATGGGGACTACCTCAAAGCTATCTCACCTTAATGCCACCAAATCCGACCACGCTCCCTTGCTAGTTAGAATTACTAGCATATCCAGCCAGTCCAAAAAGAGGTTCCACTTCCTGGACTTCTGGAGCGAGCACCCCCAATTCTTGGGCGTCGTCACGGAAGCTTGGAACAACGCGGACTCCCCCGAACCTCTCAACTGGGTGGCCAACAAGCTCTAGGCCACGAGAAAAGCCCTAGCGGCCTGGTGCAAGCAAGCTTATGGAGATATTTTTCAAGCCATTCATGAGGCTGAGGATGATGTTACTCGAGTCAAAGCCAGGTACATGATCGACTATTTGCCAGCTACTAGGAATACCCTGAACCTCACCAAAGCTATCCTCAAATTCAGGCTGAAAGTTGAGACCAATTTTTGAAGCAGAAAGCGAGGCTTAAATGGGACAGTGAGGGGGACAAAAACGTGAGCTACTTCCACGCCTGCGTCAATGGTCGCAGGCAAAAACTCACTCTCCATCAGATTACCAATAATAACGGGACCATCATCAGTGATCAAAGGGTGTCCAAGTGGCGGCCTCAAAGTTATACTTCTGACTATTCTCCAAGGATACGATCCTCAATGACAACACTTTCCTGGATGACGTTCCCCACTTTATTAGCGATACAGACAATATCCGGCTAGAACAGTCCCCTTCAGAGCAAGAGGTGAAAGATGCCGTTTGGGTCCTTGACGAACACAGTACGCCTGGACAAGATGGGTTTTCGGGGGTTTTCTTCCACACTTGCTGGGATATTATCAAGGTGGACATCCACAATGCGGTCTCCGCCTTCCAACAGGAAGCTACTTACCCCAGAGCCATCTCGAGCACCAATCTGATCCCCATCCCGAAGAAAGACAACCCAGAGTTATTCTGCGACTTTTGCCCCATCAGTCTTTGTACCTTCACCAACAAGATAATATCCAAGATCATCGCCTCCCACATGTCTGGCCTCCTTCCCAAGATCATCTCGGAGGAGCAGAGTGGCTTTATCTAGGAAGAAATATCCAAGATAACATCATGTTGGCCCAAGAGTTAATTACCTGCATGAAGCTCCCAGCAAGAGGGGGCAACAAAGCCATCAAATTGGACATAGAGAAAGCTTATGACAGACTAGATTGGCAATTCATGATCTGGGTCTTCAGAGCCTTCGGATTTTTCGAAACCTGGACCAACATCGTGTGGAGATCGATCGGCAACTCGTGGTTCTCCATGGTTATCAACGGTCAGGTGGACGACTTCTTTAAATCGAGTTGCGAGGTTAGGCAAGGAGATCCTTTATCTTCCACCATCTTCAACATTACGGCGAACGCATTGAGCAGAAACCTTAATAGGATGGCGAGCACCCCCAACTTCCACCACTATCATACCGCCAGCGGTTGCCCGATCATCACCCACCAGGCTTTCACAGACGATATCCTCATTTTCTCTTCTGGGAATGCCGGGTCGGTGGAGGTAGTCCACAATACGCTTCAGAGATACGTCGAGTGCTTGGGCCAGAAGGTCAACCCGGACAAAATTGTTATCTACATCCACCATAATATCAAGAGAGAACAAGCGGCTAGCCTCTCCAACACCACCTCATTCTCCATCAAGCATCCTTCATTCCACTACCTTGGATGCCCCCTCGTGTACGACAAATCCAATGCCGGTATTTTCGAGAACCTGATCAACCGCATCAGAAAAAAAACTCGAGGGCTGGCACAACGCTACCCTATCCGCAGGAGTTAAGATGATCCTCATCAATCATGTACTCACTTCCATTCCTATATACACCCTGGCTGCGTGCTCCCCCTCCAAGAAAGTCCTATCTTCCATCGAGAGTATCTTCAGCAACTTTCTCTGGGGGCACAGCGGCGGCAATGACAAGCATCATTGGGCTAGTTGGGATACCATGGCTCGTCCTACCAGGGAGGGGGGGTCTGAGATTTACCAAACTTTCCCACATCGTTAATGCCTTTTCGAAGAAACTGTGGTGGACGCTACGCACGAGTCAGAACCTATGGACCAGGTACATGAAGGCCAGATACTTCAAACGCATCCACCCGTTGATGGCCATCTCTAACAGCAGATCCTCAGCGGCTTGGCATCGCATTCTCATCGGGCGGTCTCTTGTCGAAACGACAATTTGCCTACATATGGGCAACGGTGATTCATCGCCATTTCTAGAACGCTGGGTTGGAGACACCTTGCTTCCTAACCTTTCAGCTACCCTTAGGAACAGCACAATCAAGGACTTGTGGGACCCCTCTGATAACAACTGGAATTGGAATAAGATCCGGGTCTGGGTTGGATCAGAGGCAGTCGATTGCATCCACCGTAGCGGATTAACGATTGGGGCGGATGTAGGTAAACCCGAGTGGTCGCCCACAGTCGGCGGTGCATTCTCGGCTAGATCGGCCAGAAGACCGATCCTTGGCAATGCAGCGCCATCTCCAACCATAACATCCCTCTGGTAGACATGCATCCCCAAGAAATGGTCTTTCCTTATTTGGAGAGCCCTAAGCAATATCCTACCCACTGATGACACTCTCAACACTATCGGGTTCAGCCTTGCGTCAGCGTGCACATGCTGCTCCGATCGTCAATCAGAAACAGTCAACCACATCCTCTGTCAAGGGGATCTCCCGGTCAAGGCCTGGAGAGCACTTTCCCAGCGTTGTAGAATGCCACATGGGGACGATAACTTTCCCAACCTTGTGGCGAACTGGGCTTCCGCGTCCCATGGTCAGCAGATCGTAGCCGCCGCCGCCACGTAGGTTATGGAAAAATTGTAACATGGCGAGATATGAAGGCCACCAGTGCTCCGCAGACCAACTGATTAGGAAGACCATTCGACAGTGCCACAAACGGAGATCCCTCTGTTCGCACGGCCAGACGGTCTTCTGGAACAATCTTCTATCCCCGGCTTAGCCATTTTGGTTTTCGTTTTTCTCTTCTTTTGTCAGTATACGTGTATAGGCCTCGGCGTTTTGCGCCTAGTGGTATACTTGTATAGGTTCGGCTTTTAAGGCCTTTATGAATAAATGGGTTGTTGTTCAACAAAATATATATATATATATATATATATATATATATATATATATTTAATATTTATATATATATATATATATATATAAATATATATATATATATATATATATATATATTTATATATATAATATATATATATATATATATATATATATATATATATATATATATATATATATATATATATATATATATGTAGGAACCCTAGAGGGGGGGTGAATAGGGTCAAGCTAACTAATCAAGCACTTAGCACAAGCTAATGAACAATTTAAAAATATAAGTGCAAGAGAAGAAGCAATAACAATACCGACACACGATATATCCTGGTATCCTCCCAAGAGGCACTCCAGTCCCGGAACTCTCTCCGACTTTAATCCACTATTTGAGTAAATAGTTACACACGAGTTTGGATTCGAAGAACTCGCCAACTTCAACACGAGTTTGGATCCGAAGAACTCGCCAACTTCAACCGAGAGTTTGGATACGAAGACTCTCCAACTTCAACCGAGAGTTTGGATACGAAGACTCTCCAACTTCAACCTTTCACAATAGGTTTTGATCTCCTTACAATAGGATGAAGATCTTTCTTTTCAACTCAATAACTCTAACACAATTTGTGGATGGCAAATGAAAACTTTGTAGAGTTGTTTGTGGATAGGCTTTGGTGGTTTAGAAATTTTTAGGCTCAAAGCATCAACCTTGAATTAAGGGGCTCAAGGCTATTTATAACCAAAGCTTGAAAAGAAGCCAAAGGCAACTTTTCAGTCACGAACCGGCATACCGCCGGTATGATCCGGCATACCGACGGTATACCGGTCTGGGATTACAACGGCTAGAAATATAGCCGTTGGGATCATTAATGGCTGAAAATCCGACCGTTGGAATTTCAACGTTTCGGAAGCGGTATACCGTCGGTATGGACCGGTATGCCGTCGGTATGCCGGTTTTGTAAACAGAAACTTTCTGTGAACGAAAATCGGTATACCGTCGGTATACGCCGGTATACCGTCGGTATGCCGTTTTCCACCAAAAATGATCCTGGGCTTATTTCTGTCCTAGCTTTCGATTTTGCCATCCATTTCTTGTGTTTACAATTATTCCTAGGACTCATTACAGACTCCAGATATACTTAGGCAGGTGCAGGCTTCTTCAGAGTCTTGAAATGATGATGGCACGGCTTGGCTTCTTCCTTTGATAGGTGCTGGCTTTTTTCCTTGGCGGCAGCTGTCCAAAGATATCCAGTTTGTAAAAACTGAATACCTTTCGGGGGCTTCGCCCCCGATCCCCCGACGAGGGGCGCTGCCCCCTTAACCCCCGTCCGCTGACCGGGCAGCGGAACCCCCGGTGCGTGGCTCCAGAGATGTCGTCGGGTGGTTCAGAGAAATCTTGTGGGATCTGTCGTCTTTGGCCCACCATGATTTCTTCATTGCATATGTCCACATTGATCTTGCTTATTGCTTTTCTGCATGTACATGTTAGACGAACAAAGCAATATACATAGTAGCAAGTATGATAAGTTTAATGCACATTAGAACTATGCAAAGTTTAAGTATAAGTGCTAAGGTGATGGCATAAATGTTAGTGTTATCATAATGATTAAACTTAATTGAATGACCACAATAAAAAACATAGTTTTGATTTTGGCAACCCAATTAAGTTTAAGATAGATAAGCTCATATCACTAAGATGTAAACCAATGGGCACATATCACCAAAGATATAAGTATAAGTAGAAATGCTATAGCGATTGTATGAAGATTAGTGATAAAGAAATGCTAAACTTAACATATTAACCATATTCAAAAATATGATACAATCATTGGACCAACAATATATATATATATATATATATATATATATATATATAAAATATATATATATATATATATATATATATATATATATATATATATATATCTCAAAGGATGACAAACATTTACCTATGGAAGATCGATGTATGTTGCCTTTTGTGAAAATATTATCATAAAATAATATTATCCATCAAAGTTAAAGTCTAAAGTCCAAACTCCATCAGATAACAATTGCAAATTAGATCTCAATAAATATTTAGTTTATAAAGCATTGATCAGTCTTAGGTTAGCTATGGGCCAGTTCACAGCTAGCGGTAGTTCGAAGACACTTGACAGAAGGACCCTTTAGGCGTGTACCTAAAATGAATATCTTCTTTAATAACTGAATTTAATAAGAATTTATGCAATATAAAATTAATTATATTCTATGGACTTAGAAAATCTCAAAACAACGTAGCATAAGATATATCAATCACACGTATCTATAGATGCTACAAAATCATTGGTAACAATAATATAAGATAGCAAATACCTAATTTTTTTATCAAGAACAAAATACTAAAAACTATTTCACTATAGAGATAAATATATAATATATGTGTGAACTATTAAGTATGGTGGTAACAAGAACAAATACCCATATCTATGCTAATAAACGTCTTTACCGGGTTTCATCTTGAATGTCTCATACTTATGTATCTATCTACTGATCTTGGATTCCTTTACTTGGGAAGTTCCTTCATAACTTACCTCAAGAAGTCTCCAAATCTCATTAGATGTGGCACAAGTAGAAACGCGATTGAACTCAATTTTGTCAATTGCACAAAATAGTGCATTGATGGCTCGTGCATCTAGACTAACCTGTGTCGTTTCATGCATAGTATATTTATCATGGGGCTTATCTACTAGAACACCATCAATCACTGTTCTAGGTGGTTTCTTGTAACCATATATAACTATCAACCAAAGATCGAAGTCCAGTGACTTAAGAAAAAAAAACTCATTCATGTTTTCCAATATGTACAGTTTGTTCCATCAAATATTGGAGGTCTATTTGTGGATTACCCTTCACCAATGAACATAAATTTAACAACTGCCATATATACTCTCTCGATGGTTATGAATATGTATAACCTACGCTGATAACAATTGTAGGACCGTTGAGCACCTCTAGAGGGGGAAGGGTGAATAGAGTAATTCAAGTGAATAAATCCTATCCCCTAGCGAGCTTTAAAGTCTGCGAGGGCGTAGCAACAGTACCTTATTGAAGTAGGGCACGCTATGGCAACACAGTACTTCTGGGGTGGGGGCTTGCTGTCTACTTTGCGAGCCTTCACTGCCCCATTCCGTAACTTCCCTTCTTTTGTCCGTCCACGAGGCAGTCAAAAGAAAGTATACGTGCAGCGGAAGAAATATCACAATTTAAAAACTATTTAATATGGCTAATAAAATACAAGTAAGAGCAGATGAATATCATTATATGAATTGCAATAAAAGTAAAGAGTTAGAAGAATTAAACTCAGTGACACAACGTTATATAGTGGTATCCCTCGTGGAGGACTAGTCCAGTCTCGAATACTCTTGCTCGATGTTAATCCACTATGGCACAAGCTTTAACTGAGTGCTTGTAACTCTTATAACATCGTATTTGGTGATAAATGCACGACCAACTTCAATAACACCGTGCTTGGCGACGAGTGCACGACCGACTCCTGAAGACGTTTCGAAAATGGAAATATTTTCTGAGATAGCCTCCGATACAACCCTTTAAAGCAAACTTTCGATAAAACTAAAACTGATACTGGCTTGGCTTACAGTTGTACATGTCACGCCCCGCTCCCGTAGGAGCTATCGTCCTCACTAAGGCGTGATGTCGTACGAGCCTAGATTGCGCTTGTACAATGAGGGTTCCATAACGGCCGATTTCAACGGCTGCGACAGGGTCGTCGCACAGAAGTCCCGATGTCACGACCCGCACCCACCGTGAGGGTACGCATACGTAACAGCGCCCAGCCTACGCCACAGTGTCGGCGGTAGAATGCTGTTCTAGGTCATGAACTATAACTACATAATATGAATACTCTCCATAAGGAGGCCAACACAGAGGTACAACTCAATCACAATCTAAGGTAGAATGTAGCATGATGGAAATAGATAAGAAATCCTCAACTGAGGTACATCAGAAAGAAATAACAAAGTCTCAACATCTCTAAAATATACAACTCAAAAATAAGACAACAGCTAAACATGAAAAGAAAGGACAGTCTAAGCTATCTACACTATACAAGGTATTATCCTGAGCAGCTGCCTGAACCTCCCCAGGGGTCCAGGTCGTGAGTGTCAACTAGGCAAACTCCAAGTAAGGGTGCAGGGTTCCTCATCATCCTCTGTAAAATTTTCAACAGGTCCAGTCAGGACGGGAGCGAGCACAAAACATCTCACGTAGTTCATATCATGTTAGAAAATATAAAACATGCAATAGAGTAAGGTACATAAAACGCTGAAAGAAGAATGTATATGAAAATAGTAGAGATTTGATAATGAAAAATATCTATATATGATAAGTAAGAACTGTAAGCAACATGTGATTTAGAGCACAATATGGTTATGTAAACGGGTTAGGTTATACAATAAAATGAGACTCCTTTGTACGTGGGTGTACAATGGACATATATAATTTCTTATACAATAGGATTGATCACATAACCAATTTTACTCTCCCTCCCCAATCAATACACAAGGATCTAATTCAGTTACGTTACCTTATACAATGGCTTATACAATAGCTTATACAATGGCTTGTACAATAGCTTGTACAATGGCTCAATGTGATAATGAGAGTACAATATGCACAATGAGTGTATAATGATAAGGGTATTCAATAAATACAATATGTAAGTGAAACGCACATCACAATATGTATTTAGTGAATACAAGGAGATAACATCTCAGAAGAAGATCCACATAGTACCAATCCGTGATAATGATCGTGTCAGCATCAAGTAAAGTAATCTAGAGCAAGAATGTAAATCCAGACAAGTATGAAATGGTCAGAGAATGTACTCGCCTCGTATCTGAATGTCTGAAGTAAATGTACTGTCCGAGATGAGGTACCTGACTCCTATTTAGATCAACACAAGTCAAGATGTATACATGAGATGATAAATGTAATCTACAATACATCTGCATGCTGTCTAGGTCAAACTAGACCAAAGTCAACTCTCGGTCAACTCTAGTCAACTAGACTGGTCAAACTAGGTCAAGCCTAAGCCAAACAAGTCTAACAAGTCTCACTAGGCCTAACCAAGCCTAGTCTAGCAATCACACACCAATCACAAGTCATACTAGACTACCAACACACAACATTGGTGTATTCATATCATACACATAGGCCAAAAATGACATTAAAATATCATAATCACATGGTTAGGCTCTAGGTCAAACAGTCTCTAGGGTTTCACTAGCAAAACGTCAAAACCACAAGTCATGAATTTAAATAGTTTAAAATAATTTAAAAATCACTAAAAATCATAATATAAAATAATTATCAATAAATAATAATTATAATTATAAAATTTCAAAATTACCCTCGTTTGGAAAATTGGGTGTTACACCCGAGCAAAGATATTGAATAATAGTAGCGGAAATTAGAACAAACATAAGTTATTCAAAAGAAGCTCTTTATTGATATTAAAACAAAGGTTACATTGAGGCGCAAGGCCAAGATTACAAGTCTCTCAAGCTCATTCAAGCTCACTCATTTTATATTACAAGTCACTCAGCTCTCTCTTTCTTCTCTCAATACATGTCTCGAGCCAACGGAAGCTTCGGAAGGCGACATCTATACATTATGTCCCGTATAAGTCTTTCCTCTATACAGTCGCACGCTTCGAATCGCCAAGGAACTTTGTGCCTCGACGCATCTAAGCGAGCTCCGCGCCACGTGCTTCTACCAGTGCCTGCATATGAAAACAATGTGGGTGTCAGTACTCAACTGTACTGGTGGAATGAGCTCCTCGTCCACCCATAGAAAACCAACACACTTGATTTACTTCGTGCAACATAGTCCCTATAGATTGTCTTTCTACTCTTGCCTTAGGATCAGTTTTAGGACCGACGTCTTGGCCTATTTCTGTGTCGCTAGACCATCTCATGCTTGCAACATCAATGTTAACTCAACAACGTTAACCTATCAAGTCGTGCTTACCTCTCGGCCAAAATCAAAGACGTAACTACGCGATAAGACTCTTTTTCCGTGTGACCGTGCTACAAACCCTTGCTGAGGCCCTGCCTCGCAACTCAGTGAGACTCAATCATATTGTCGCCTCGCGGCCCTTGCCGCCTCGCGGCCCTTCGCTTCAATCACCAACTGACCCAAATCAGGACTTGTGAACTAAATGTCACTCGACCGACTTTGCCTTGCGGCATCTCCTGATTTAAACTCAAGACAACTTAATCATAACATGCAACTTATATGTTGACAACATAAGGCTCGATGCCACATCTCGTGTCGAAGCACGTCGCCTACGTTGCGACCAAATCTTAGGCCCAACATTGTATTCAAACTATACACACACATTCAACTCGACTCCTTGATATAGTACACTAAATACTCGACTCAATCCAAAGGCACACTCGCGGATTGCCGCCCGTGCCGACTCATCTATATAAGGTCACTAGCATGACAAGCTATCCTGGACTATAGCTTTTGTTAATCGGGACCCTTCCAGCGCAAGTAGCGAGCCGCGCTGCAAGTCCCCGCTTAACCCGTGCTATCACCCTATCACCCAGTACAGCTATACCGTATTTCCTCCTAGGCCGAGTCGGTCCTGTGGCCCTAGGTTGTCGCTCGAGGAGACTCTCCTTGTCGACAAGTTGTCCAATGACCATGCAAGACTCGACACAAACCGACGTCTCACACAGTCATCCTCTTCCAATGTTACCATCTCTTTCAAACCAATATCAAGACTTCTATCCTTGAGATCCTTCGATGACCCACGGTCGTGAGCCTTCTTCCTTGATGCTCCTTGAGATCCCTCGAAGACTCACGGTCGTGAGCCTTCTCCCTGTTACCATATCATTTCATTCAACTCAATGCCTATTCGATAGTCCTTCCTCCGAAACTCATTAAATCAATCATGGTTCATGCCTTAAACACTAAGTCCGTGCATCGTGCCTTAAGCCAATAGTGCTCTACGCGACACTCCTGCCCAAGTCGACGGGCCTTGAGATCGTGGGACTACTTAACTTCGATAAACCACGAAAGAGCGGGACGGTACTTGTAATATCTTAGGTCGACCGGCATAACTTTGCCTAACTTAACTTCGTAACAACTTAACGAGCAAAGGCTGCATCAAGCTTTGCCTTAACGGATCTTGCCGTGCACGCATCCAACTTGAATGACCAAGTCCCTCGGGTGCCTAGACTTAGGTCACAAATTGCTCAACACAACTTAACTCATGGGCAAGCCAAGGCTATGCCAAGCCTTGGACGACGGGACCATGCATGCTTTATGAAGCATTCATGCGGGCGATGCCTATGACTTAGGCTACGTTCATAACTTCTACTACTCAACCAACTTCCCTTCTCCTAAGCCACGGGATGAAGGGTCGACTGTCATTTTCAAAGCATGCCGTGCACCAATTCTACGCCGACCGTTGGACCTTTCCATATTCTAACTCAATTCGATCCGTCGGGATTATTCCCTTTAGCTATGTGAATTCGTCTCTTTTATTATCAAGCCTACTTGTGCAAGTTGAAAACATGCGATTTATTATGTGAAGGCTAAGATGAGGCAAGTTCACCGAAACTACCCCACCTGAGCGAGCGATCGTCTCGACAGAGCGATGTCTTTGAGCAGCCGTTGTAAGGCTAAGTTCGAATGCCGTCGGCGTTCCTATTCCTCCGATTGACTGAGCCGGATGGGGCACTACATCATAAACCACTCAGAAAAGTTTCGTCCTCGAAACTAACTGAGTACTTACTTATTGACTTATCACTTTACTCAACATTCAAGAACTCTCGCACACACTACGCCTATGCATTTCCCTCAAATCCGAGCCATGCTCGTGCTACCCATAATCTTTTCTTCAAAACTTACAATCTCAAAATCCTCGACACTTTTCTGTTCCTCAAGTCTCACTTGATTCAATATATCACTTAGTTGGATTGTGCACATATTTTAGGCGTCCCCAATATACATGTATTTCAGCCAAGCCTCGTGATAGAGAATCCACCATCACCACTCGAATCGGATCGTGCACATATTCGGGCGTCTCTGATATACATGCATGTCAACCGATACTCGTAAGTGGTGCCTCCACAAATCCTACCACTCCGCACTCGGACGTCTGCCTAACCGCTAGGCTATGTCTTTCCGTCAGTATTGGAATCATAGTTCCCAAACAACAATATCAACACTGACCCCATCCTAAGGTTAAACCAAGTTGATAGTACGAGATTTTCTACCCAAGCTCGTATCACTCCGATTTCTAAACATCGAGCATCGATTTCTTACACACATCCCAACGTTCGTCGCACGGGGTCCGAGTTTTTCAGCAAATCCTTACATTCAACTAATTCCACGACATCTCAATATCGCTCGTTCAACAAACTATCTTCGCATAGTCTATCTCTTCGAACACGTTCGACATAATCCTCCTATCAATCCTTCCAAGTCAAGTACGCTATGACACAATTTTGTCGCTAACCAAAATTTCATATTCCACATTTCCTAAGTCATCTATTCTAATTCACGTAATCGATCATAAGGTCATCTGACTTAACAATACGTTGTGCCTCGATCTCACGCGAGTCAGATTATCTGCGGTGGGCATGAATCACCATGCACGCTCCCGCAGGATAATTATCCTCAACCGGACGTAACTCTTGTTTTACGTCTAGACTAATTCATTCTCGATGCGCGAATTGGACCTACTCAATCCTCAAGTTTATTCAATCATCAATCGCAAGTCCAAACATCCTCGAAATTTTCTCCGCATCAAACCAACAAGTCGAGATAATCAAAGTTGCCGCGTCCTGATTTTTTGAGTTTGATTATTCTCGCGACATGAATCACCTTGTCAGCGCTCACGCGGAACGATCGCCACAAATCCGACGCGACGCAGGTGCGAGGCTAGAGTTGCACTCGCGCAAGACAAGAATATCGACGCTGTAGTTATCCGCGTAACCATCAAGATACTTTCATTTTCATCCAGTATTCATCTCAATCAAAATCCTAAGTATAGCATCCAACCGAACAATAACACTTGTATGATCGTCATTCGCCGAGTTAGAGTACCCCCAAGTTATCGCATAGCGATCTTTGATACACATCAATACTATCGATGATATGCGTAACCTGGCGATCTTCCTTTGCAGTCAAATTTCGAGTCGTGCGAGCGATGCTATCGTCTGACTGGACAATCTCCTCGACATTCAAATTCTAGTTCGATTATTATCCTTCGAATCATTCACAACATCGATTTTCCTCATTCGATCGATCGACATCCCTGAGGCTATCGCATACACCACTCAGGGATGAAGTCATTTATAAAATCCTCAACTATCATTCGAATAAATATCCACTTCTTCAAATTTTCCGTTCGAACCATTCCTCAATTTCCAAGCACGCTCACCTATATCGTACCGACGTTGTCGTCGCTTGATAGCACCCCTATCGATAGTCACCACATTTACTCAATCAAATCTAACTCATTCTCGTCCGACACAATTCGAATCCCGCACTCGACTTTTCTAAGGTCGACACAACTTTGGTGTTTATGCCCAGCCCGACTTAGCCAACCGTGCTTATGCGAACCATCTTTTTGTTTTATCAAAAACTGTTCTCCTATGTTTTGCAAAATAGTTAGACTTATTGTATGGACATCCGTGGAACATTTGGGAGAGAGCGCACCAACGATATCAACTTTGTGGAAGCAACATTTCAGAGTTTCCAGAAACAACGGAGTTAAAGAATTCAATCGATAGTCCAAGGACGTAAAGCCGTGCTCTGATACCATTATGTCACGCCCCGCTCCCGTAGGAGCGATCGTCCTCGCTAAGGCGTGATGCCGCACGAGCCTAGATTGTGCACGTGCAATACGGGTTCCATAATGGCCGATTTCAGCGGCTGTGACGGGGTCGTCACACAGAAGTCCCGAGCAGAGACATTGAATAATAGTACCAGAAATTAGAACAAACACAAGTTATTCAAAAGAAGCTCTTTATTGATATTGAAACAAAGGTTACAATGGGGCGCAAGGCCAAGATTACAAGTCTCTCAAGCTCACTCAAGCCCACTCATCTTACATTACAAGTCACTCAGCTCTCTCTCTCTTCTCTCAATACATGTCTCGAGCCAGCGGAAGCTTCGAAAGGCGACGTCCATACATTATATCCTGTATAAGTCTTTCCTCCATGCGGCCGCATGCTTCGAATCGCCAAGGAACTTCGTACCTCGATGCATCCAAGCGAGCTCCGCGCCACGAGCTTCTATCTGAGCCTGCACATGAAAACTATGTGGGTGTCAGTACTCAACTGTACTGGTGGAATGAGCTCCTCGCCTACCCATATAAAATCAACACGTTTGATTTACTTCATGCAACATAGTCCCTTTAGATTGTCTTTCTACTCTTGCCTTAGGATCAGTTTTAGGACCGACGCCTTGCCTATTTCTGTGTCGCTAGACCATCTCGTGCTCGCAACATCAACGTTAACTCAATAACGTTAACCTATCAAGTCGTGCTTGCCTCTCGGCCAAAATCAGAGACGTAACTACGTGATAAGACTCCTTTCCCGTGTGACCGTGCTACAAACCCTTGCTGAGGCCGTGCCTCACAACTCAGTGAGACTCAATCATATCGCCGCCTCGCGACCCTTCGCTTCAATCACCAACTGACCCAAATCAGGACTTATGAACTAAATGTCACTCGACTGACTTTGCCTTGCGGTATCTCCTGACTTAAACTCAAGACAACTCAATCATAACATTCAACTTATATGCCGACAACATAAGGCTCGATGCCACATCTCGTGCCGAAGCACGTCGCCTACATTACGACCAAATCTTAGGCCCAACATTGTATTCAAACTATACACACACATTCAACTCGATTCCTTGATATAGTGCACTCAATACTCGACTCAATTCAAAGGCACACTCGCGGATTGCCGCCCGTGCCGACTCATCTATATGATGTCACTAGCATGACAAGCTATCCTGGACTATAGCTTTTGTTAATCGGGACCCTTTCAGCGCAAGTAGCGATCCCCGCTGCAAGTCCCCGCTTAATCCGTGCTATCACCCTATCCCCCAGCACAGCTATACCATATTTCCTCCTAGACTGAGTCGGTCCCGGGGCCCCGGGTTGTCGCTCGAGGAAACCATCCTTGTCGACAAGTTGTCCAATGACCATGCAAGACTCGACACAAACTGATGTCTCACACAGTCATCCTCTTCCAATGTTACCATCTCTTTCAAACCAATATCAAGACTTCTATCCTTGAGATCCCTCGACGACCCATGGTCGCGAAACTTCTCCCTTGATGCTCCTTGAGATCCCTCGACGGCCCACGGCCGCGAGCCTTCTTCCTGTTACCATATCATTTCATTCAACTCAATGCCCATTCGATAGTCCTTCCTCCAAAACTCATTAAATCAACCGTGGTTCATGCCTTAAACACTAAGTCCGTCCATCGTGCCTTAAGCCAATAGTGCTCTACGCGACACTCCTGCCCAGGTCGACGGGCCTTGAGATCGTGGGACTACTTAACTTCGATAAACCGTGAAAGAGCGGGATGGTACTTGTAATATCTTAGGTCGACCGGCATAACTTTTCCTAACTTAACTTTGTAACAACTTAACGAGCAAAGGCTGCGTCAAGCTTTGCCTTAACGGATCGTGCCGTACACGCATCCAACTTGAATGACCAAGTCCCTTGGATGCCTAGACTTAGGTCACAAGCCGCTCAACGCAACTTAACTCATGGGCAACCCAAGGCTATGCCAAGCCTTGGACGACGGGACCGTGCAAGCTTTATGAAGCATTCATGCGGGCGACGCCTATGACGTAGGCTACGTTCATAACTTCTACTACTGAACCAACTTCCCTTCTCCCAAGCCACGGGACGAAGGGTCGAGTGTCATTTTCAAAGCATGCCGTACACCAATTCTAAGCCGACCGTTGGACCTTTCCATATTCTAACTCAATTCGACCCGTCGAGATTATTCCCTTTAGCTATGTAAATCTGTATCTTTTATTATCAAGCCTACTTGTGCAAGTTGAAAACATGCAATTTATTATGTGAAGGCTAAGATGAGGCAAGTTCACCGAAACTACCCCACCTGAGCGAGCGGTCGTCTCGACCGAGCGATGTCTCTGAGCAGCCGTTGCAAGGCTAAGTTCGAACGCCGTCGGCGTTCCTTTTCCTCCGATTGACTGAGCTGGACGGGACACTACAGTATAGGCTAAATATGAAAGTGTATAGCTCGTAGAAAACACTAGGAATTGGGAGAAGAGAAAGTGAATGAGATATCTGAAATAGTGAAAGCTCTTCTCTATTTATAGTATTTTTATGAACCAAATTCGGACATAGTTCAGATGCAGAAATCTCGCATTTAAACGTTGGATACAATTCATGAAGTTCAAAAATAGGTTGAACAGTTTTGACCGAATTCGGGCCGAACTCGGGCCTAGTTCTGGCCGAGTTCTGTCTGGGTTCTAACAGAACTGATTTGGGCCATTTTGATAGGTTTTGGGCTATTTTTTTTGTAAACTTTGGATAGAAATTTTGTGGATAGAAAGACTATATTTTGTGGACTGAAAATAGCTAAGCAATTAGATTAATCTTACATATTTTCTAGACTAAAATAAAGATAAAAATACAGAAGAAATATGTAAAAATCTTGATCTTGATTCCATCACTTTTGGCTCTTGATGACAATGTGACGTTGGTAGCAGTAGGTGCAGACATTCTGACTTGATACTTGTAGCTGTGTATATTTTACATATTGACCAAAGTTGACGTTGATTATCAAAATCAGGTATGATCATGACCAGTGGGCCAACAATCTCCCCCATTTTGATAATTGACAAACTTTGAGTCTATACCAAAATATTATTTTGAAACTTTAAAAATATAAATATACCTGACTTGTCTGAAAGCAAGGCTTGAAACGTTTGATTTTTGATTTGGTATACTCATCTCCCCTTTGTCATGTAATTAAAAGAAGGCTACCCCGCAATCAATTAGCCAAACAACAATAAAGAAACAACAGAGCAATACCAAATAATATATTTAATCACTAGTCACATCACAACTCAAGTAGTATGGAAACTAGAATATCAGCAGTAGCAGTCATATATAGAAAATAAAAGTTTGTATAATAGAAAGAAACTTGTATGACAGTCTAACACTTATCATAAAGTGTCACTACAACTGAAGCAAAAGAGTATAAAATGCAACAAAAATAAAATGTGCTACTAAAGTTCATCATCATCAGAAACATCCACATACCACTAAGTCCAAAAGTATCACATCAACTATCCATATCACCAACAACATCAGCAGGCAGCTGCGTCAGATCAAAGTATGTAGTCATCGGGTTGAAGTAGGCAAAGGTTGGATCCTCATCAAGTCCCGGTCTGTCAAAAGCAGGGTAACGGATGATAGGCGTCGGTACAGTATGATGATAAGTCATCGTCCACTGAATGTCTACCATGGCATTTCTTAAGATCTGAACCTGAGAGATATGGTGAAACTCAGTATCACTATAACGAGTCAGGTCGGCTTGACGCTGCTATCCCTAAAGAGTGACAAAAGCATCAAATCACTGATACAACTCGTCGATAGTGTGACCTGGGGATGCAGGGGCTGGAATATCTGCTGGAGCATCTGCTGGGGCTGGAGCTAGAGCAGGCGGAGGTGGAGCATCACCAGGAGGATGTGAAAATCTCCTAGGCCTAAAAAGATTTGAAGGCATCCCAGAGATAGGACAAGAATCCAAAGGAATAGCAAATTTCTTAAGGATTGTCGTCAGATGAATAGGATAAAAGAGGTTACGGTATGCCCTCTAACAGTTGATCATGAGCGCTAACAATGTTTTAAGAAAGGAAAAGAAAGTCCTAAAATGAATATCGTACATCGCAGATAATTCCAAATACGTGATCTCGTCAATAGATCCCATCTTTGGTAAGAGAGATGAAATAATAATACGATGCAACTCATATAAGTGCAGGTTCAAGTAGCGTGCGGATAGCCATCTCCGAGGAACGGATCTGGATGACACAACGCGACTTTAAAAGATTCAAGTGTCATACCGTCAGGAAACTGAACTTTAGTTATGTCGACAAGAGCGTCACCGTTATTTGGCATTTGAAAATACTCACTAAAATTGGCAGAATTAAATTCAAATTCCATCCCGCTAACCGATGAATGAATACAATCTTCTGATTCTTGCAAGTTGTAATAAAATATGCGTACCGCATTTTTATATATCAGATGTGAAACTTCAAAAAATTTACGAAGAGCAATATTTTCAAAAGTATTAAAATATTTCGATAAAACATTAAAATTGATTGTTTTTTTCAGACATATTTCACGATAACGGAAATGATCAAACCAGTTAATAGATCTCTCTAGAGAAACAAATAATATAGGATCATATTCCTCATCGTCATCAGGACGAGAGGGACTAAAGGGGTTGATAGGTTCGTACTCAGAAGTAGATGATGAAGAAACATACTTTTCTCTCTTAAACAATCTAGGTGCCATAACAAAATTGAGAAAGAAACATAGAGAATTATACCTCAAGATGAACAAAAACGGAAGAGAAAGCCTTCAGAAAATCTTAGATTCAAGAAATTTGGGTTGGAAAGCCTAAAGTAAAGCTTTCTAGGACTAGGGTTTTGAAGTTTAGGATTTTTGGGGGACTATTTTTGACTGTTTTGGGGAAAAAGAAGTAGATGAAGGTTGTTGTTCTGCTCTCGGGTGAAAAAAATATCCCTACAGAATTTGGTCAGAACTCAGTCAGAGTTCGGCCTCCTTGGATTTTGGTTCATCTATGAGTTAATGAATGATAAAACATACTTAGAAACGTGGAATTCATTGATTAATTAATATCTATTATCTTGGGATAGATGTAGGGGCCGGATCCCAGCTAGCGGTAGTCCAAAGACACTTGGCACCGTGTTACTTAAGCTTTTACGCCTTGTTGACAAAAGGACCCTTTCGACTTATACCCAAAGTAACTTCGATAAATAAATCGTTGAATTTTAAGTTTTTAATTATTTTATTAATCATAACACATTATGACTCCAAAAATTCAAGAATGCCTAGCTCACGATGCAAATAGTTAAAATGATCTTCTGCTAGTAGTTTTGTGAATATATCTTTGTAGAAGCATGGAAAATACTGCTTTTAGTCCCACATCGGAAAGGAGAAAAAAGAAAGGGCTCACTCCATTCTATAAATAGAGCCCCCTTGCCTCCTTTAAAAGGGGCACCAAATCTCTTCCCTCCTTGGACTCTTTCTACTATGCACCTTCGGGTGCTAAGTCGAAGAAGTCTAGGGCAGTACGGGCTCAACAATCCCAGTCAACTGTCCAAACTACTGACCATCAGAGAGTCCCGCTAACTGTCATGCGGGCCTCTGATGGAAAGTTGTACAGAACCGCCCATGTCCAGCCCCCGGCAGAAAACGGACAGGGTGGTTCTCAAAAGTCTCCCTGCAACGATCCAGAGCAGTGTTTTTCTAGCCCTACATCAGGGAGCAAACATGGTGCCAACACACTCGTTTGCTCGGGATACCTGGGACCACAAAATATGCAAAGGTTGACCGAGATGTCCTTGACTTGCGAGATGTGATCCTTCACAAGCGCAAGAAAAGAAGGGGATTCTCCATGCGGCCCAAAAATCAACATAAAGCTTCATGCGGCCCAAAACCCAGGAATCTTCATGCGGCTCACAAAACCCAGAAAGCTTCATGCAGTTCAGAAACTTCATGAGGCTCAGAAACGTCATGCGGCCCAGAAACTTCATGTGGTTCAGAAGCTTCACGTGGTTCAGAAATTGCATGCAGTCAGGAAATCAGTCCCATGCGGCTCATAGCTGAAGGAGCCTTCATGCGGCTCAGCAAGGCTCGAGAGCTTTATGCAGCTCAAGAAAGATGAAGGTGAAGCCACGTGGCCTCATGCAGTGGGCCATAAATGCTTTGAGTAGATGGCTCATTAATTACCCTGACACAGTGGCAGCCCTAAAAATGACGGATTAACAGCTCTGACATAAAGCTACAATGATGACTCTGACATAATGGCATGTTCCTAAGGAAATGAAGAAAATATCCTATACAGCTGGCATGATCCACCAACTCCAAAGCTCCTCATGCGGCTGCCACCCCCCTCATGCGGCTGATGCTCTCATACGGCTCGAATCGTGGAGACTATCATCATGCGGCTCAAATCCTAAGAAGATACCCCATGCGGCCGCTGTCCTCATGCGGCTCAGATCATGGGGATCATCTCCATGCGGCTCAAATACTGAAAGGCCATACCCATGCAGCCTTGACACGTGGCTATTCTTATGCGGCTCAATTGGAAACCACCCCCATGCGGCTCAGATTTTGGAGGCTACACCTATGCGGCTGCCACTTCATGCGGTTCAAAACCTAAAAAGCTACCCTCATGCGGCTGTGGCTCGTGGTTATGACACATGGCAGAAGATCAGTTTCCCCGTAATGATGGTAAGACACGTGGCATTAAATCAATCAAGATTTATCAACAAATCCTAACAACCAGATTTAGTGCAATCATCATAATTACCCGAATCAAAGCAGATTTATTGTAATTACGCGGATTAAACACGTGACAGAAGATCCGAGCTTCCAAAGATTCATGGCAATCAATATTAATTGCCCATACGAATTTTACACAATCAGTATTAATTGTCCAGATTCATTACAATCAAGATTAGTGGTCCAGATTAATTGCCAACAAAATAAGATCAAGGAAAATAGCAATTAAATCCCCAAGCCGCCGACTTTTTTTAGGGCAATCATTGCAAACCCTAATGATCACACCCACTCCTATAAATAGCATGGTGCCATTCCCTTGCAAACCACCTGGAGACCCCCGGTTGGATACACAGAGAGATAAAGGCACGCGCAGAAGAGTCTCCCCACACATTCCGAGAGCATTTCTTCATGAGAGCCAAGGCTACGTCCGATCGTCCAAGGAGTAAGGCAGAGCTGTCGTCGCTTTTTTGAGCCTCTACCGTCACCCTCCAGAATCAAAACTAAACAATTGTACTTAGATTGCTGTACCTAGGTTTTTATTCCTAGGCTTTCTTTGTACGAGCGAGTTTGTATTGTGAAGTAAAAGTCCAGTCCTCCCATAAAACTGTTCTGTTCTTTTATAATCATTGGCAAACAATCTTCCAGTTGATGATCTGTGTCAATAAATTCTTGATAAATATCTCCATGTTGTTGGTGATCAGGTAAAAATTGGTGACAAATTTCCATGCGCTTAGTGCGTGAGTGACATCCAGGGTTCTTAGTCAGATTAATTATGCTAGTATTATCATAGAATATGGAATCTTAGTGTAGTACATATTATAGTCTTCTAAAGTTTGCTTCATCCATAAAATTTAAGCACAACAACGTCCTACGATGATGTACTCAGCCTCAGTTATTGATAATGCTATATAATTTTATTTTTTACTAGACCAAGAGACTAAAGCCTTGCTAGGAGATGACACGTACCATTGGTACTTTTATGGTCTACTTTGCATCAAGCAAAACCAACATCTAAGTAACCGATTAGGTTAACGATGTGGTTTTAGGATACCATAAGCCGACAATAGACGTCCCTTTAAGGTATCGAAAGATACGTTTAGCGGCGCATATGTGTGATTCCTTAGGGTTAACTTGATATCGTGCACAGATGCAAATACTAAACATAATATCAGGATGACTAGTAGTTAAATAAAGTAAACTATCAATCATACCTTGATACTTACGTTGGTCGACTGGTTTGCCACTTTCATCAAGGTTAAGTCGAGTTGATGTAGCTATTAGCGTGCTAATAGGCTTTACGTTGTCGAAGTTAAACTTCTTTAGTAAGTCTTTCGTGTACTTGGCTTGATTGATGAAGGTTTCCTGCGAGTGTTGTTTGATCTGAAGTCCTAGGAAGTAGTTAAGATCTCACATCATACTCATCTTACTCACGCTGCATACACTTAGCAAAATCTAGACAGAGTTTTTTGTTAGTAGAACCAAATATTATGCCGTCAACATATATTTGCACAAGTAAAATACTATCGTCTGAAGTTTTGATAAACAAAGTTGTATCAATCCTTCCTTTTAAAAAATTATTTTCAATTAGGAAAGTATTTAAGCGTTCATACCAAGCACGAGGTGCTTGTTTGAGTCCATAAAGTGCATTTTTAACTTGAAAATGTGATCAGATTTTTGAAAATCCTCAAAACCATGGGGTTGCTTCACAAATACATCTTCTTTGATAAATCCATTTAAAAATTTACTCTTCACATCCATTTGAAAATTTTTGAAATTAAGAAAACATGATAATGTACAAAACATGCGAATAAATTCTAGTCTAGCAACATGAGCATAAGTCTCGTCATAATCAATTCCTTCTTCTAGATTATAAACTTATGCCACTAGACATGCTTTATTGTGTAGAACATGTCCATTCTCATTTAGTTTATTTCAAAATACCCATTTGGTACCAATTATCAATTAACCAATAGGTTTAGGAACATGTTTCCAAACTTGGTTTCTCTCAAATTGATTAAGTTTCTCTTGCATGTCATTAATCCAAAATTTATCAAGAAAAGCATCTGCTACTGATTTAGGTTCTATTTGAGAAATAAAAGCTACATTAGCTGCTATATTTCTAGTAGAAGAATACGTACCTACTCCCTTGGATACATCACCTATAACAAGTGTCTCTGGATGGTATGGCATAAATTTTATCTTTTTAGGTAGACTCTCCAGATAGTTCTCGTCGATAGCAATATCTTCAGGTGCCTTGGATTGGTTTCGTACATCTTCGTCATCATTGTCGCTAAATTTTTGACTGTTGAGCTCATCAAAGAAAACATTAATATATTCTTCAACAATCATAGATCTCTTATTAAAAACCATATATCCCTTACTCTTGGTAACATACCTGAGGAATATCCATTTGTCTGCCTTCGAGTCAAACTTACCCAACTTATCCTTGGTGTTCAAGATAAATAAGCGACATCCAGAAACTTTAAATAAGAATTATTAGAAATCTTTCCAAACCACAGTTTATAGGGGGTTTATTTCGACATAGGTCGAATTAACACCCTATTCAAAACATGACAGGCTGTACTTACAGCTTCTGTCCAAAAATATTTTGGAAGATTGTGTTGGTTAATCATGATTCCAGCCATATTGCTTAAAGTTCTATTCTTCTGCTCTACAACACCATTTTGTTGAGGAGTTCTAGGACAAATTTTTTTATGGTAATATCCATTACCATCATAAAACTTTTTGAAATCAGTATTTTTCAAATTCGCCGTCATGATCAATTCGGATTCGAGTAATCATGATGTTTTTTTTCGTTTTGAACCTTTATACAAAATACTTAAAATTTAAAAATGACATCGCTTTTACTTGATAGAAAGTAAATCCATGTAAATCGAGAAAAATCATCAATAATAACAAAAATGTAGAGCTTACCGCCACGACTAGCGACTCTATTAGGACCAAATAAATCCATATGAATTAATTGCAAGGGTCTAGAAGTGCTTACAGTTTTGATGGATTTAAATGATGACCTAGTTGTTTTATTCTTTTCATAATCTGAATATACCATCTCTCTCTTGAAAGAAATTTTTGTGATTCCTTTTACCAGTTTCTTAGGAGATAGCCTTAAGATGGTATCCATGTTAGCATGTCCTAGACTCATGTGCCATAGCCAACTTTCATCTTGATTGACTACTAGGCACTTTCCTGCACCGTTAGAACTTTCTAAAAAAACATATATATTGTCTTCCCTAATTCCTTCATATATGAGATTACCATTAGACATTTCGTATATAAATCATTTATCTTTCACAAAGTTGATACCATAACCATTAGCTGCTAAATGACTAATGCTCAATAGGTTATATTTTAATTATGTGACTAGACAAAAATCTTTTATTTTTGAGTAGGGAGATATACCAACATTATCATTACCTATAATATTACCTCTAAGATTATTACCAAAGAAAAAATATCCTTCTCTCTTCATCGATAGCGTAGCGAATAAGGATGCATCACCTGTCATGTGCCGCGAACATCCGCTATCAAGGATCCATTTGCTTTTAACATGATAGGGTTGAAGGCCCACCTACAAAATGAGTAGATGTAACCTTTGGTACACAATTTCTTCAAGGGTCCAACTTGATTAGTTTTAGGAATCCAAGTAAGCACATTTGTGTCAACTAATTTTCTAGCTCTACAATACTATGATATGTTCCCGTGTTAACCATAATATGTGCATGCAACTTTTAAAGTAGTATTCTTTGTTGTGTCTTTCTTAAAAACCTATATGTGAAAGCATGGTTATAAGAAATGTGTTGCATACATGCTTTCTTTGGTTTAGTCCTTTGTGGTATATGCGTAGTATAGGGACTAATCTTAGGTTGTGTAACATGGGTGACCTGTTTGCCTAATTTGATCTCCAACTTTTTAGAGATCACACAAGACTCATCGAATTTGGCAGTCATATCAGTGAGTCTCTGTGTAGTGACCAAGTGTCTCTTCTTTTCTATGTCATACAGTTCTTATTTTTTGACAAAGTCTTTTTTTTCTTTTCTATAGTGAGGATAGCCTCATGATAGTCCAGTCTAATCTTGGCTATCTCCTCCGTGTTATAGGTAGTAGACGTTTATTTGATATCTTCAAGAAGATTAGACAGTCTTGCTAATTCGGTTGTGTATGCCTTAATCTCTTTGCGAGACTGCTTATACTTGTCCAACACATTTCTATGCTCTTCAAGTAGTTCGCTGAAGGCATCTTTTAACTGGTCAAATGTAAAATCATCATAAATAGGGTTTTCTAATACCTTTTCATATGCCATCAGGCAGACATTTGCACTATTGTTGGGTCTGTCCTCCTCTTCTGATTCACTGGCCTCACTTTCATGCCAGGTGTTGGTGTTTGTGTACTTTTAACCAGTTGTTGCTTTCCTACTCGATCTTGATCGGTCATATGGACTGCTTTTCTTTGCTAGTGGACATTCGTTCTTCATGTGCCATGACTTCTTGTATCAAAAGTAGATAGTATCTTATTCATTGCTTTCACGGATATCCTTCTTCTTTCGGCTTGATCGCTCAAACTTTAAGAATTTCTTGAAGTTCTTGACCAGTAGTGGCTCTTTCTTACCATCAGAATCTTTATCATCAGTATCATTACATGAGAATCTTCTAGCTTGGACTTTGAAGGCGATGTATTTTTCTTTGGGGGTTGCCTCTTCAAAGTCTTACCAATCTAGCTCATGGGTCATGAGCTTGCCCATAAGTGTCTCCAATGTCATTGTGGTGAGTCATTTCCATCTATGATCGCGGTGGCCTTCGGATTCCAGTTCTTGGTTAGAGCCTGCAGTACTTTCCTGATCTTCTCGTGGTTGCTATAATCCTTTTCAAGAGATTGTAGAGGATTAGTAATATCTAGAAAAAGAGTGAACATCTGTGTAATTGATTCACCGGGTTTCATCTTGAATGCCTCGTACTTTTGTGTCAATCTACTGATCTTGGATTCTTTCCCTTGGAAAGTTCCTTCATGAGTTACCTCAAGAAGTCTCTAAATCTCATTAGATGTGGCACAAGTAGATACGCGATTGAACTCGATTTTTTCAATTATATAAAATAATGTATTGATGGCTCGTACATCTAGACTAGCCTGTGTTATTTCATGCTCAGTATATTTATTATGGAGCTTGTCTACTAGAACACCATCAATCACTGCTAGGTGATTTTTAGTAACCGTCTATAACTATCGACCAAAGATCGAAGTCTAGTGACTTAAGAAGAAACTCATTCATGTTTTCCAATATCTGTAGTTTGTTCCATCAAACAGTGGAGGTCTATTTGTGGATTACCTTTTACCGTTGAACATAGATTTAGTGGCTGCCATATATACCCTCTAGGTGGTTATGCATATGTATAACCTGCTCTGATGCCAATTATATGACCATTGAGCACCTATAGCGGGGGGACGAGTGAATAGAGTGTGTACATATAACGGAATAAATATCATAATTTAACAACTATTTAATATAGATAATCAAATATAAGTAAAATTAGATGAATATCAGTATATGAATTACAGTAAAAGTAAAGAGTTAAGAAGACTGAAACTCAGTGACACAAGATATATACTGGTATCCCTCGTCGAGGACTAGTCCAGTCTTGAGTACTCTTGCTCGATGTTAATCCACTATGACACAAACTTTAACTGAGTGCTTGCAACTCTTACAACTCCGTGCTTGGGGATAAGTGCACGACCAACTTCAACAATACCGTGCTTGGCTATGACTGTAAGACCGACTCTTGAAGGTATTTTAAAAACAAAAAAGTTTTCTGAGATAGACTCCAATACAACTCTTTAAACCAAACTCTAGATTGAACTGAAACTGATACTGGCTTGGCTAAGAGTAGTATAGGCTAGATATGAAAGTGTATAGCTCGTAGAAAATACTTAAGGAATAGAGAAAAGAGAAAGTGAATGGGATATCTAAAATTGTGAAAGTTTTTCTCTATTTATAGTTTTTTTTGTGAACCGAATTCGGGAAGAGTTCAGATGCAAAAATCTCACATTCGAACGTTGGATATAGATATTCAGGAAGTTCAAAAACAGGTTGAACAGACTTGACCGAACTCGGGCCGAGTTCTATATGGGTTCTAACAGAACTGATTTGGGCTATTTTGATGGATTTTGGACTATTTTGTTTGTGGACTTTGGATAAAAATTTTATGGATAGGAAGGCTGAATTTTATGGACTAAAAATAGCTAAGCCAGTACCGATCTGATCTATCTTACATATTTTTCTAGACTCAAATAAAGATAAAAATAAAAAATAAATATGTAAAAGTCTTGATCTTGATTCCATTACTTTTGGTTCTTGATAACGATGAGAAGTTTGTAGCAGTAGGTGCAGATATTCTGACTTGATACTTGTAACTGTGTATATTTTACGTATCGATCAAAGTTGACATTGATTATCAAAATCAGGTATGATCATGACCAGTGGGCTAATAGAAGTAACTCTATCAACATTCAATAAGTACGTAAGCTTTTCATTCTTAAGCTTATATGGTAGGACATCTTTTCTTGCTTGCTTATACTTATCTAGAATCTTCTAGTAATCAGTAAATAAATAATAGAAAGCATCAGATAATTTATTATAAGAAAATTCATTCTCTTTAAAAAGAGGATAATTCTGTACCTATAATGCCATAAGCATATATTTGCAGCTTGACGAAAGCTTTCTTCTTCTTCTGAGTCGCTTGCTTCGCTTTCACACCATATGCTCGTGTTAGTGTACTTGCGAGATGATGATCTTTCTTTGTTTGATCGTTTATAACATTCTTCTTTTTTACTTTTAGACAAACCTTTTGTATGTAAACTGGTCTTCTGCAGTTCTAGCATGTTGGTTCTTCTTCAATTTCTTTCTTCGTCTTGCGATATAACATTTCATACTTTAGATTTTTTTGAATTTCCTAAAAATTTATGCCATATCATCATCGTTTGTTTCATTATCTTCAGATATATCGTCAGAAGTTCTTTTGTGATATGCCCTGAGTGCCTCGTTATTTTCCTTGGGTGTTGATTCTTCGAGGTCGTTGAGATCAAGTTCGTGTGTCATCATCAGTGTCTTAAGAGACATAACTGTGAGATCGTTTCCTTCAATAATTCCAATCGCCTTGGAATTCCAGTTCTTGGCGAGTCCTCGAAGTACCTTACAAATCTTTTCATGATTTGTATATTCTTTTCCAAGAGAAGTAAGAGGATTAGTAATACCAAGAAAATGTGTAAACAGTTGTTTAATTGTATCATTTGGCTTGATTATGAAAGTCTCATATTCTTGAGTGAGTATACTGATCTTAGATTCCTTCCCTTGTGAAGTTCTTTCATGAGTTACCTTAAGAAGTTTCCAGATCTCGTGTGAACTGTTGTATGTAGATACTCTATTAAACTCAATATTATCTAAAGCACAAAATAAAGCATTTACAACTCTAGCATCAAGACTGGATTATTTTTTTCTAGATCAGTGTATCTATCATAAAACTTATCTACAAGAATACCATCAATCAATAATCCATTCGGCTTTTTGTAATAGTTATATCAATTGACCAGAGATATAAGTCAAGTGATTTAAGGGAAAAGCTCATTCATGTCTTCCAATAGGTATAATTTGTTCCATCAAATAGTGGGAGTCTATTTATGGAATGCCCTTCACTGGTGAATATTGATTTCATGACCGCCATGTAAATATATATACTCTAGAGTGTTATATTTGTATATAACATGCTCTGATACCAATTGTAGGAAATTGGAATCAGTGTATAACAATTAATATTAAGCCAAATAATAGAGTCCTTGCTTTGATACCAATTATATGACCGTTGAGTACCGCTAGGGGGTGAATAGAGTGTATTTTTGCAGCGGAATAAAAATTATCACTAAAAATTTATACGACAGTAATCAAACTAATATGAAGCAGGCAGTATATATGTAAACACGTAAGGTTAGGAGAAGTTGTTTTGTAATCGTGCGATCCCTCTCATTCGCGTGCTCTGGAGGAACCATTTGGTCGATGAGTTAACTAGGGAACAGGAATCAGAGATGAAGGAGAAGTTTCCTTTATTATTCTCTTAGAGGTTGGTTCTATTCTTATGTTTCGAGGACGAAATCTTTTCTTAGTTGGTTAAGACGTATTACCCAGCGCCAACATCGTGCCCCATTTCTCATTTGTCGCAAGCGTGGTTAAGAACACTATCGCTATCGATTGATCAGGACTGGTTGAATTAACATCCTTTACTTGTTATAAAATAGTTTCTTCGGAATTAATTCCCATATTCAACGGATTGTGCCTCGAGGATGGACTATGCAGTTGAGTCGGAAGAGACCTCTTGTTGCTCTATTTTTTGTATCGCACTTGCTTCTTTGGCTTTGGTATTATGATTGCATTTTCGTAAATGTTTTCGGTGTATTTTATTGCTTGCTTTCTGCGAACTTCACAATTCTTATCGAACTTGAAATAGAAGGATAAAAGTGTTGATTCATTGCTTATGGGATTTTAGGTGATCGCGTAGGCGTCGTCAAGCACAATCGTCCTTTTTTCTCTCGCTTTAAGTAAATCTAGGTGAGTGACTCACCCTTCTCCCCTTGACCCTCTTCGCTCCAATCAATCAATAACATCAATATGAATCAATGTGCTAGATGTAGCCGCAACAACACAAATGCTTATGCTAAATGAACTATTATATAAATTCTTACGTACACGGGCTATAGAACTGCTTTATCATAAAACTGTTATGTGCTTTATATATATTATGCTTATATAGAACTGTGCTAAGCAAGGATTGAATCGGTTAAATGAATACAAGAATACCATGGAATGTGCCTTGAATAACTAGTTTAGCTTAGCACGGTCATGGAAAACTTATGCACATGGGCGATATTTCTTCGAACGGTATCCCAGGGGCCATAAGACCGATCCGGCCTGCCGTAGCATATCTTCGAGAAATTGATTCACGCGCTCCGTTTGGCCATCAATCCGAGGATGGTAAGCTGTGCTACACATCAACTTAGTATCCAAAGCTGACTGAAGTCTACTCTAGAAGCACGACAGAAATTGTCCATCCCAATCTGAGATAATAGATACTGGAACTCCGTGCAGCCGCACTATCTCGTCGAGATATATCTGAGCTAGGCTATCGTTAACTTTGATGGCACTGAAATGTGCCGACTTGGTTAGTTGATCGATGATAACTAAGACGACACCATTCCCATGTGGCATCTTCTGTAAGCCAACAACAAAATCCATGCTCACATGCTCCCACTTCTATTTTAGAATCGCCAGATTCTGTATCTCTCCACCCGACCTCTGATGGTCAGCTTTCAGCCGCTAACATGCCATGTATTATGACACGAAGGGTGCCACAACCTTCTTCATTCCGTTTCACCAGAAGGTCGTACAGAGGTCCTTATACATCTTTGTGCTGCCAGGATGCAAGAATACTTTGTGTAATGCACCTCCGACATTATTTTCTTTCTGAATTTTGAGTCATCTGGAACACATAGTTGGCCTTTCAACCGTAGCACGCCGGTCTTATCTTCCATAAAGTTGGTCGCCATACCCGTTGAAATTAGCTCTCATATTTTTTCATGTACGAATTGTCCTGCAAGCTTGGCTCTAGCTGTAATTGCGCTAGCTACAGCCCCCTGAATTGAACCCAGAGGCCGATGCCCATCTCTTCTAGGAACCGCAGTAGCCTGCTGTTGATGGATAATACGGTAATTTTTTTCGACTCAGAGCGTCTACCACAATATTTTCTTTGCTCGACATATAGTCAATCATTAAGTCATAGTCCTTGATTAGTTCTATCCAACGCCTTTGCCATAAGTTCAGCTCTTTCTGAGTGAAGAGATACTTGAGACTTTTGTGATCGGTGTGGATGTTGCACGCCACGTCATAAAGGTAGTGTCACCATAATTTTAGCGTAAACACAATTGCCGCTAACTCCAAGTCATGCGTCGGATAGTTCTTCTCATATAGCTTCAACTGTCTTGGGGATAAAGATATCACATTGTCTCGCTGCCTGAGCATACGTCCCAAGCCCTGGCCTGAAGTATCGCTGAAGATTTGAAAACCCTCTACCCGATCCGAAAGTACAAGTATAGGGGCCGAAACGAGATGCAACTTCATGTTTGCAAGAACAAAAGTTTTCCAAGAAAACTGTGCTACAAACTAAGAAAGAAGGTACAAAAGTACAATTTTGATTCTGAGTACAACTATAGGAATCTGATCAGAAAATGATCACTTTATCCCTTGGACGATGTGATATCGAAGAAGAAAGCCTCTTGAACATGCTGCAACAATTTAGTTAGGAGATTATGATCATTAGTGATGCTTATGAAGTGAATTGGAACTCTATTTATAGAGTTTTGAAATTAGTGTAGTTAAACTGATTCGCGCACAGTACAATTGGCACGCCATTACCCTTTTGTGCGAAAGATTGGCTTAACTGCAAGGGACGTATGGCATTCTGTGAGAGAGATACGCTTGGTCATGGGCAGTGTTATGTATGCGTTCTTCGAGATTAGTGGCATACGTGCCATGTCATCTAACTGCTTTTGGATGATACTAATCACTTGGCACATACCAATGAATAATGTGGCACTATATGGTTAAAATATTAAATCTGTAGGGATTGATTACCTCGCACCAAATGATGAATAGCGCAGGGCAACTGACAATCATTATGATAAATCTGACACAATCTTTTCGAGCGCTGTGCGCTCGGGATTCGAAAGGATTTTCCTCAACTGACGTGTTGTTAGTCATTATGACAAGAGCCTCAGCTTCTCGAGAAAGTTTTCCAAGTGGCAGCCCAGAGTTATGCGCTATTTGTTTCTAAGCAAGATTTAATAGATGAGTCCTGGCGCCATTTATGCATAGTGCAATGCATTTCTTTAGCAATTTTCAGCTTCTACAAAGACCCCCTTCAAAGTTTTCAAATTTCAAAAATTGAAATACTTTGAATAAGAAGTAGCTTCGCGCGTTTGGTGCACCACAGAAGCTTAATCGACCCCGAGTTTTGCACACAATTTGTGCAACCGTTACACCTAGATTTTGGCTATAAATATCTTTGAGGATAGAGAAAAAAGCTTTTACTCGAAAACTTCTCTCTCAAGCTCTTCATTTTTCGATCATCAACAATGGCCCTAAAGAGATCGGTCGCGAACAAAGGCAAGGGAATCGTCGGAGCTCTACCACATACGTCGCCGTTGAGGGCACCACAGTACGTGCCACCATTGGCGAGAGCCGAAGAAGCAAATCCTGCTCTCGAAGGTGATTATTTCATCGGGGAGGATGATGAACAGTATATTCAGCTCCATCTGATGGCAGCGCTAACTAAAGGCCAATGCCGACCACCTCTTTCAGAGTGCTGGTTAGCGCTGTGTAATTTTCTAAATAGTACTACCTCTTTCAGAGTGTTGGCTAAAACATCTCGCATGCTCTTTGTTTATACAAAGTGCGCTGTCTAAAATCTTGCATGTGCAAAAACAATAACTGTCATAACACATGCACAAATTTTGAACATTTTCCTGCTGTACGCGTAATTTGGAGAACGGTTATGCGCAAATCTGCCATAGTGCATGCACTTAACTAGAAAGCTATCTTGCGCCATTTAGAGACTGTTACACTGCATACGCAATTTAGAGATTGTCATGTGAAGGCTAAGATTTGTGCAATGTTAAAATCTCTTCGTTAATAATCCTTCATGATTTTAACTTTTGTTTCTTCTCTTGCTGTTGACCTCAGGGAAGATCCTCATGCAGAGATAGTGACCTCTGCTTTTCGAGTACCAGAATATCAAAAAATTTTATCTCATGTCTCCTTCTCGCAGTATGACCTTCCAGCTACTAGGAGAGCTCTGCTAGAGTCCTAAGATGACAGAACTTTATTATGTCTGATGAATGGTGAACCCTTCATAAGTATGGATCAGGTTCCCCATAAGAAACTAGCCATCTTGTTTGGCGAAGCCTTTGAAAAAGATTCATAGCCTAAGTCGAAGCGAGAAAAGCGAGTTTATCATAGTGGAGATAAATTAGTATATCTCACAGATATGACGAGACATTTATCTCTATCCCGTTACGCTCATGCCAGCTATCCTCGAAACATGGCATGGGATCTGACTCCTTTCCAACAGTCTAGGTTTGGAAAAATATGCCATAGAGTAGGACCCCAGAAGAGGGACATATTCTTCAGTTCATTAAAGAAGCATAGCACACATTTAAGAGGCCTTAAACTGAGTTGCGTGCCGACTGAAGACTTGTCTTTGATGATTTCGGTCAAAATATCTTTCTTTGCGAACCTCTTTGTTAAAGTCGGAGGAGCATATCCGACCCCGAATATGCGGCTGACGGGTTTGATAAATCCAGACATCAAACGTTGGAATCGACTTTCAGTATGGGCTTTGAATAACTTTAAAGACAAGCTACTTGAATCGGAGCTTTATGAACCTATCTTGACCACTTATTGTAGTATCCGTACAAATTCTAACATATTTTTAGCCTTGGTGGAGAGGTACGACAATAAGATAGGTACTTTTTTGACTCCTCATGGAGAGATAGGCCTCACCCTTCACGAGATGCAATACATCTCACATCTGCCAATGGGTGAGAACCCCTATGAGGAATACGTGCCAGCTAATGATAAAATAGATGCCTTGGCCAAGAAGAACCCGCAAACGGTGGTAGTCTTTGAAGAGTTGTTATGCTATTTCTTGATTTGCACTCTTTTGTATAAGAGCAAGGCGATGGGGACATACTACTTGTCCAAATGGTTAGTGTATCTATTCTTGGGCCATGTCCCAAAAAGTAAGGTACAAGAACACTTAGATTGTGAACCCGGCTTCTTCGAACCACTCAGCAGCAGTACTATCGAGAGACTGATAGAAAAGTCAAGACATTCTGACAATGAGCTATTGGAAGATTGGTGTGATTTTGCTACTGGCACTCCTATCGAGACTTATATAAGATAAGGTAGTATAAAGATGTCTCAAGAAGCTACTTTGGCAGGCTTTCTCTCTTTTTGGCTGTGACAGTTTGTGGTTCCCGAAGCCAGTACCGTCAACCGATTCCATCGAGGTGTACTATTCGTCGCTATGTGTTTAGTATTTGGGTACAAGATGGACATTCTTTCTACGATGACTTGCTAGCTGAATGCAGGTTTTCGTTCATTTAAAAACACCATGATAGAGAAGCCCGACACTCGAGATGAGTTTTCTCGCACTGAGATGCCATATACTTATTTATTTGGCAGGTTACTGCTGCATCATCCCACTTTAATGGATCCAGCTCTTGGTTCTATGGGAGGAGATTTCATTTGATGTTATGCCACGTCTCGATGGAAGGTGAACTCCCTTTTTGATTGTAGAAAGGCACTGAACATGGGTTCTGAGTGGAAGTTCTTCAGCATTGCTCCTCCTCCTGGATATATGAATCTTCCATCTCTTCTTACGGACTTAGAGCCTATGGTTACTCGTCCACCACCAGTAGCTTTCATGTGGTTGAAGATGATCAGACCTTCTCACCTAGAATATTGGTTCGAGGTTGAGTGTTTTCTGGAACCATATCTGCCTAGCCGATTTGCTTACCAATTCAGCTACGATCAAATGCATGTTGGAAATGCAACCACCTGTCTAAAAGCCTCTGGATATTTGATCGATGGTGCTAGAGGATGGAGGTACTATAGTGCGAGGGGCATGCAAGCTACATTCACCATGCCTTCTGCTACCTTTGAAGCGGGCCCGCGTATGGTACATACATATACAAATTTCTATACCTCAGCCAATACCTTTTTTGAGGGTTTTCCTTTATCTGATAGCTTTGTTAGTGTCCGAAGGTCACGGGCAGGGAACAAGACCACTCTGGAATTTACTAAGGCTGAAGAGAATGTTCCTACTGATGAGCCTCTAGAGGCTACGCTCGTCGGTTTCCCCGATGAAGTATATCATGCGCTGCATGTCACCCTTAAGAAACGGAAAAAGAAATCTCCCGTAAAAGGGATCAACAAAAAGCAGAGAACTGGGGACTTATCTACCTAGTCTGCCCCAGATGAGCCTCATTCTTCTGCTAAAGTACAGGAGAAGAAAAAAAGATGCAATTATTATTGAAAAGCCCATGGCGAGGACAAGGCTTCAAACACGACAACAAGAAGCGGGGCTTTCTTCTGGGGGAACCTCTTCTTTCAAGGGAATCACCCTATCTCCTATCCAAAAGACAGGCAGGATTTTCATTGAAGAGACCAGTAGAGAGCCGGCTGTGCGGGATGAACCTTCCGGAACCGAGGGATCGCCTCCAATGCCGCTCAAGCGCAAAGCGAGGAGAAAATTATTGGCAACCAAAGTTGTGCAGGAGAAAACTGTCAGTACCGGGGCAGTCTCCTGATCATCTAGAACCAGATCGACCGTCTCCAAAAGGTGATACTCTTACTCTTTCAGTCCAACAAGAGTTATTAGATGTTAACCCATTGGCCATTTGTATTAAAAAAATTTCATCTCCAGAGCCTCCTCCAACTAATACTCCCGCTCCAGCTGCTGTAGCAGACACTCCTTCGGTTACTGTCTAAAAACCAGTAGTCATAGGGTTTCACCATTCCTCTGTCTACAACGTCATTGGCGACGTTTGCTTTAGTGGGTATAATCTCGCCACCATCCTCTGATGATGCTTCAGGGGTCACGGTTCCTGAAGAAACATTAACCTCAAAAGATGTTATTTCGTATGTCCTAGCTCCTTCCATATCCCAAACTCTTGCACTCTCCCGAGAAGATGAGAAGATGATAGAAGCGCTAAATAGCTATAATTTTGGCGATGAGCTGATCGAGGAGGATCCCATTGATGCTTCCTCCGATCTTGATAAATCTGAAATAAGCCAAGATCAAACAACGACCCAGGAGGGTCAGAACTTGACGACCAAGGATGGTCAAATTACTGTTGAGGGTGAAAAAGAGCTTCATGCTGAAGAGGAGGGCGACCAAAGCCCCAATAATGATGATCAGAATCTCGATAAACCACAAGGCGATGAGAATTCCGATGTTAAAGTCGAGGGCGATGGAAGCCCTAATGATGATGAAGGTGAAAAAGACTTTGTGGAGGGTCTTGAAGACACTGGGGTGATAAGAACTCTGATGATGACGAAGAAGGTGACAAAGACCTTGCTAAATGTCTCAAAAGCATTGGGGGTGATGAGAACCCCGATATTGATGCTGAGGGGATTCAAACCCGCATTAAACAAGTTTTCGAAACGTAAGTGACAGAGGTAGCAGCCCTAGGAGGACAAGCTGAGTCAGGGGCTAGAAACAGCTATTTTATGTCGAAAGGCTCCAAAATTGGAAGCAGCCAGGCGGCTGTATCTGCTTCTACAATGGTAAGACTCATTACAGAATGAAATACCACACCCCGTGACACTCCATACATGCCACCGGGCCCAGGTAAATTTATGACTTTATTTACCCTTGTTTCTTTATTTGATGTTGTGTGATATAATGATTTCTATTTTGAATTGTAGTGGGTCATCTGGGAACGATCACTGAAGTCCCGTTAACTTCTGTTGCTGTCAGCCTCAGCTATACTATGGCTCCCTTAGACGTTGGGACTTATTCTATGGAGGGAAGCTTCTCAGGGATGCCTATACTAAAATCCCCTGGTGCACAAGCTGCTGTTCCTCTAATTTCTGCAGAAGGAGGAGTTCCTGCTGAAGTGGAGACACCTGGTGTATCGACGATGACACGTAGCATCGTCGAAACTTATACAAGTGCCTTCTATACTTCCTTGAGCACTCTTGTTCAAATGGCAATAGAGAAGAATCATCCTTATGATTTTGTAAGGAGAACTTCTTCTTTCTCGATTGAAGCCATACGCGGTCATGGTTAAAAGAGCTAATTACTTAGAGCATATTATGAAGGAGCTTGAGGAGCGTATTCAGTCTTATCAAGAGCTGACCATAGGAAATATACATAGACTGGTAGATACGGAATATGAGGTTATAGCTCGTGAATATGAAGAACGACGGTAGCACTAGATAATTCTATGGTTGCCATCTCAATACAGTATGGAGAGATAGAATCAAATATTGCTGAGGTTACCTCTTCCATTGAGCGAAGAGAGAAAAATAATCAACTGAGGGTCAGGCTCGCCTTCAAAGGCTAGAGGCTGAAATAGCCAGAATTCGTACATCGATCACAACAGCTAAGAAGCGTCAAGAAGAAGTGCTTAAGTTATCTCAATTTGCCTCCAGCCGTCTAGTTGATCTGATTAGGCATCGAAATGATTTTATCCAAGTTCGGAGTGCAGAGATAGAACATCAAGTTACATCAATTCAACCTTTGCTTCCAGAGTCCAGGAGGGACTTAGCCAGGACGAGAGTAATTGCCACCAGGGTAGAGCGAGCTGATTCTTTAAAAAAGATGATCTATGACCTTAGCACTCAGCCTCCAAAATGAAGTTTTAAGAAAGAATGTAGTAACTCTTTTTTTAATTTTTTTGGGTTAAATGTAATATTTTGTTTGTTTGCATGATTTGCATGGAATGAAGAATTGACGATCTTTTATGGCTCTATCACTTATTATGTATCTGTTTAAGACACAAGTAATAGGTAGGAGTAAGAAATATATTTAGAGGTAGTAAACATGACATTTTTCTTGAAAATAATCAACATTTATTATATTTGTTTAGAGGTAATGTGGACGTGACAAAATATAATTTCGGCATGTTGTTACTTCATGGATGACATTATCAAAGGTAATATGGACGTGACAAGTCGTAGAATGTAGATATTATAATTCATAGGTAATGTGGATGTGAATTCGTATATCTATTGAGTCCTTGGGCAACTAGAGCTCATGAATAAGATATCTTTTAAAATAGATAGGTTTCAAAAGATGATGTTTGCGATGATGTAATAGATGTTATGGGTTAATCTTTTGAGGATGTATCATAAGATTTGGATAGACTCTAATGAAATTTTTTGAGGATTTATTATCTGTGGTTTTATTTACTAATGAGTAAATAAAACATAATAACTTGAAGATTTGGGATATGTAAAATATTTGTTAGAAAACATGATAAAATTTTTTAAACATGATATTTCTTCAGGAATTTTCCATTGATAGGCATCATAGCAATTCGCCCATCCATCCCGATCAGCTGACAAGCTCCGTTAAAGAAAACTTTGCTTACAACATAGAGACCTTCCCACTTTAGCTCAAACTTGCCTTTGCACATGTGTGTTATAGTCATAGGACGTCTGACAGTAAGGACTAGCTTGCCTTTTTGAAAGGTTCGTACTCTGACTTTGCAGTTAAAATCTTTCAAGATTCGAGCTTTATATAGCTCAATGTGCTGTTGAGCTAGTAGCCGCTTCTCGTCGAGTGCTTCGAGCTCCTGAAGTTGAAGACAGTCATTGTTTTCCACTGTGAGTTCGTTTGCGATAGCTATATCCTCAGAGATAGAATTTGAATTTTCAAGGGTAAAATAGCTTCGCATCCATACACCAAAGAGAAATGTGTACAACCGGTCGGGGTACGTATAGTGGTACGGTACACCCATAGACATTCTCCAAGCTTTTTGCTCCAATTTTATTTATTGGCAGAAACGAACTTCTTGAGAAACTTGATGATTGTTTTATTAAAAGCTTCTGCTAGACCATTAGCTGCAGGATTGTAAGCTGTGGAAGCAACATTATTGATCCGATTGTCATCAAATAATCGAGTAAATTTTTGACTAACGAACTGAGGTCCGTTGTCATGGATAATTCATCGAGGAACACTTAATCGATAGATCACATGATGCTTGATGAAGCTGATGACACTGCTTCTCTTGACTTCTGCTATGGGAATAGCTTCTTCCTATTTTGAGAAATAATCGGTTATAGCTAGGATAAACTGATTCTTCGAGATAAGGGCGGATTGATGGAACCAATGACATCCATGCCCCAAGCTTCAAAAGGTCAGGATGTTGTAGTGGGATGCAAGGACTCTGATGGTTGATGGATAAAATCTGTATAGATTTGACATGCTCAACATTTCTTTGCATATTCGATTGTGTCCGTCATCATGGTGGGCCAATAGTATCCCATACGTCGAAAACGATCCTGTAGCTTAGGACCATGCTGATGTGTACTGCAGACACCGTCATTGGATTTACGTAATATCTAGTTTGTTTCATCTCCCATAAGACAGCATAGGAGCAGACCATCAAATGATCGACGGTAAAAGTTTTGGAGTAGTGATTGTAATAGAATCGAAGCGACCGACGACGGACTGTCGTTGCATCTTTAGGGTCTTCGGGTAAAATATCATGTACCACAAAGTCAATGAAATGAGCCCTCCAGTCTTCGCTAGTAAAGCAAATTTCAAGTGAATTACTAAATTCAACGTTCAGATTATTCTCGATGCAGAATAATTCTCGATTAGTGATGACGATTAGCTGTTGTCGTTTTTCTGGAATTGCTAAAACTGCTGCTAAATTAACAAGTGCGTCTTCCTCTGTATTGCATGCTTGGCGTAAATGTTCAATAAAGAAACCTTTGAATGATGCGGCCAGTTTGACTGCTGCTTCCTGGTATAGGATGAAATCTTGATGCCGAACTTCAATGTACCTCCATCCTGATTGACAATCACCTTAGAGTCTTCATATACTTCAAGTTAGTCGTTATCCAGCTGTTTAGCTAACTGGAGATCGATGAGTAAAGTATTGTATTCAGCAACATTGATAGAGCATGGCTCGTCTAGAGAGTAGGCTCTTTGAATAGCTCGTCCTTCTGGGGATACAAGGACAACTTTGACTCCAGCAATGATGATACCGTTGGGTCCAATTCCATATGCACCATCAAAAAATAGATGCCAAGCGAGTATTTCTTCTAAAATAATGTTGGTCTCTAGAGTTTCATCAGGAATTTCATCGTAGAGTTTTGAAGTTTCAGGAATTGGATGTGCGGCCAAGAAGTCGGCTAAGGCTTGACCCTTAACAGACTTTTGTGGGACGGAAACCATATCATACTATGCTAGTAGTATCGCCCATGTAGCAAGTCTGGAGTTGAGTGTACTAGGATTCTTCATCAAAACTCATAGAGGATTGACTTTGGAGATGACATGAATAGTCTGGCCCGTGATGTAATGACACGTTTTCTGGACATCGAATATCATGGCTAGACATTTGTCTTCTACCGGGTTATATCGATGTTCAGCACCAATCATTGTGCGACTAAGATAATAAATTGCTTGCTCATAACCTTTTTTATTCTTCTGGGCTAGAAGGTCACCGAGAGAGTGATCCATTGCTCGATCATACATCAGGAAGGGTATTCCTATGATTGGAGGAACTAATACTGGGGGTTCTTTAAGTACCACTTTATGTCTTCAAATGTTTGCTTGCATTCATTAGTCCAAACGAAGGATACACCTTTCTTCATCAATTGAGTCAACGGTCTGCATCATTAAAGAGATATTTGAGATAAATCTCATAATGTATGCAAGTCGTCATGGAATCCTCGTAGCTCTTTTAGGTTGCGTGGAGGACACATCTTTTGAATGGCTTTAACTTTCTCTGGGTCAACATGTATACTCTTAGAGGTAATAACGAATCCGAGAAATTTACAACTAGAGACTCCCAAAAATGACTTGGTGGGATTCAACTTAAGTTGATGCTGGCATATTAGATCGAAAATATTTTTTAAGTCTTGGATGTGATATTCCTTTAGACGACTTTTGACAGCAATATCGTCGACATAGCATTCGACTATTTTTCATAAATGTTTACGGAAGATGGTGCTTATAGCCCGCTGATAAGTGGCACCAGCGTTCTTGAGACCGAACGACTTGATTGTGTAGCAGTAGGCTCCGAGAGGAGTACAGAAAGTTGTATGTTTTTCATCTTCGGGGTTAATCCAAATCTGATTATACCCGGAGAATCCATCCATGAAGGACATTCGTTCGAACCCGCTGGTATTGTCGATCATGACATCAGTGATTGGAAGAGGAAATTCGTCCTTGGGACAAGCTATGTTAAGGTCCCTGAAGTCAATGCAGACTCATATCTTCCCTATTTTTTTATAACCGGGACAACATTAGACACCCATTCTAGATGTTGTTCTTTCCTGACAAAGCCGCAAGCGATGAGCTTCTTGACTTCAGCTCCTATGGTGTCCATCATGTTGGCCCATTGGTCATATGGTCAAACTGATTTTAATAATTGATCAAACTCTGTCTGGATATATGAAGCTAGTCAGGATATCTCGGACTCTTGGACATGATCAAGAATGGCTATCTACACAATTCAAGACCGAAGCAATGTTTGCCTGTTCGAGTCTGTATTTCTTTGAGCAATATATTTTTTATTTTATTGAGTCTAGGAATACGTTGTACACCGAGTCGTACTGGCAAATAGGCTATTCCAAAATGATTTCAAAATATTTTTAAAATATCCTTAGTTTTGAAAAACATTCATATTAACAAAAGCTTCAAAAAGGTTTTCAAAAAGGTTTTCAAAAATCTCCAAAAACTAATTTTAAAAATATAACCTAACCCTGACAGAGTTCGACCAGAGTTCGGCCAGAGTTCGGTTAGTGGCCGTTTTGATTTTTGGATTCTCTGGAACTTGGTCCTCCTGCAGTTGCGGATTTGACCGAGATTTCCTCATCTAGTTCTACCCGAATTCTGCTAGAATTCTGTCTTTGGAATTCCTATAAATAGAGAAGGTTTTTGATCATTTCAACACACTCTTTCACTTTCAATCTTCTCTTCTAAAAAGCTTTCAGTCTTCCAAAGAGTTTTCTCGAGCTTCAAATTTCAGATCCCAAGCCAGTTACAATCCTCTAGTCGATTTGCCAGTACGGTACGGTCTAGAAGTTTCAGAGTGATTGTAATCAAAGGCTTGATAGAAGATTCAACTCTTCACAATTGAAGTTGGACGAGTTCTTCGTATCAAAGCTCGTATTGTAGAAGTTGTAAGGACTTCGTAAGAAAACTTGCGATTTTGCCAATAGTGGATTCAACTGGTAGCAAGAGTTCTACCGATTGGATTAGTCCTCAACAGAGGGAAAACAGTATACATCGCTGTCTTTGCGTTTGCTTTCTTATCTCTGCCTTTACATTACTTAGTTGTGATTATTATTCTGTGATCTTGCTGCTAACATTTTTTAATTAGCATTATTCTGCTGCCAACTCTATTCACCCCCCTCTAGAGTATTGTACTTTACGATTTCGTTCCTATAATTGGTATCAGAGCGGGTGTTACAGGTAAAGCAAGGTAACATTGCAATTATTCATTCATTTAATTAATTGTTATATAGATTACAGCACAACACATGGCAACTTTGAAATTCACAAGTGAAGGCCAGGCCACAAACAGACCTCCACTATTTGATGGTACGAACTATACCTATTGGAAAACACGGATGAGTTTCTTCTTGAAATCTCTTGACTTTGATTTATGGTCTATTATTATTGATGGCTATCAAAAGCCACCTTGTATAAATGTTGATGGAGTTCTAGTTGAAAAACCCCATAACAGATATACAGAGGAGGAAAAGAAAAAGGCCAATCTTAACGCACGTGCTATTAACGCTTTATTTTGTGCTTTAGACAGAACTGAATTTAACAGGGTGTCTATCTGCACAACTGCTAATGAAGTGTGGAAGCTTCTTGAAGTCACACATGAAGGCACGACTCAAGTCAAAGAATCAAAGGTCAGCAGACTTACTCAAGAGTATAAGGCGTTCAAGATAAAGCCCAACGAAACAGTTACTCAGATGTTCGAAAGATTCTTGGATATTGTAAATCCTTTGTCCTCCCTAGCCAACGAATACAGTAACCATGAAAAGATTCACAAACTCCTGCGAGCACTTACCAAGAACTGGATTCCAAAGGCTACTGCGATCATTGAAGCGAACGACCTCATAACTATGTCCCTCGAAGTACTCGTGGGTAAGCTACTCACTCATGAACTGGAGCTACAAGATTTTGAAGAGCCTGCACCAAAGGAGAAGACAATCGCTTTCAAGGCTCAGCATAGAAAAGCTGTTGAAGGTGATTCAGACAGCAGTGAATCTGATGCTAAAGATCAAGCACTCCTAGCAAGGAAATTCAAAAGATTCATGAGATATGAGAAGAAAGCCAAAGAAAACAATAGCAGCAACAACTGGTATCAAGATGATGCTGTCTGCTATGGCTGCAAGAAGAAGGGACACATGAAGAAGGATTGTCCTACAAACTCATCATCAAGTAAGAAGGGTAACAGGTATGAAAAAGGGAACCTGAAGAGATCAACATCTCAGAGATATGCCAACACCAGCATATGGCATGAAAGTGAAGCCAATAATTCAGAAGATGAACAATCAGAAGACGCTGTAAACGTATGCTTTATGGCATCCGATCAGGTACCTACTGAACCTGTAGTTGATGCATATGATGACTTCACCTTTGAGCAATTAGGAGATGCCTTCAGTGAACTGATAAGTGATTACAGGAAACTGCGTAGCAAATATCAGACCGCTAAGAAGGTACTCAAAGAGTACAAAGGAGAAATAGAAAGACTTACCGACCTACTAGCTGAGGTTAGAAATAATGTTAGTGAGTCTGGTGAGCTTTCCTCTATTAAGCTCTTATTACACGAGACTACCAAGTCATCTGAAGAGAAAGATAAGGTTATTGACCAACTGAAAAAAGAACTTTCTAAAGAGAAGAAAAGTCTTCAAAGTGCACAAATCAGAATGGAAACACTCACTTCTGATTATACTAAGTTGTATGACACTTCCAAAAGATTGGAAATTAGGTTAGGAAAATAGCCTGAGACTGCTGCTTCCTACCCTAACACGTGTCACTTACCGAAAAATCGGAACATTCCCAAGCCAAACACTGTCAGACCTAACCCTATCAAACCTTTACCCCAAAAGGTTAAGCCCAAACAGGATTATAGGTATGCTTTCTTCTATACTAGAAAACCTAAATCTACCAACCATGCACATCACTCAGCTTTCAACACTAAACATGCACAATGTCATTATTGTGGCCTCATTGGTCATATTTCATCTGCATGTAGAATCAGAAAGCTTGTTGATTTAAATATTTATGCATGGATACCAAAAGCTAACCATTCAGGACCCTACAAGAAATGGGTACCAAAAGTTTCATCTGCAAACTGTTTTGTAGGTGGAACACCTTTCACATGCTAAAAGCAAATGGATCCTCGACAGCGGTTGTTCACGACATATGACCGGTGACGCTACATTATTTGCAACACTGTCGAAGAAGAAGAAGGAAGGTTATATTTTCTTCGGTAATAACTTGAAAGGGTATATCATTGGTATCGGTGATGTTGGTAAGTCTCCCTATCCTGTGATTAAGGATGTCTGTCTGGTTACCGATTTGAAACATAATCTACTCAGCGTAAGTCATCTAGCTGATCATGGTTATGGCATCAACTTTGGCAAAGACAAATGTACTATAGTTGATAGCTCAACTGGTAGTACTATCTTTGAAGGTATCAGGAAGACAATATATATGTTTTCTATTTGTTGGTAGAAACTAACATTTCAGGTAGATGCTTAATGGCTAAAAGTGATGAGAGTCATCTGTGGCATATGAGACTCGGTCACACAAATATGGACACAATCTCAAGATTATCCACAAAGAAGCTAGTACGCGGTTTACCGGACATAACATTCAAGAAGGATTCGGTATGCAGCCAATGTGAAAAGAACAAAGCTACCAGATCCACATTCAAGTCAGTAAACGCAGTATGTACTACTAGACCTCTACAATTGCTACATATGGACTTATTTGGTCCTAGCAGAGTTGCTAGCCTCGGAGGTAAGCTTTATGCTTTTGTAATTGTAGATGATTACTCTAGATACACGTGGGTATACTTCTTGACACGCAAAAATGATGCATTATCCAAATTTATCACCTTTTGCAAGAAAGTATAGAATGAAAAAGGTTACATGATCACTCGTATTAGAAGCGATCATGGTGGCGAATTCGAGAATGTAAAGTTTGAGCAATTTTGTGACACACACAGTTTTGTACACGAGTTCTCCTGTCCTAGGACTCCATAACAAAATGGAGTTGTGGAACGTAAGAATAGAACTCTATCCGAAATGGCCAGAGTAATGTTAAATCAGTTTAGTCTACCCAAATATTTCTGGGCTGAAGCTGTCAATACAGCTTGTTTTGTTCTCAATAGAGTTCTAATTCGACCCAAATCGAAGAAGACTCCATTTGAGTTATGGTTTGATAGAATTCCATCAGTTTCATATTTTAGACTATTTGGTTGTAAATGCTTTATTCTTAATATAAAAGACAATTTGGGAAAGTTTGACGAAAAGGCCGATGAAGGTATATTTTTAGGTTATGCGGCCAAGAGCAAAGGATACAGAGTCTTCAATAAACGAACCATGATCATCGAAGAGTCAATCAACGTCAATTTTGATAAACTGAATCAAATGACTATCGATGACAATGACGAAGATCCAACTGTACCAAGCTCAATAACATCTGATTCTCAACCAAGCTCGGCACTAGCTGATCCTCCTAGAGAAGATCCAGGAACCAGCTACCTTCAGAGTCTGCCGAAAAGATTAAAATTTACGGCTGATTATCCAAAGGTTTTGGTAATTGGTGATATTACCAAAGGTGTAAGTACTCGTACATCCAGTAGAGATATAGTTTCTAGTGTTGCATTCATTTCACAGCTAGAACCCAAAACTATTGATGAAGCATGTAGTGATAGTTTTTAGATAGACGCTATGCAAGAGAAATTAAACCAATTTGAACGGAATCAAGTTTGTGAACTTGTTTCCAAGCCTATTGATCATCCGGTCATTGGCACCCGTTGGGTATTCCGAAATAAACTGAATGAGAATGGTTTAGTGACTCGTAATAAGGCTCGACTCGTAGCTCAAGGATACAATCAGGAAGAAGGTATCGACTACGATGAGACTTATGCCCTAGTTGCGAGATTAGAATCCATTCACATGTTATGTGCATTTGCATGTTTTAATAATTTTAATTTATTTCAAATGGATGTCAAGAGTGCATTTTTAAATGGTTTTATAAAAGAAGAAGTTTTTGTAGCACAACCTCCAGGTTTCACAAATTTTAAAAACCCTGATCATGTTTTCAAGTTGAAGAAAGCTTTATACGGTCTGAAACAAGCCCCTCGTGCTTGGTATGATTGTCTAAGCTCTTTTCTACTTGACAACGATTTTTCAAAAGGCAAGGTTGACACTACACTTTTTATTAAGTCCTTTAATGGTAAGCTTCTTTTAATACAAGTCTATGTTGATAATATCATATTTGGATCTACTGATGAATCTCTGTGTCAAGAATTTTTTAAGTGTATGCAGAATGAGTTTGAGATGAGCATGATGGGAGAGCTGAAATTCTTTCTCGGACTGCAAATCAAACAAACTGACAATGAGACGTTCATAAATCAAACCAAATACACAAAAGATTTGCTAAAGAAGTTTGATCTGGACAATGTCAAACCAATTGGTACTCCGATGGCAACTTCAACAAAGCTTGATATTGATGAACAAGGCAAGCCGATCGACACACGTAAGTATCGAGGTATGATCAGTAGTTTACTTTATTTAACTGCTAGTCGTCCAGATATTATGTTTAGTGTTTGCCTGTGTGCACGTTTTCAAGCTAATCCAAAGGAATCACATCTGTGCGCAGTTAAGCGTATCTTTCGATACCTTAAGGGCACTTCTTCTGTTGGCTTATGGAATCCCAAAACTAAGTCCTTTGACCTTATTGGTTACTCGAATACAGATTTTACTGGATGCAAAGTTGATAAAAAAAGTACCAGCGGTACATGTCATTTCTTAGGCAAGGCTTTAGTCTCATGGTTTAGTAAAAAGCAAAATTATGTAGCCCTATCAACAACAGAGGCTGAGTATATCGCCGTAGGACATTGTTGTGCTCAGATTTTGTGGATGAAATAAACCTTAGAAGACTATGATTTATTTTATACACATATTCCTATTTTCTGTGATAACACGAGCACTATTAATTTGACTAAGAATCCTGTATGTCATTCTCGTACAAAATATATCGAGATTCGACATCATTTTTTTAGAGATCATCATCAAAATGGAGATATTGACCTTGTGTACATAGATACTGAGAATCAATTAGCTGACATTTTCACAAAACCTTTAGCAGAAGATCGTTTCAATTATTTACATCTAGAATTAGGAATTTTGGACGTCAACAATGTTAATTAATTTTATTTTATGATTTTATTTCAATATACAAAAACTGTGTTAGAGAAAAGCCAATAAAGAGTCTGTCTATCACCACAACTACGGTTGAAGCGAAGCGGTACTTAAGAGTTTCCCGGTGAACCTCTGCCAGCTGGGACAGTACTCCTACAGCTAATCTGAAATAGTCGCTGTGTAAAGAAATTTAATTTATAAAATAACATTAATTATATTATTTTAATGTCAAAATTACTAATCTTTGAATTAAATATTTGAAATAAGCTAATGAAAAAGAAAGTATTTCAAACCAACCCCAGGCGAATTCGGCCAGACTTCGGACCGAATTCGGCCCGAGTTCGGTTGAAGGTATCAGGTTATATAACCAAAACCCGAGAGCCTTTCTTCTTCATTGCTTCTAAACTACATCACAACAGCAACAGCAGCCGCACGAGAGCAGCCCTAACCCTAGTTCTTCACCACCCCTTCTCTTTCAATCCAAGTGGTGAAATCAATCCAAACTTTGGATTCGTACGGAGTTCGTTGTTCTCTACAACATATTCGAATCTCGGGAGGTATAACACCTTATTTCCCCTCCTTTCAATTTCGTGCTATTTAATTTTATTGCACAAATGGCACCTAAGGGATTTAACCCCTTCAAGAGGAAGAAGACAACCAACCCAAGTGAGGAAGGTTCAACTTCGAATCCACCCACGGATTCCCTATTTTCGCCAGTCCAATCTAGCGATGGCGCGTTCGACGGGTTTTACTTTCAAACCCTAGATCAAGCCCTACTGTGGTATGGAGATTTTTCTATGAGATCGATATGCACAGGTGCTCACATCAAGTGGACTATATTTCCAGAACACCGACCTTTCTTTTTGAGGCATTAGGGTTACAATATTTTGTTAAATTTTGTTTCCCAGTAGCAACTAATGCCATTAGACTGTTCTACTGCAATATCATATTAAACACGTTTGATGTAAGCACTCGTGTCGGAGGATTAGATATCAATTTCAATGATGTTATCTTAGCAAAAATCCTTGGAATTCCCAACGAAGGTGAACCGCTTGTTGATATCACTGAATTTGATTTCCCCGACGGCACGACACTTACTAGTTTCAAAGCAGAACTCTGTGCACCTGATCGAGTTCGCTCTGGAAAGTTCAAGGCAAACAACTTAAACTTGTTTAATTATGAATTGTACCGTATCATTTACTCCACTCTCTTTCTGAAATCTACTTCAAAAGATGATGTCACGTCTCTTGAATTATCTGCTATGTATCACATTCTTAAAGGGATTCCATTTTCTGCCCCTAAGACCATTATCCAGATGATAGAACGTTGTCGTGCAAGAGATTGAAATCTCTCTTATGCGATGATTCTCCCACGCATCTTTTAGCGTTTCGACATTGATTTATCAACTTGTACTCAAGACCCTGAGCCCAAGTTTCTGAAGTTATCTCGTCGCAGTATGACTGCTGCTGCTCCTCCTACTGTTCCTGCTACTGCTCCACCTCCTCCACCTACTCAGCAGTATGCCATGACTTTTGAGGGCATACACCAGCACCTTTCAGATTTGCACGTCTCGATGACGGATATGGCTCGCGAGCGTGAGTTTCGCGATGTCACCCGTTATCAGGCGATTATAAATTCTTTAGCTGATCTTCGATTCTCCCAGACTGGACATTCTGCCGGTTCCATTCTTAGAGATCCAGCTTTCTCTGGTTACCGCTGTGAGGATGAGAATATTCATGCCTACTTTCAGCCCGATAACGCATATGATTGGTACCGTTCTGACCGTGCTCCTCGAGACTATGTCGGTGAGTTTTACACCGGCGTCCCTCCTCATCCTTCTAGCGCTGGCACCTCTGCAGCTGGTCCTTCTGGATATGCCGGTCATGATGCTGATGATGATGATGATGATGAGGATATGTGATATGTTATCTGATGTTTGAGACTTAGACATTATCTACTGTATACTTGGAAATGCTCCGACATTCCAAGTTTTTCCTTTTTAGACTTTATTATTAGTATTTCTTTTTGAGGACTTGTACTGGATATTTTTATGTCTCTTGGACATCATTTCATCTTTATGGATTTCGTAGTTTATGGTTCACATCAGTTTAATTATTTACTTAGCATCTTTATCTGCTTCTTTATTATAAACTGCCTGTGAAATAATTCTTTGTTTATTATAAACTACCTGAGTACAAATACATGCCTGTGATGTCATTCTCATTTTTTATATATATTTATAACATTTATCATGATTATTTTCTTGTGTTTCTTCACTGTTTGTTATTTACACATTGATTGCGGGGGAGTTTTTCTCTTTGGTAATTATTTTGCTAAGTGACAACGGGGGAGAAAATAAAGATCTAACATTTCTTTTTGAGAAACTGTAGGACATGAACAATTTTTGATTTTATTTCAAGCTTAAATGTTATATCATTCATAATTTGTCAATTATCAAAATGGGGGAGATTGTTGGCCCATTGGTCATATGGTCAAACTGATTTTAATAATTGATCAAACTCTGTCTGGATATATGAAGCTAGTCAGGATATCTCGGACTCTTGGACATGATCAAGAATGGCTATCTACACAATTTAAGACCGAAGCAATGTTTGCCTGTTCGAGTCTGTATTTCTTTGAGCAATGTATTTTTCATTTTATTGAGTCTAGGAATACGTTGTACACCGAGTCATACTGGCAAATAGGCTATTCCAAAATAATTTCAAAATGTTTTTAAAATATTCTTAGTTTTGAAAAACATTCATATTAACAAAAGCTTCAAAAAGGTTTTCAAAAATCCCCAAAAACTAATTTTAAAAACATAACCTAACCCTGACAGAACTCGGCCAGAGTTCGGTTAGTGGCCGTTTTGATTTTTGAATTCTCTGGAACTTGGTCCTCCTGCAGTTGCAGATTTGATCGAGATTTCCTCATCGAGTTCTGTCCAAATTCTGCCCGAATTCTGCCAGAATTCTGTCTTTGGAATTCCTATAAATAGAGAAGGTTTTCGATCATTTCAACACACTCATTCACTTTCAATCTTCTCTCTTCTAAAAAGCTTGCAGTCTTCCAAAGAGTTTTCTCGAGCTTCAAATTTCAAATTCCAAGCCAGTTACAATCCTCTAGTCGATTTGCCAGTACGGTACGGTCTAGAAGTTTCAGAGTGATTGTAATCAGAGGCTTGATAGAAGATTCAACTCTTCATAATTGAAGTTGGACGAGTTCTTCGTATCAAAGCTCGCGTTGTAGAAGTTGCAAGGACTTCGTAAGAAAACTTACGATTTTGCCAATAGTGGATTCAACTGGTAGCAAGAGTTCTACCGACTGGATTAGTCCTCAACAGAGAAAAACCAGTATACATCGCTGTCTTTGCGTTTAATTTCTTATCTCTGCCTTTACATTACTTAGTTATGATTATTATTCTGTGATCTTGCTACTAACATTTTTTAATTAGCATTATTCCGCTGCCAACTCTATTCACCCCCCTCTAGAGTATTGTGCTTTACGATTTCATTCCTACACATCATATCATGTCAGAACCGTCGCTGCTGTTGTTTGACTGGTCTAGCATTTGGCCGGATGTTGAGCTTGTGAGTAGCAATCTGAGGATCTAGCCCCTGCTTATCTTTATAGCTCCAGGTTAATACGTCAATATATTCTCTAATGAGCTGGATCACCTCTTGTTTATCTGCTTTCGGAAGACTTTTGCTGATAAAGATTGGCCTTGGAGAAGCTTCATCTCTGACGTCAATCTGGATTAGCTCATCTTCAGTGGGTGGTTCACGTTGCTCAAAGAGAAGTTCTTATTGAGTATCCATCCGTTGTACCCAAGGTTCTTCTTTATAAGCCTCGGTAGAGTCATTATCATCCTCTGAGAATTCAGCTGTTACCATATTGGAATATAGAGTTACCCGATGGACATGTCCTATACTGGTACCTAAATCCCATGACGAAGAGTCAGAAGAGTTAGACCGTTCTTCTTTATCAGACTCAGAAATATCTGGGGTTAAGATTGGCATAGTATAGCTTAACCCATGCTTTGTTTTGTTATAATATTGCAGCGACTTTCCTTTCAGTGTTGGTATACGAATAGGAATTTGCCTACCCTTACCCTATTGAGGCCGGATTTAAAGTTCTAGCCCATATTCTGAATGATATTCTTGGATTGTTGACTGTAACGACGTAGTTACATTCATCCACTATCATCGTTTTCAGAATCACAATCGAATATAGCCCTTTGATTCAATCCTTTGCTAAAGAGGATAGGATGCTCCATCTTTCTTCTGGGTGGGAATTAGAAAGAATGAGTCTTGTACTGATTCTAGTGATACTTTATTTTGGAGAGGTTGAATTGCCCCCAAGGTAAGGGGTTCAAAATTCTCCAAAATTTCTAAGTAGCGCTGTGTGTAATAATTGACATCAATATACTGCAAAGGAGATGCTTCTTTATTGATATTTGCATCAACATTTACAACAGTCTTCTTAACCTTGGCTGATGACTTATCGAGGTTAATAACAAGAGGAGGAGAAGTAAGAGGCTTGTTACGACGAAGATTGATAACAAGAGGCTCAAAAGAGGTGAGCTTCCTTTGTTCCATTTTTCTAGTAGTTGGAGGTTTAGCTGAAGGAGAGAGATTAATAGTCAGCACATGGAAGGATGAGGGACGAGAAGTGCGTCCCTTGACTGAAATTACCAGAAATTCGTCTGGATTATCTTTTCGATCTTCTTTGGTGTCCATAGCCAATACAACCTTTATATATTCTGCTTCATACACCTTAGAGTATGTAGAATAAGCCTCGATACCTCGGAAGGGATTAAGATCATCAACTTCTTTCTTGACTTCTTCGTTGTCATCAACGTATTTAAAATATTGATGGAGAGTATATGGAACAATGTTGTGTTCATGTAACCACGATCTTCCTAACAACACATTGTAGGAGACGTGATTGTCAATCACATAGAAGGTGACTTCTGTACGAAGATTGCTAATTTGGAATTTTAGGCAGATTTTTTCTAGCAGTTCACTTCTTTCGGAATTGAATCCAAGGATAGTCGTGATCGTCGTGGAAAGACTATGGACTGGGATCTTCAGTGCATCCAACAGGGTCTTTGGCATAATGCTGAAGGCGGATCCAGGATCGACCAGAACATATCATCTTGAGTAAAGTAGAGAGGTTGATCATGTCGATTGTCTTCCAGTAATATATCATCTTGAGTAAAGGTGATATTAGGAATCAATTCCATCACACTATGACAAGGAGAGCATGCCACAGGTTCTTCGTCTGGTTTCTTGAGATGTGCCAGACAGCTTGTATCAAAGCCTCTATAATGTCCCAGTCCCAATATACGTAGGACTAGGAACGTAGACATGCCAGCCGTATAATAAATATATGTAAGCTGTAAAATATAGTAGGCCACAACTAACTAATCTCATCCACAAAATAAAATCAAGCTTTTATAGAAATAAGTAAGAATTTGTCTGTTTACATGTAGTTGGGCGGAGACAAATCCACTACCAACTAATAAAAAGAAAAAATACATGACATACGAATGAATTGGCGAAAGTAGCAAGAAAGGTCCAAGGCACGTCTTCTTCGAAGGAATGGAGAAGACCACGACCCCGGCTAGAATACCTGTGAAAGACATGGACACACACCTAGAGAGATCACCAGGTCCTCAGAGGGACGTAACAAGATACAGGAAGAACATGCTAATAAGAACTGTCAGAATAATAACAATATGTAAAAGACTATCCTAGACACAAATATGTAAAGAGGATTCTAACCGCCTATTGTGCAATTTAAAGGACAACTTTCATACGCATGGGTGGGATTTAGGCTACAAGTACACAACTGGCATCCAGTTATATGTATTCGGCCGTAACGTCCAAAACGCCAGAGGGTATCTGCAAATATATATCGTCATAGTTCCTTTCAAAAACTATGGTTTACCTGTTTGGCTTTCCATACGCACTATCGACTGTCCTCCCCCAATATTCCCCACACTGACCAAGTCACATCTATGACCAGACCAGTTTTGTAACTGCTCGAGTCTCTATATCCTAGTCGTAGCAGTTACGATCATCTATCCGTCACACAACTATAGAGATGGCCAATCAATATGCAAGCCGTGCCACTAGTAACATGTCTCAAACCGTGTAGTGTAAGTGTCACGACCAATGGGGATATAAGGATATCCCACAATAAGTGGGTAGTCCGCTAGAACTAAGTCGACATGCAACAGATAAAAATAAAACAATAGAAACGACCGATAGAGTCGCTTGCACCCAAGTGTGGCTTGGACGCACCGCTTATAACAAATAAAACAAAAATATGAAACAAAGTAAATAAATGCTGAAGATAAATAATATGACAGTAAATATAGCAAGGTATACTTGTCTTGTGTTACGCCTCGGTTTGATTTGAAGTTGACTGGCGTGATATAATCATGTCGGCACAGAAATAGTCAGCGATGTCAAAACTATGCAAGATGATCTCAGATGATAGCACGGACCATGCCATAGAGTCCAGAATAGTCAATTTGCTAGGGACGATATAGGGAGATTCGAAATTCGTAAAGGAATAGGAATATGACTAGCCACGGACAGGATTTAATCGAAGAAAAATATAATTCTTTATTAGTAAAATATTTTTAGAAACTATTTAGAAATTATTATTAATACTTGAAAACTGTATTATCTAAAATAATTTAAATAGATATGGATAAAATCTAATAAATCATTTACGACTAAAATTTCAAATTTGTCAATCATAAAAAGTTGTAGGTTAAAACCACATTTTAAAATATCATAAAATAAGATTCAAATCTAGTTTGAAATATATATATACATATTAACGATATATAAATATATAGTATACATACACATTTTGGCCAAAAGAAAATTGGATTGATAATATACCAAAAACTCAAAAGTTAAAGCCCAATCAATATAAATTTAATAAAAAGAGAATCCTCTTAATAGACTAAGGTCAAAACCTACACTGGGCTCAGCCCCAACTAATTAGTCCAATCAAGATAATAATAGTAATAATAATAATAATAATAATATTAATAATATTAGCAGTAAAAAAATTATGGTATATATACATGTATATACACCAACATATTTATATATATACACACTTTAATTATATACTGATATTAGGTAAATACAAAAATAAAAATAATATAATGAACGGATAGCTGCTGTTATTGGAAAGAAAGAGATGCTTTGAAAGAAATGTATGTGTTCCTTGGAAAGAGGGAGAGAGAGAAAGAGAGTGAAGCACTAAAGGTTTAATAATGCATTAAAGAATGATGTTTGTGTATTAATCTTCTCCATTAATGAAGTCAAAAAGAGAGAAAGAGGAACGAGGGATTCAGAGAGAGAAAGAAAGAGAGAGAGAGAGAGAGAGAGAGAGCTAAGGGTGAAAGGAGAGGGAGCCTGAGCGAACGAGCCAGAAAATTTTGGGGGATTCCACCGACGAACAAGCCAACGGGGGGACGCGGCTCGACGATGCTGGCACAGCGAGGGGTTACGTCGTGGGGGAGAGATCCCACGACACGCTCGACTGTGGGAGTGGTCGCGGTCGTAGGCTTCCCGACAGCATCACGTCGGCGGTGCAGCTCGGGAGAGGCACCCGGAGGAGGCTCGCGCTATCGTGGTACAGCACATGTGGAGCGCTCACGACGACGGAACGGGAAGAGAAGCGGAGAGGGAAGCTTGAC